>JADLZK010005767.1:0-73301 GCA_015847255.1 Hyparrhenia diplandra
AACTTGTCTACTCTTCCTCGGTGGCTTCCAGACTCTCCAAATCACAAGCCTGTGATTAGATTCATATATACCTTGTGCTTGTGCTTGTGGAGTAGCTCTTGCAATTACCAGCTTGTGTAGCTTATTAGTTGCTTTGCTTAGTTTGTGTAGCTAAGTACTTTGAGCCTTTGTTAGGCGTGTCGCCTTATCCTTAGTGCATCTAGTGAGCTTAGGGATTGGCTTTGTTTTTTGCTCATTAGAATTGTGTAGAGCTCCCTTGTTTGGAAGTACTAGTGCATAGGTTTGTGTGACCTGCTTGACAGAAACGGTTAGGAGCTCAAGCTAGGCTTATCTCAATTTTTCATTTGCTTTGTGTAGGATCTTTGTGAGGTGATTTAGAGTCATAGCTAGGTGAAGTCTTGGCTAAACTAATAGTTTCCACTCCGCATTATATTTGTTTAGTCGCGCAGAATTAGTTTTGTGTAGCCAGACTATTCTCCACTTCCCTCTAAATTCCCATCTCGAATCTCTCTCTTCAAGTGGCATCGAGCTAGGTCTCTCATTTAAGGGTCTTAACCACCGAGAGGATGGTGACTAGTGGGCTAGATGTTGAGTGTCCACACATTTTTATGATGGCACACTTTTGCATCGTTGGAGAGATTGGCATGCTTGCAATTTTAAGTATATTTCTCCTAACATGGTGTGGATCGTAGATGGGGTTTTCTTGTGCTATTGACCGCAAGGATGCATCTCAAGCACAATCAAATCTGCCTCACATCTAGATTGCCAAGCTTACTAACATTTTTATCATCGATCCTTGATAGTAGCACTTTAGTGAGATCATGGACTTTGAAAGCTCTCATGAGATATGGGTTTATCTCAATGAGAAATATGGGATGATCTCCAATGACAATCTTGATGAACATAAAGATGGAGGCACAAGGAGGTTGTTGAGCATGACCACACCTCGGTGGTTGTGAAGGATTGCTCCACCTCATGGTCAAGTGGAGATGATGATGACATGATCAATCCACTCCAAGTCCACTTGACAAGGTTGACACTTTCGCCAAGTGATGCAACCGATGATGCTATTCCATGCACACTTGATGGTGAGGATGATGGCTATGAGAGTGATGATTCTACATGTTCATCTACATCACCGATTGTTTTTATCGTCACTTGGTGACTCCAAGGTACCTTTGTGGTGACATAGTTGTCGATTGTGATGATCCAAACTTTGAGCTCATATATAGTCTCATCCATGGTTTAAACAAAGAGTATGCTAAAAAACAAGAAATTGAAATATGAAAAACTCTTGCTTAAGACAACATGTGAAACAAGAGCATCTACTTTATGTTTACTCTTTTGTTCACATGAGGTGCTAAAATTGGCTCATGAGGAACTTAGTGTTACTCATGATAATCTCTGGTACAAGATCATGCTTTCTCTCACTAAGATGGTTTCAAAATGAAAAATCTAAAACTAGTGAGAGCTCATCACTTGGGTCAAATGATCAATCACATATTTGTGCTAACCCCTTGTGATGTAGGCAAGAAGCATGTATCCACCTCTTGTGATAATTTACTTGCTATGTCATGTTCTTCATATTTAGATGCTTGCTCTTCTTCTATGTCTTGTGAGACTAACATTTTGAAGGAGAACAATGAGCTCAAAAATGAAGTGAAGGAATTTGACAATAAGTTAGAGAGGTGTTACACTAACTTCAAGTCACCTTTGAGCATATGTTGAAGAACAAAAGAAGCTTCTCGTGACAAGAGTGGCATTGGCTTCAACAAGAGCAAGATCAAAGGCAAAAGATGGGGCAAGAGAAGATATGAAAGAGAAATGAAGAAGCAAGAACAAGAAAAGCTATCTCATGTCATGTGCTACCGATGCCATGAAATGGGACATTTTGCTAAGGCTTGTCCAAATGAAGAAAAGCTCAAGTTGAAGCAACAAGAAGAGCTCAACCGAAACTCCAAGAACAAGTCAAGATCAACCATGAAGATAAAGTTGATGACTTGGAAGATGAAGAAGAAAACAAGAAGGGGTGGAAGAGCTTTATGCAAGGCATCCAACTCATATCCAAGATGCCAAGATGATGAGCAAGAATGAAGCTAAGAAAATAAAAGTTTGCTCACATCAAATGCCGTGAATGTGGAGATATGGGACACTTTGCCCTGAGTAATCTTAGCAAGCTTGAGAAGAAGGCTCAAGCAACTCATGAGAGGCAAGGCAAGAAGAAGCATCGAATGAGCAAGAAAGAATGGGCTCAACAAAAAGAGAGAAGATGCTACTTATGCCGAAAGGGGACACATGGCTCATTCATGTCCCTAGGTAACGATTCTGCCTATTTCAATTGATGATGATAATGAGCTTAGAAAGGATGACAATGGTACCTTCCTTCTACATTATTGCAAAACATCCCGCTATTTCCATCATACCAAGGCTTTGCCTAAGTATGTTGCACCCATCTTGAGAGAGGACTCCAAACAAGTTTGGGTACCATCAAAAGTGGGATGATTGTTTGTAGGTACCATGGCATTGGAGGCTTGATTCAATTGAGTTCACATTGTTCATCATTCCATTGAGTCAAGTATTGAAGCTTATTGTTATTCTTATCCCAATGCAAGTCATGACAAGTGAAGTCTAAACCGAGCTACAACATACCAAAGGCAATGATTCTAGTTGTGGTGATTCATTAGAATATTTGAAGGTTTGCAAATATTTGAGTTGAAACTTGCTATTTGATGATCATGAGCTACAAAGGTATACTTTAGTTGATCATACATGATTGGGTGCATATGAGTTGATTGAATTGGATATATATGCATATATGTTGTTTGGTTATGAGATGCTTAGATGGTTCAAATCTTAGTAGTCAAATTTGAGTTGGTTTGAATGGATATGATCATGAGATGACCTTTAGTAAGTGGATTGAATGGATATATATGTCTTAGGAAAGTATTCAAACAGGTTAGCATCAAGTTTGATTCAAATTGTTTGAAGTATAGCTCAATTGCTCAAATCTGTCCACAATACAAAATCTGAGTGAGCTGTGATCTTAGTCATGTTTGGATGATCAAACCTTATTGGAATGGCTTGAAATTTGCATGCATGCTCAATACTTATGGTAGAAGTTGCTGTAAAATTTCATGATGAGAAGATATGGGATACTGGTTTTGAGTGAACTTGTCAACCATATTGCAGCAGTTTTCAGCATGTAGTAGTGTGGGAAGATGTGAAATCTGGTAGCAATCCATAAGGACTTTGAAGCTCAAATTTTTATGGTGCTAGATGACTTAGTGTTGCACATCTCCACCAAATTTTGTGGCATTTCAACATGTACATTGTGAGATATGGTTTATTCTTTTTGAGATGTACAAAATCTTGCCGAAGAGTGACAAACATTGGATTGATCAAGAGTCACTTTGATTGAAAGGTCCTCAAGTTGGATTCATATTTATAAATGTTTGAGGCACCTAAGTTTGGTTTTGAATTGAGTTAAAAGCATGACAAGCAATGAGTACAAAGGCCAATGATTTGGGGAGTGTACTTTGTACACCTTTGGTACTCAAGGTTGAGATCAAGACCAAGCTCAAGATGGAGAGACAAGTTTGAGTTCAAATGGATCATCATATCTCCTCAAGAAGAAAGAAAAGGACGTTAAGAAGATCTCAAGTTTACTCATCATATCAAGTCCTTCACTTGAATCAATCAATCAAATTCAATTCAAGTGAGTGTCAAGGATAGTTCTTGGTGAGATCACTTCTCCTAGAGAGGGACGCGTCGCCGCCCATGAGTGGGATTGACAAGTTGGGATGCTTGAGGGGCCAACATGGAAGTGATGATCTAGAACATTCAAGATGCTTAGTTGAAGAAATCAAAAAGGGTTGATCAAGAAGAAGCAAGCAACACCCAAATAGAGAGATACTCTTTGATGTCTCATGCAAGCAAAGATGAATAGAAGAAGCAAGTCAACCACAACATGAAGAAAGTGCACTTGATCATTAGTGGTTCTCATTTCATATGGGTGAAGCATGGAAATCTTATTGGTATATTTGGTCTTCACCAAGCTATCTAATTGGACTTCACATTGCTATTATTGAGAGAAATTGGAATCATATTGACTATCCTCTACTCCAAGATAGCAAAGGTATCATTGTAATGTGCATGATCATTTCATCCCTTACTAGTATGTTAGTGCATAGTACATGCTTATTAGGGTCATGCATGACGAATGAAAGTTTTAAATTCATTACTACCACTATTGCTTGAATGTTTATATGATCTAGTGGTTTGTATATGAATTTGTTCATGAGCTAGTGATCCCAAGTACTTGACCTATTTTGGATTGCTCATAAGTGACAAGTACAACATTGGCAAGATAACCCTTATACTTTATGAGGTGTGAAGAAGCTTGTCATAGGATCAAACCGACTTGGAAGCTATGGCAAATCATTTTGGTTCAAGTCAACAAGAAAGAAGCTCATGGAAACAATCTAGTTCAAGAATTGGTTTCAAATTGCCAAATCCTTTCAAGTGGCTACCATATTGCAAGATACATTATATTCTACACGTGGTATTCTTGCTCACATTCAAGTGGTACTTAGTGTATCAATGGTGGTTCCACAAGTGATCCTTAACCTTAAGTGATCAATTCAACTCAAGGAAGCTACCCTCAAGAACTCAAGTGGATTGACATATGCTTTGACATAGGGAGGTGCCCCACCTCAAGATCAAGGTCAAGGATCCGACAAGTAACCTACATGTGGCATTTCTAGGTGGTCTTCATGCTTCCACATGTGGTTGTTACAAGTGGTGTCATTTCAACATATGGTGGTGTCCATCAAAATGAAGATTCAACAATCAACCATCTATCCCTAGTCACACCCCTTTGTATCAAAAGAGGCATACCTTTTTTTATGAAAAATTGATGACAAAGGGGGAGAGATTGGAACAAAAAATATGAACATGGGGGGAGAATGGAACATGGACATGGACCATGAGGGAGCAAGATTGAAGATTAGAGGAGGATCAAAATTTTTGGACATATGAGAAGCACACAAGTTGGGGGAGCAAGCTCATGAACTTGTTTGATTGCATTTGATATGTGCATATTCATGTGCTTGCTTGCATTTGCATAAGTTTTTAAATTTTATATGCAATGCTTGTGTGGTGTATGCTAGTTATAGAACTTGCTTGATGATATGGTAACTAGCATGCATAGGTTGTAGCTAGACATATATATGCTTCATGAAAATCAAGTGCCATTACATATAATGTTGATCTCACATGGTATCTTGAGTTTTGATGTATGTCTAGTTACATGGATGATGCTAAGGATGAACTTCAAATGTGCAACTCCGATTGGTATCACGCTCAAAGGTTTATCCTACATACCTTAGCATCACTTTGTAGTGTTAACCCTCCCAAAAGTTCCTCATATCTATGTATGTGTGCAAACCTTGAATTCAAATCAATTGGGCACACATATAGGGGAGTTACCACTACCAAGTCGGATTTTATGGTGCTTATCCAAATCTAGACTTTGGGCTTAAATGTTGGATAAGTGACATAAAATCCAAACCAAGGTAGCAATTTATACTTGTATGAAGTGCTAGCTTGGAATCTAATCTTAAATTCCATATTTGTAGTGTTGCCATCAATTACCAAAAAGGGGGAGATTGAAAGGTCCCTTTGGTTTTTTGTAATTGAGTGACAGACATTAGTGAACTAATAATGTGTGATTGAGATAATACAATGGGAGATTAGTTCACATGTGATGATGCAATGGAGGAGCTTTATTGCATATGAGACATGACATGGAGTCATGTGACCAAGGTGGTGAAGATCAAGACAAGGCTTGGCTTGATGGACCGGTTGCAAGTGTGAAGGGCAAGTCGAGGCAGTGAAGCGATGGACCGCGAGGCGGTGAAGCTTGGGCAAGACTTGGCGCCGACGGACCGACGCAACGGTGAAGAGCAAGTGAGGTCAAGATCGATGGACCAATAGTGTCACGTGATGATATGAAGTGGATCATATCATTTGGTGATCGTGTTGGTGCATGTGTTGCATCGGCACTTGGAGATGGAGCGGAATGGAAATGTGCAAGGCAAAGGTATAACCTATAGGGCATTTCATTTCGCCGGTCATGAGGAGCTTAGAGAAGTTTATGACCGGGTTTAGGATAGATGGCCGTACTATCAAGAGGGGCAAACTTGTTTGCATATCGGTCATCTAGTGCCACTTGAGCGATCTAACTTTGCGATGTATTAGGATCGAGTGGCGTGCTAAGTGCTAACCCATCCTTTGAAATGATTGTGAAAATGCTAACACACATGCACATGGTGATGTACACTTGGTGGTGTTGGCACATTTACAAAGGCGGTGGTGATTGCAGGGTTGAGTTGGGTTTGGGAACCGCTGCGCTTTCGAGAAAATGAGATGCATATTTTCTACTGCGCCGAATGCAAGTTGGTGGTGAAAACATGCTATCCCTCGTACTCAAGTTTGGTATATTTGATGGGTAGCATGTCGAAGCAAAGGTGTCGGTGTTTCGGTGAAGTTTTCGCTGGAAAATGGTGACCGGACGCACCGACCGGAAGCACGTTAGCTTTCGACCGACGCTCCGTGGGTGCGCTCGCGTAGAGCCCCGCAGTCGGATTTCACGGACGCAGGGGGACGGACCCGGACCGGAAGCTTCCCGTGCTCGACCGAAGCGCCGACCGGACGCATGGAGGTGGGTGCCAGCCGGGCCCGGCGTGTCGGTTGTAGACCGGACTCACGACCGACTCGGGCCGTGAGTCCGGTCGGTGAGTCCGGTCAACTCGCGTAAAACCGTGGTTTGAAGCACCAACGGCTCTATTTGGCTTGGGGCTATAAATAGAAGGTGTGTTCGGCCATGGCTGGTGCTTAGCACCTTGGGGACTTTGTGTCCATGCTTGAGAGTGCTTGAGAGCCCTCCCACTCACTTGTGATTGATAGAGTTCATCCAAATCAAAGTGATGAGTGATTCTAGTGCATTCGCGTTGAGAGATCGTGATTCGTGGCACTAGGTGATCGTGTTGCAAGCCGGTGTGCTTGTTGCTCTTGGAGGTTGCCACCTCCTAGACGGCTTGGTGGCAAGAGACTTCGTGAAGCACGCAAGGAAGCTTGTGCGGTGCCTCGAAGGAGGATTTGTGAGAGGTTCGTGCTCACCTCGCGGGATCGCGAAGAGCGACACTACTAGAGCGTGTCGGTGAGTACCTCCCTTGTGCGTGTGGTGTCTTGCGGTGCCTTGAGAGGCTCACTTGAGAGTGGTGTCTTGCGGTGCCTTGCCGGGCGTGCCTTGAGGGGCAAGTGATCGGGGAATCACAATCGAAGAACCATCTAGGTGAAACACCAAAGGAACCACCCAAGGTGTTGGTCGACACAACGAGGAGTAGGGGAAGTTGGCAAGCTTCCCGATACCTCGGTAAAAATCACCGGTGTCAACTTGTCTACTCTTCTCGGTGGTTTGCATTCTCCAAATCACAAGCTTCGTGATTTACATTCATATATACCTTGTGCTTGTGCTTGTGGAGTAGCTCTTGCAATTACTAGCTTGTGTAGCTTATTAGTTGCTTTTGCTTAGTTTGTGTAGCTAAGTAATTTGAGCCTTTGGGTTAGGCGTGTGTCGCCTTGTCCTTAGTGCATCTAGTGAGCTTAGGATTGGCTTTGTGCTTTTTGCTCATTAGAATTGTGTAGGAGCTCCCTTGTTTGAAGTACTAGTGCATAGGTTTGTGTGACCTTGCAATAGAAACGGTTAGGGAGCTCAAGCTAGGCTTATCACCTCATTTGCTTTGTGTAGGATCTTTTGTGAGGTGATTTAGAGTCATAGCTAGAGGGGTGAAGTCTTGGCTAAACGAATAGTTTCAATTCCGCATTATATTTGTTTAGCCGGGCGAATTAGTTTTAGAAAGGACTATTCACCCCCCTCTAGTCCCCATCTCGACCCTTCAGCAAGCCGGCCAAAACTTCCAACCAGCCATACTAGACATACCACGCACACGCCCTGTCTGCTCTGGGGTGCCCAGGACCTCTGTGAGCATATCTCTTTCCCTTACACCAGTGCCCTCAGAAGAAGCACGGGCGGTCTTCTCTAAAACCTTCTCAGATAAAGACCGAGACTCTTCACCGACCAAACAATTGCGCAACCTTATTACCCGACACACGCCAGACCGCACGTGCACGCAAAAATGCCGAGCGCGGTTCACCGGAAATTCATGCCAAGGATTCTTGATGCTATTGTGGAGTAAGTAAGTGTCCTCCTTCTCCCACACTTCGAACTTTGCCTCATAACCTCCTGTCCCCAGGCAGTGGTCATGCTTGTTCTTCTCCCTAAGCCGCTTGTATCTCTCACTTGTTGCCAGTGCCTCTTTGCTGCTCTTCGCTTCAACAAAAGCTGCCCAATCGTCCTTGGTGATGTATGGGTGCTTCACCGTGGCATCCAACCCCTTCATGACGTAATTACGCACAAGATAGCTTTTGAAGGTCCTAAAACTTTTGCCTCATCGACCGCCACACACCTTCTTATATGCTGTGGACCTTAAGTCGCCTCTAAACTCCAATGAATTCTAGACACAGTTCTCAAATAACAATTCCTTTGTTGCCGCACTTAAGGAAGAGACTGAATATGTGAGCAAGGGGACCCTTTGTCTAGCAATCGACACAAAGAAGTCTCTTCATTCTTAGCATGGCCACCTTCTCGCGGGAAACCCGTTTGGCTTGAGTGCCGTGACAACTATCTTGCCTTCGCCACCTGTGTGTGTGTCCCCGACCCTCCGCTTTCGCAGACCGAAAGCCAGATGGCTGCCCCTCTCTAGTAAAAATCCCGAACGCCCGTGGTACCATCATCTCTCTCTTGCTCGTCTCTTCATATGTAGCTCTCCAGCCATCCTCTAGAGAATAAGTCGTTTCATTGCCGATGATGTTGTAAATGTGCCATCGACACCTACATCAAACAGATTTAGGTTACACGAGAAGTCAACAGCCTAGCACTAAGCAAAAAAGCTAACAATAAGTAGGGTTTGTATATCACATAGCTGGGTTACCTTACCATTTTCGAAGGCCGCCAACGGCCAAAGACACACGACAAAGCTTCACCGGCAGTCTCTAGGGCGAGGAAAAAGGAGTCATTGTTCTATCTTGAGCACGTATATTCATCTCTATAAATAAAATAAGCAGCAGTGAGTTGCGGTTTCCTATGACAAAACCACACGATAACAACATTATAGTAACACTCAGGTGTCAAGTTCAGTATCTACAACTGAAAATATCCATGTGAGGATAAAATTATACAGTTCAATTCAAACATATGGCTTTTTTTATGAGGACTAAACAAACCACCGAGGCAGAGAACAAATAAAATGTCAAAAAACTGGAAAGGAAGCTTTAAATATGTTTAGCAACAGTTTGTTTAGTGGGAAAATTTTTGTAAGACAAGATAGTAGTAGTATTCGACAGAAAGGAAGCCAATGTTCTCATGCTTGTGTATTCATCTATGAAGAAAATAAGCAGCAGAATTATCGGCTTTCCTCACTACAAAACCGGAAAGCAAGTTTAAATGTGTTGGTTGTAATATGAATGAGACCATCCAACACCTTTTCCTAGATTGTCCGTGATTCAAAAACGGTATGGAGGATCATCTTTTATGCTACCGACTAAACCAGCCTAGATCTACATAAGCCATATGTTTGGTACATGGCTTACTAATCGAATAAAAGGATTAGAAACTTGATTTGGGTTGGCATCACAGCCTATAAGCTAGGCCATTTGGCGCCGTCAAAACGATATTATCTTTAACAAAATGGAAGTTTTCTCGTTGTCGGAAGGTTATTTTCGTGATGAACCTATTGGTCGCGGTACCGAGCCCGCTTGCGCAGCGTGATGAACAAGACAAGAACACACTCTCGCTAATTAGCATAAAACTAGAAATGATTGCTTTGGAGTTTCCCTATAGAGGGTGGAAGCACATTTATCATTTGCTTTAGTTCTCTTTATCCTGCTTTTAGAGACTTGTTTTGCTCTACCTTTTTAGCCACTACATGTAATAATTGGTCGTGGTACATCCTTGGATGTAGAGGCCGGATGTTTTTCTCATCCATTATCTAAAAAAAGCTTCGTCGCCTCGAACAGATTTGAAAATTTCGGGCCACCGAAATTAGCCAGCCCTAATATTAATATATTATACAGTTCAATTTCGTAATAGACGTACCGTGAGGACTACACAATCCACAGAGGCACGTATCACAAAAAATTGCACTCCCTCTATTTTCCAAAGAAGTCGCTTTGACTTTTGGTTCGTCCATTTTGCTATATATCCAGGCATATTATTGTATCTAGATACATAGCTAAATGGATGTACCAAAAAGTCAAAGCGACTTACAAACCAAAACGGAAGAAGTAGTTCAGAATAGAGGAATATAAACAAACCGTAGTTTAGCAACAGTTCGCTTAGTGGGAAAAAATTTTGTAAGACAAGATAGTAGTACTCAGCCGCAGTAGTTAGTGTTCTCAAGCTTGTGTATTCATCGATGAAGAAAATAAGCGGCGAAATTATCACCTTTCCTCACTTCCCGGTGATCGAAAAATTCAGGCGACACCGGATGATGCGTTGATGCCCGGGCCGTAGGATAAAAATCACCGAAGTAGCTTCGTCACCGAACAGAGGTCCCAAACCCGGGTAAAGGAGGAGGGTTGCGTTAAGTTTGGCGAACCAAAGACAAAAAATAGCCACTCTAATGGACAGAGGAGGCATCTAAAAAAAATGGCACTCCCTCCATTCCAAATTGTAAGTCGCTTTGACTTTTTGGTTCGTCTATTTTGCTATGTATCCAAGGCATATTATTGTATCTAGATACATAGCTAAATGGATGTACCAAAAAAGTCAAAGTTTAATTTACAAACCAAGCGGAGGAAGTAGTTCAGAATAGAAGAATGTAAACAAACCGTAGTTTAGCAACAGCCGTTTTAGTAGGAAAATTTTTGTAAGACAAGATAGTAGTAGTACTTGACAGAAAGCAATCAGTTTTTGTTGAGCTTGTGTATTCATCTATGAAGAAGATAAGCAAAGAGAATTATCGCCTTTTCCTCACTAGGCAAAACCGAAAGGAAGCTTTAAATGTGTTGGTTGTAATATGAATGAGACCATCCAACACCTTTTCCTAGATTGTCCATATTCAAAAACGGTATGGAAGATCATCTTTTATGCTACTTGGCCTAAACCAAATTTAGATCTACACAAGCCATATGTTTGGTACATGGCTTACTAATCGAATAAAAGGATTAGAAACTTGATTTGGGTTTTGGCATCACGCCTATAAGCTGGGCCATTTGGCGCCGTTTAAAACGATATTATCTTTAACAAAATGGAAGTTTTCTCGTTGTCGAAGGTTATTTTCGATGAGCCTATTGGTCGCGCGGGTAGCCCAGGGATTGCCAAGTGATGAACAAGACAAGAACACACTCGCTAATTAGCATAAAACTAGAAATGATTACTTTGGAGTTTCCCTATAGAGGGTGGAAGCACATTTATCATTTGCTTTAGTTCTCTTTATCCTGTTTTAGAGACTTGTTTTGCTCTACCTTTTTAGCCACTACTTGTAATAATTGGTCGCGGTACATCCTCTGATGTAGAGGCCGGATGTTTTTTTCTCATCCATTATCTAGAAAAAGCTTCGTCGCCTCGAACAGATTTAAAAATTTCACCACCGAAATTAGCAAGGACCTAATATTAATATATTATACGTTAAATTCTCAGAATAGGCAAAATGTGAGGACTACACAATCCACGAGGCACAAATCACAAAAATTGCACTCCCTCCGTTTCAAATTGTAAGTCACTTTGACTTTTTGGTTCGTCCATTTTGCTATATATCCAGGCATATTATTGTATCTAGATACATAGCTAAATGGATGTACCAAAAAAGTCAAAGCGACTTACACAAACCAAAACGAAAAAGAAGTAGTTCAGAATAGAGGAATATAAACAAACTGTAGTTTAGGCGTTTAGCAACAGTTCATTTAGTCGGAAAAATTTTTGTAACACAAGATAGTAGTAGTACTTTCGACATAGCGCCGGTGTTCTCAAGCTTGTGTATTCATCTATGAAGAAAATAAGCAGCGTAATTATCACCTTTCCTCACTACCGGCGAATGAAAAATTCAGCGACACCGATGATGCGTTGAAGCCCGGAAATCACCGAAGTAGCTACGCCACCGAACAGATTTGAAAATTTCAGTCACCCGAAATTAGCAAGGCCCTATTATTATACGTTCAACTCAGAATAGGCGCCTATGAGGACTACACAATCCACGAGGCATGTATCACAAAAATTGCACTCCCTCCGTTTCCAAATTAAGTCACTTTGACTTTTTGGTTCATCCATTTTGCTATGTATCCAGCATATTATTGTATCTAGATACATAGCTAAATGGATGTACCAAAAAAAGTCAAAGCGACTTACAAATCAAGCGCCAGGATGTAGTTCAGAATAGAAGAATATAAACAAACCGTAGTTTAGCAACAGTTCGTTTAGTAGGAAAAAAATTTTGTAAGACAAAATAGTAGTAGTACTCGACAGCAGCGCAAGTGTTGTTGAGCTTGTGTATTCATCTATGAAGAAGATAAGCGGAGAATTATCGCCTTTCCTCACTAGGCAAAACCTGGAAAGGAAGCCGTAAAAATGTGTTGGTTGTAATATGAATGAGACCATCCAACACCTTTTCCTAGATTGTCCGTATTCGAAAAAACGGTATGGAGGATCATGTTTTATGCTACTTGGGCCTAAACCAAATTTAGATCTACATAAGCCATATGTTTGGTACATGGCTTACATAATCGTAATAAAAGGATTAGAAACTTGATTTGGGTTGGCGTCACACCTATAAGCCGGGCCATTTGGCGCCGTCGAAACGATATTATCTTTAACAAAATGGAAGTTTTCTCGTTGTCGAAGGTTATTTTCGATGATGAGCCTATTGGCTGCGGGTACCGAGCCCGCCTTTGCTGCGGCAAGGGATGAACAAGACAAGAACACACTCTCGCTAATTAGCATAAAACTAGAAATGATTACTTTGGAGTTTCCCTATAGAGGGTGGAAGCACATTTATCATTTGTTTTAGTTCTCTTTTTATCTGTTTTAGAGACTTGTTTTGCTCTACCTTTTTAGCCACTACTTGTAATAAATGGTCGTGGTACATCCTCGGATGTAGAGGCCGGATGTTTTTTCTCATCCATTATCTAAAAAAAAAAAAAGCTTCGTCGCTCGAATGCATTTGAAAAATTTAGGGCCACCTAGAAATTAGCAAGGCCCTAATCTTAATATATTATACGTTCAATTCACGTAATAGGCAGTACTGTGAGGACTACACAATCCACAGAGGCACAGATCACAAAAAATTGCACTCTCTCGTTTCCAAATTGTAAGTCGCTTTGACTTTTTTGGTTCGTCCATTTTGCTATATATCCGTGCATATTATTGTATCTAGATACATAGCTAAATGGATGTACCAAAAAAAGTCAAAGTTTAACTTAAAAACTCAAAACGGAAGAAGTAGTTCAGAATAGGAATATAAACAAACCGTAGTTTAGCAACGGTTTGTTTAGTGAGAAAATTTTTGTAAGACAAGATAGTAGTACTTTACGAAAGCGCTTAGTGTTCTCAAGCTTCTGTATTCATCAATGAAGAAAATAAGCGCAGTAATTATCATCTTTCCTCACTTCGGCGACCGAAAAATTCAGCGACACCGATGATACGCTGATGCCCGGAAATCACCGGAAGTAGCTACGCCGCCTCGAACAGATTTGAAAATTTCAGTCACCCTGAAATTAGCAAGGCCCTACTATTATACAGTTCAATTCTATAATAGGCCGCCTATGAGGACTACACAATCCACAGAGGCACAGATCACAAAAATTGCACTCCCTCCGTTTCAAATTGTAAGTCGCTTTGACTTTTTGGTTTGTCCATTTTGCTATGTATCCGGGCATATTATTGTATCTAGATACATAGCTAAATGGATGTACCAAAAAGTCAAAGCGACTTCCAAACCGAAGCGGAGGAAGTAGTTCAGAATAGAAGAATATAAACAAACCCGTAGTTTAGCAAATGTTCGTTTAGTAGGAAAATTTTTGTAAGACAAGATAGTAGTAGTACTCGACAAAAAAAGCCGTTGTTGTTGAGCTTGTGTATTCATCTATGAAGAAGATAAACAGCAGAATTATCGCCTTTCATCACTAGGCAAAACCGAAAGGAAGCCGTAAATGTGTTCGTTGTAATATGAATGAGATCATCCAACACCTTTTCCTAGATTGTCCGTGATTCGAAAAACGGTATGGAGGATCATCTTTTTATGCTACTTGGCCTAAACCAAAGCCTAGATCTACGTAAGCCATATGTTTGGTACATGACTTACTAATCGAATAAAAGGATTAGAAACTTGATTTGGGTTGGCGCCACAGCTATAAGTCGGGCCATTTTATTGTCGAAACGATATTATCTTTAGCAAAATGGAACTTTTCTCGTTGTCGAAGGTTATTTTCGGGATGAGCCTATTGGTCGTGGTACCGAGCCCGATTGCGGCGTGATGAACAAGACAAGAACACACTCTCGCTAATTAGCATAAAACTAGAAATGATTGCTTTGGAGTTTCCCTATAGAGGGTGGAAGCACATTTATCATTTGCTTTAGTTCTCTTTATCTATTTTAGAGACTTGTTTTGCTCTACCTTTTTAGCCACTAGTAATAATTGGCGTGGTACATCCTCGGATGTAGAGGCCGGATGTTTTTCTCATCCATTATCTAAAAAAGCTTCGTCGCCTCGAACAGATTTGAAAATTTAAGTCACCCTGAAATTAGCCAGCCCTAATATTAATATATTATACAGTTCAATTTCAGAATAGGCAGCCTGTGAGGACTACACAATCCATAGAGGCAAGATTACAAAAATTGCACTCCCTCTCTGCTCCAAATTGTAAGTCGCTTTGACTTTTTGGTTCGGCCCATTTTGCTATATATCCGTGCATATTATTGTATTTAGATACATAGTAGTTCAGAATAGAGGAATATAAACAAACTGTAGTTTAGCAACAGTTCGTTTAGTGGAAAAATTTATGTAAGACCGTAAGACAAGATAGTAGTACTCGACATAGCGATTAGTGTTCTCAAGCTTGTGTATTCATCGATGAAGAAAATAAGCGCCAGAATTATCACCTTTCCTCACTTCCCGGCGATCGAAAAATTCAGGCAACACCGGATGATGCGTTGATGCCTCGGGAGGATGGAAATCATCAAGTAGCTTCATCACCGAACAGAGGTCCCAAACCTGTAAAGAAGGAGGGTTGCGTTAAGTTTGGCTTAACAAAAAAAAAAATAGCCACTCTAATGGACAGAGGCACGAGATCACAAAAATTGCACTCCCTCCGTTCCAAATTGTAAAGTCGCTTTTGACTTTTTGGTTCGTCCATTTTGCTATGTATCCGTGCATATTATTGTATCTAGATACATAGCTAAGTGGATGTACCAAAAAGTCAAAAGCGACTTACAAACCGAAGTGGAGAAAGTAGTTCAGAATAGAAGAATATAAACAAACTCGTAGTTTAGCAACAGTTCGTTTAGCGTAAAAAATTTTTGTAAGACAAAATAGTAGTAGTACTTTACTGCAGCGCTTAGTGTTCTCGAGCTTGTGTATTCATCTATCAAGAAAATAAGAAGCAGAATTATCACCTTTCCTCGCTCCATGGCGACCGAAAAATTCAGCGACACCGATAGCGCGTTGATGCTCTCTTTGTTGGATGGAAATCACTGAAGTATCCATGTGAGGCTAATATTATACGTTCAATTCTCTTCAATAGGCAAGTCTATTAGGACTACAAGAACCACAGAGTCACGTAACACAAAATAAATTATATGTAGTTCAGAATGGAATAGTATAGACAAACTGCAGAGTTTAGTAACATTTCATTTAATAGGAGCGATCATTGTTCTTGAGCATGTATATTCATCTATAAAAAAAAATAAGCAAAGTAGTAGTTGCAGTCTCCTAAAACAAAAACACAAAGGTAACAACATTATTGTAGTAGCCAGTGTCAAGTTCAAGATGTACAACTCAATACATCCATCTCGGGATACGCTTATACGAGTTCAATTCTCAGAATAGGCAAAGTCTACGAGGAGTAGACGAGAGCCTGTTTCGCTTGTTCTTGCAATCTTGCTTCATCTTGTTTCAGCTTATTCTCTCACAGATACTATTAAACAAGTTTAAACAGGCTCTCAGGGGCAATGTATCACCAAAAAAAAAAGGTAGTTTAGGAATAGTAGAGTATAAAGAAACTTTAGTTTCGTGGCGGTTCATTTAATATGCACATTTTTGTATGACAAGATACCTGTAGTACTCTACAGGCGTCTGGCTTACTTGAGCACGCATATTCATCTATAAAGAAAATAAGCAAAGAAGTGGATAACAACAACATTGTAGTTATATATAGTAGCAAATGCCCGGTAGCAAAGTGAGGTGTCAAGTTCAAGATGTACAACTCAATATATCCATATTATGAGGATAAAATTATAGTTCAATTCTGCACGTAATAGACAAGTATGTGAGGACTAGTCGACTGTTCGCTTGTGCTTCCTTCATCTTGTTTCAGCTTATTCTCTCTCACGTATAGAATACTATATATTAAACACAAGTTTAACAAAGCTTCAGAGGCTCGGATCACGTAAAAACAAAAAAAGGTAGTTCAGAATAGTGGAATCTAACAAACAGTAGTTCAAGAATAAGAGGGGCACGCACAAGATTGATGGGCTAGATATCAAACCCTAGAATGGCCGGCCGGCCCGGTGGAGGAAGAAGCCGCCGGAGAAGGAGGTCGCCGGGCGGAAGCGGCGTCGGCTTGAATGGCGCGGATGCGCGCCGGGGTGGCGGGCGGGCCGATGAGGCGGCCGGAAACCCTAGAGTCGCCTCGTGAGGAGTGTGGCTAGGAACCAAACACGCCCGATCGAATGAATCGCTTTTACTCGTGACGAGGCGGGTAAATTTTTTTTGAGTTTTGTAAAGGCTCGCGTGTAAAAATCGTAGCGAAAAATTGGGTGGGCACAAGTAAAACGTAAAGTCGTTTCGGGCTGATTTTGGCCGATTGAATGGTATTTCGTGAAAGAGAAGCCACTTACCGCACCGGGCGTGGTGGGGCCGCCCCGCTGCGGGTCATAGTGCAACCGTGGAGGGGCCGGCCCCTGCCGGGATCTACTACCGCGTTTGCTCTCCCCTCTCAGATATGCTTCTCGCCTCTCTCGCGATTCATTCCATCTCTCGCTCTCTTCCATCCCTTCTCCCAATCGAGCTCGAGACGCGATGTCTCGGTCTCCCTTTGGCGGAGTCGCCCGGGAGGTGGACGGGCGAGGAATAGGCTTCAATGGGATCCGGTTGGAGCTCACGGTTCCCCGCCATCGCTTGTCCGGATCGTGGTCTTGCTCGGTGGTGGAGGCGCGGACCAAGAAGGATGGTGATAACCGCGCCGACTCTACTTCAAGTGTGCTAGGAAATGGGGTGAGTATTTCATTCTCGTAGTGTTGACGTGTTGTCCCGGCCTCCCGGCCCCTAGTTTTGCACTAATTTGTGTGCCTGTTTTTCAACACCTAATAAGCAAAGCAGTGTCATTACTACCGATTTGAAAGGAATACTTCGAGGTCTTGAAGGATCTTGGCATCATAGTTGTTCGCCCCTTCGAATTGGAAAGAGGAGTCAGGCCGGATGAAGAAGAAGCTTCAAGTGGGCGGTCCAAGTGGTGACACCAAGAAGAAAAACTAGGAGCACATGTTGGAGGACTTGATGAGGAAGACGGACATGTTTATTATCGTCTCTTGTCCGTGTTGTCATTGGATGTGTTCGATGTAGTATGTTGTAAACATGTGATGCCCGATGCAATGTTATTATTGTGGTAATTTGCGAATATCACAACGCCGCCGGTGCAATGCTTGGTGTCAAGATTTTGCACCTGCGTGAAAAGTCAACCGAGTGGAGTGGATCCACCGTGCTTAATAGGGATGTCATCCGTTGACCCGCTTTGTGTAAAGGCGTGAGTGATACTCCCTCCATCCAACAAAAAAAACGTAATTTTTGACCTTTTCAAAATCTAATTTGACCATTCGTCTTATTCAACATATTTGTGTAAATTCCAAAATAAATTAGCTATTATTATAATATCTTTAATGATCTAATAAGTCATAACAAAATTGATAATATTTATATACATTATTCAAATAAAACGAATGGTCAAATTAGATTTTGAAAAGGTCAAAGAATTGGCGTTTTTTTTTTGTTGGACGGACGACGGAGTACTCCACGTTTTGCCGATCGCGCGCGTTTCGCAACTACGCACACGCGACACTAAAAAGCGCGCGGAGTAATAAAGCGACGATTTGTCAGGCCGAAGTCTACTCTACGACGCCGCCCGCCACCTCTACGCAGATCGCAAGCAATTGGAGCGAACTCACTTCCGCGCCCCGGCTACATCTATCTCGTCGTCGCCGTCGCCGCTATAAGCTTAGCTTCACGCGTCGCCTTCCACGTACCACCGCCGCCGCCGGCGCCGCGTCGTCCTCGCCGCGCACCATGCAGCGGCTTCCATCGGAGATGCTTGCATTGGTTGCCATCCGCGTCGCCAAGGAGGCAGAGGATCCCATGGACGACCTCACCATTCTCGCGCCGCACTCAGAAGCATATGGCGAGAGGTGTGCGGCGATGCCATGGTGGGACGGAGCATCCCATCGAGCGGTTTTCCAACAGAAGGCAGGGAATGGCGTACCCTCGTCACCAATCTCGCCATCGTCGGCAACCCGGAGGCGTGCTTCGCAGCAGCATGCTCGCCTCGTTCGCCGATGGTCGCAGCACCGTCGCGCCCGCTCGACATGCCGCGCGACGCCGCCCGATCGGGGGCATGAACTCGCCGTGCATTACACACCCTTGCTCTCAGGATGAACACCGGGCGCAGATGACGACGACACTACCTAAAGGTGTTGCGGGGATCGGCGTTTACGTGGTGACGGCGGCGGCGTGGGGCACCGTGAATCGTGGCACGCCCCGCGCGTGCAATAGCGGTGTTGAGCGACGAAGCCGATGGTGGCGCCGTATCAGCGGGTTTTCGGTTTCTCCGTCGCCTCCTCGCCTCGCCCAACCGCCGGTGCCTCGCCAACACGGGCATCTTCGATGCGGCGCGGTCGGGCCGTGGGGCGACATTGCCGGATGGTCGGAGTCGGAGCGTGGAAGTCAACCGTGGGGAGTGTATCGCAGCGAGCAAAGGCGGGATCAGCGACGAGTCTACTTTGTTCTTCGTTGATGGCTTGTGGGCATGAGTGTGCCGTTCTTCCAATGCGGGGAGTTGCTCATAGTTGCGGTGACACCTAGCTAGATATAACAACTTTTGGTAGCTTTTGGAAGTGTGCACGCGTCGTAGGTGATGCATATATGGTGTGCATATGTTCGATCCTTACCTAGCAAAGTGATGTTCAAGAAACGTAGATCCGGATGGAACGAAGACCGAAATGTTTTAATTAGTTGTAATATAATCCGTGTGTTAACTGTTATAATGCTCACTTCTGTTTCATTGTCTACCATTAATTCTCGCCACGCGCGGCCACGCAGCCATGGCCTCCGCGAGCACCCCGGCCGGCATGGCTATAGTTAGCCGCCTCTCGGGCTGAACTCTCTCCCTTCTTTCTTACCTTGCCACCTCGAGGCTCGTCGGCTTGAAGGTGCGCTATTCTCGTGCCATTGAGGTCACCTTTGGAACGCCGCCGTGTCCGGCCGGTTCACATGCCGGCCGGCCCGCTGCTCGAGCTAGCGTTCACCATGACGGCAACAACCCCTCTCGCGACCCATCCCCGCCTCGACCGAAGTTTTGAAAACCGTTACGCACGCTGCACTCCAGGTGCCTCCATCCCGTCCATGTAACCTCGGCCCGCCCTCGGCCGCCGGAGAGTGTCGCCCCGCTTGGCCGGCTTTCCCGGCGCCGCCTTCCCGGCCGCCCTCCATTTGGCCGGTATCCCCGGCGAGGGTATCGCCGCAGATTCGATCCGGAGGGCGAGAAGTTGGCCCCTCTCCTCGAGGGGCAGATTCACCTTTGCGGGCCAACATCGTCGGCCGTGCCGTTCAGCCTTGGTGAGGGCGGCGCGGAGGCGCTCCACGAACTTCATCTCCTCCCGGTGGCGGCCATGTCGACGATCGTGGGCGGCGAGTCCGGCTTTCCCGTGAGAGGGGCACGAAAGAGAAGTTAGTGTTGGATAATGGGAGGGGGGCGGGGGCGGGGTATAAATGTGGCGCCCTACATTAACCGGTGCCCGTGGGGCCATGGTGTCAAGATCAAACACTCTACAAGACTACTACTACATATTGAATATGTTCGGCTGATTTTGGTCGATTGAATAGTATTATAAGTTGAAATAAGATAAGCCGACTTTTTTTCATTTTTGCATAAAATCCAAGGATGGCAAACTAGTTTAGCAAACTCTTGTAGATGCTATGTCATTTTATTGTTAAATGTATACATGAAGTCGCTAGGAAGCAATAGTTTAGCTCCTCGTAGTACTCATATATCTTGTTGGCTATTCTATTCTTTAGGGTGAAAAACTCAATGAAAGTGAAGAAAAGACATTTTCCTCGACAACTTGTGGAGGTAACATATGTTATTGTTAATTATATACATGAAGAAGCAATGGTTTATTAGCCCTCGTAGTACTCATATCTTGTTGGCTATTCTATTTTTCAAGGTGTAAAACTAGATCCTAAGACTCTCCACAACGTTACTGTGTGCTCAAAAGGATCTAACCCCCGCAACCGGTAGAGCCGGTGTGCCTCCTTCCGCCGGTCGGTCCAAGTGAATAGTAGTAGTAGCCGTAGTTGGTACTCATTGTCCCTCGCTAACATCGACGAGAGGGGCTCGTGGCCGTAGGACTATAATAATTAATAATCTTCCATATAGGTCTCGAGCTCGGTCATGGACATGGCTAGCGCTTAAGACCTTGCGCTGGACTTTATAATCCCGCCGAGGGTCGCAAGCGCCTCAACGGTGTTGTTGTCATCCCTATTCGAGTCTGGACCCGAGGGACGTCCATATTTGTCTTCGTAGCTTAGGTTTGTCCTCCTTTCTTTGGAAAATTTCCTAATTTGAATACATATTTGAAGTCCAACCCACACTCGCTACAAGTGTCCCCCTTTGGAAGTGAAATGAAACAAAACTACTCTTGCTTTCTCCACCCTCCTCCCACCCCCCTCGCTCAAAATTGAAATTGGAGGAGCGTGGCTCCAAAAGCCTAATAAAACATTCTCGTCTCCCTCCTCCAAACTCGTTTTAAATTCGAAATACTAGGTGTACGTGTATTACACAAGGACAGAAGGAGAGGCTCATGATGCAAAGGCTCGACCAAGTCTTCCCGGCCGTTGAGTCTATTTGTTGAGTACGTGAAGAATTAAAAGGCTGAGAAGGTACAAAGGTTTGCTCGTGACAGGGGTGCGTGGTGCCATTCGCTCGATGCCGACACCACACTAATTAATGTGATCGATCTTATGATGTCTTGACTTACTTTTGTTGATGATGTACTATCTAGCTAAGTTAGTATTAAAACTATGTGTGATGATCGATGCAAACTCGATGACCGCTTGCTCAATTTGATAAAATATATGATGCTAGTAGCTTGTTCGCATAAATTGTTGACCACACATACATATGCCTCGCATATATAGCTAGCTATATAATTTTACAAAGATAGACCATGTTCGGTTTACAAAGACTGAGACCATGTTCGATTTTTTAAAGATTGAGAGATGGTATGCCATCTCAAATCAACCTCCAAGGCCAATATGTCACCACATAAAGCCGTAAAATAAAAAGCTAGAGGTACTTTTATAACAAAAGAACAACAACCAGTTCAAACACTCAAACCACACCATAAACCCCGCACATGTCACATGAGCTTTAACAAATAGCAATAGCTATGCATACTCATTTGCGCATCGGCTTTTTTTCGCCTTTTTGCCACGGGCCCTCCTTCTCTTTATGTCCATCTCGAGGTATGGAGTCAGCTCGGTCGCCGTAATCCTAGGGATGATTTTTGCATCAAAAGAAGGGATTTCACCGAACTCATAGATACCTTCCTCTTCCACTTTGGATTTTCAAGTCTCGATAACCCGCTTTTTCCTGGGGAGAGCCACTTGTAGGTTCTTGCTTCTAGTGTCGCGCACATAGAAGACTTGGCTAACCCGATTTGCGAGTATAAATGGCTCTTGCGTGTGCCCGCCCTGCCCAAGGTCAACGCAAGTGTAGCCAGATCTGTCTTTCTTGAGACACCTTTGATTATCGGGAACCCATCTACACCGAAAAACGGCGTACTTCATGTCTCCCCGGATACGAGAGTTCCCATATCTCTTCAATCTTGCCGTAGTATGGTTTCCCGACGCCCTTAGAATCGGTTGCAACAATACGAACACGTGAGTTCTCGTACACACTTTTCTTGTCTTGATCAGCGGTGTAAAAGGTGTAGCCATTTATGTCATAGCCCCGATAAGTTGTGATCGGAAGAAAGGCCCCTTTGCCGCTTGTCGAGCTTTTTCGTTGTCGCAAGAGTCGCCCGAATCGGCAAGTCGGTCTCTAATCCAGATGTTGAACCGTCTAATATGAGCCCTCGTTAACTGAGACTCGGTCCAATCCGGATTTTCTTCCTACAACAACTGATAATGCTCTACGATGTAAGGATCTATCTCTCGTTTCATGTAGCATCACAAGAGAGTGGGCTTTGTCAAAGTCGTCTTTCTTTGAGGAGTAATTTGCTTCTCCCCAAGAAACCCTATTCCCGCTAGCCTTCCGTCATGGCGAGACTTGGAGATGCCGATTGGATTACTTGGGTCAAGATAACGGAGACACCAATCGACCACCTCCTCAGAGAATAGCACGTGCCATGCTTCCCTCGTGGTGAACCCGACTCTTTGAAAACCTCGTTCGAGTACTCATAAATCTCTCATACGGATACATGTGGTGGAGGTACATCGTCCCAAGATACCCGATCTCCTTAACCGGATGGACGGATATGTCGAAGAAAGTCGGCGGGAAGTAAGCCTCAAGGAGACACATCGTGTCACACATGTTCTTTTTCAAGATCGTTCGTTTTTCGATTGATCATCACCTCGAGATTGCATTAAAGAAGGCGCAGAGGTCGATGATAGCCTTTCGAACCTTTTCCCGCAATATGTTTGGATCCCGACCGCAAGCATCGTCGTGAGCATGACATCGCAATCGTGAGCCTTCATCGGAAGCATTTTGTTCTCTTTAGCAGCACAAGTTTTCGGACTGGGCTGCGTATCCGGAGGGAAGTTTGACACTACGAAAGAAGTCGCACAACTCCCGCTTCTCTCGACGGGTCGAGGTTTATGGCGGAACAAAGGTGGGCGGGCACCGGTTTCGTCGTTAGGAAGGAGCTCGGGTCTTATGTCCATCTCCTCTAGGTCAGCTCTTGCTTTATCATGGTCCTTCGATTTCCATTTTTCATTCATGAGTGTCCCAAGCAAACTTCCAAAGACGTTCTTTTTCACGTGCATGATATCTATCTTTGGGCGAACCGCTATGTCTTTCCAAAGAAGGTAGCTCCCATAGGATTGACATTTTCTTCCACCTCTTCTTATCGGGAGGCTTTTTGCGGTTTTCGGCTCTTCGAGCTGCTTTCTCTTTCTCTTTGTTTCCTTTGGTTCGTCAGCGGGCGGTCGTATCCTTTACCACCGCCAGACCTGTTCCCCATTGAAATGCCTTGGTGCGGTTGCTTTCTCCTTCGTCCCATCAAACCGACGTTTCATCTCACGGTATGGATGCTTTGTAGGAAGGAAACGTCGGTGCTTTACATAAACCCTCTTCTTTGAGTTATTCAACCAAACAGTCTCGGTGTTGTCTAAGCAATGAAAGCGATCTTTCTCTCCTTTGCTCGCCCGGACACGCTACGGTGTCCTGGAATATCAGTGATTGTGGTGAAGAGCAGGACACGTAAATTGAAGCACTCTTTCTTGTAAGCATCGTACACACCGACACCACCCTTTCCGCAGCTCCTTGATATCGTCAATAAGCGGCCTCGGGTACACATCGATGTCAATACCCGGCCGATGAGGACCGAGAGATCAAGATCGACATCATCATGTACCTCCTCGTGTTACGCGACCACGGTGGAAGATTGTAGATAGTTAATAGCACCGGCCGGACACTATGTGTGCTACTCATGTTACCAAAGGGGTTCATGCCATCTCGTGCTCGCTGCAAACCGAATATTCCTTGGGTCATCGTAAAAGTTTTATGTTTGTGATCAATGTCCCGCCATCGAATACCATCTGGCTGGGTGCCTTATATAATCATCACGCTTCCGCCTATCCAAGTGCCATGTCATCGGTCGTGCGCCCCGGAGGTTGCAAAAAGACGTTTTAGGCGAGGAATTATTGGAAAGTACCATGCAACCTTCCGAGGAACTTTACGGCGCACCACCCCGCCTTCTTCACCATCATCGGTTGTTCGCTTGTAACGAGAGGTTTTACACTTGGGGCATGCAGCAAGATTTGCATAGTCACCCCTAACAGGATGCGCCATACATGCAAGCATGAATTTTCTCGAACTTCAATCCCAAAGTGGACAAACGATCTTTTTTGGCCTCATATGTCGTCTTTGGCAACATATTCGGGGGGGGAAGCATATCCCCAATCACCCCTAGCAATTGTCTAAAGCTCTTGTCACCCAATGGTTCTCGCCTTGAGTTGGAGAAGCTTTTTAGTGTACCGAGATAGCTTGGAAAAACTTTTTACGCTAGTCGAAGCAGTGGTGTCCTCATATCTTTCAAGAGTTGTTCCGGCTTCTTGACTCTTCAGCAGTGTATTCATCGTAGCCCATGCCATCACGCAAAGAACTTGTCCATATCCTCAACAAGTAGGGGACGGGGCTCGCAGCAAGCTCTGCTACTTCATCATCAGTAATTATTTCCTCATCCTCAAATGTCGCTTCTTCCTCGCCACCGGCACCACTTTCAGGAACCTGCGCTTGTTCTCCGTCGTTGACACCTTCTCCATGCTTGTTCCAACTTGTGTACCCAGCCATGAAACCTCGAAGGATTAGGTGGGCGTGGACTGAAAAACGAACTCGAGTATTGCATCTGGTTCTTGCAGTCCACACATGGGCACCACAAACCCGGCATCTGGGTCTCGCGCATATCGGCCTCCGCAGCAGCTAGGAAAGATTGCAACCCATCTATGTACTCACGATTGTCGCGTCTCACCCGGTACATCCAGTGGCTTCGATCCCCCATCGTCTACAAAATTAAGCATGGTGGAAATGGAAGAAATCCTCACCAATTTAAGTCATGATATTGTTGCCAACAACTAGATGCTTTAATTCTATCTCACCATTATGCATTAATCGATGCGAAGCACTATTGTATTTTAATTAGAAGCGCCTCGTAGCTAGGTTTGCTCACCTATAGTTCGAGATCGGCCCGACCACCGCATCGGCGACCCCCGAGCTGGCGGAGCACGGCCGGCCACCGGCGAAATCCTGCAGGGTGGCGCGAGCACGCCCGACACGAAGATGGCAGCCGAGCACGCCAGACGCCCTTCTTGCGCCGCTCCGCCTGAAAACGCACGAGCACCAATATAATGCCGGAGAGGAACGCGTGACAAAGGAGGAGAGCTCTAACCACGCCCGCGAGTACTTACGCCGATATGGCGGAGCACACACCAACGTAGCCGCCGCCCCGTGCGTCGCGCTCCTCCGCCCCCCCCTATCTCCCGCGGTGTGCCGCCACCCCCAGAGAGACGGTGCTCAAGTGTGTGGCAGCAACGCCTTATATATATCCGTAGTAACCCGAGCGGCTAACCCGAACGCACGTACATGGTACGCGACGTACTAAAGAGTCGTCGCTAACGAGATAACCCTAACCGTGACGCTTACAAACGCATATCTCGCTTTACTAGGTAGGAGTACTATAGTTACGACACACATGGTACCACATACGCGTCAGAACCCAACGAACGTGGGCGCGTGCGGATGAGCCGTCACTTACACACGCATGCCGACATCCATCGCTCTCTAGTCGACGCGTGTGCACGTAACTATGTAGCGGAAACGCCCGGCTCGTTGTACCACAAGAGAACGGGCTTAACATCCAGGTCCAAATTCAGGCCCAAAGGAAGGCCGGTGACAAAGGAGGAGAGCTCTAAGCACGCCCGCGAGTACCTACAGCCGATATGGCGGTGGCGGAGCACAAACCAACGCAGCAACGCGCTGTCCCAGGCGTCGCGCTCCTCCGCCGCCACCACCGAGAGAGAGAGACGGTGTTGAAGTGTGTGGCAACGCAGCGAAAAACGCCCAGCTTCGTTGTACCACATGAGAACGGGCCTAACATTCAGCCCCAAAGGAAGGCCGTCGGCGAGGCCGTTCAAAACCGGATGCGAGGCCCGGTAAATTCAGTCCGGGTACGACGCGTGTCAACATCCATCGCCTCTAGCAGGGCGGGCGATCATAAGACTCGAGACAAATACAGCGCGTGCACCGCCGAGCCCCGCCATCGACATGTGTCTCGCAACGCCGGACACCACGACACACTGCGGACTACGGCAGCAATGCACGTAACAACACGGCGACGCATGTGCATCGCGGCGACTCGCGGGCGTCTGTTCACCGATTCGGTCCGCAATACCAAAGAAACAAAGACCGCATACGGGGCGACAACACACGTCGTAAATGACCGCGCCGGTAGCGGTTGCGACATGTACGACACACCCGCCAGCACATCTCGCCGAAAATAAAAAACGTCGGGTAGTGGATGTGACATGTCTGGACACCGCTAACACAACTCGCACGAAAATAAACGGCGTCGGTAGCAACCGCGACATGTATGCGCACACCGCTAACACAACTCGCCCGAAAATAAACAGCGCCGGTAGTGGTTGCGACATGTACAGACACCTCCTAACACAACTCGTCGAAAATAAACGCGACTTTAATTTAAGTGACCGTTACAGACCCTTTGTATGTTCCAAGCGTGCCGTTATTCGCGCACGAGCGTCTATACCGGTGTCAAGCAACACGGACGGTTCTCGACCACGCGAAGTGCGTGAATCAACGCACGCCCGCACGGCATGCAGGCGGGCGGCGAAAAGGTGTCCGTAAGCAAAAACGCGGCCTGAATTAGGGGTTGCATCCACGGTCGATCGGTCTCAAGATGCGCCTGTAATGAAACGCTGCGGTGCGAGATACGTTGAATTCCGCAGACACTTTCGGTTTCAAAAAGCATCGCCGTGAGCCGCTGGCAGCGGCGTGCCCAACGAAAAACGCGGCTCGGATTAAGAAAACAGGCGTGTCACATGAACACGCGGTCTCGTAATGACCTTCTATTACAGGCGCATATTGGTCTTGTGGGACCATCCGACGACTATTACTGACGCTCGCCCAGCCCGCGCGTCAGTAATGTCACAACACAGACGCTCGTCATTAGCGACGTCTCTGGGCGCACTGACGGTTATTAGCCTTTTTTACATAGTGAGTGTAGCCTCAACACTATTCTTCTTGTCACTTTGCATTTCTCACATTTCATGCATAACACGTTATCAGCTCATCACTAACTCCGTTCATCGAGGTACAATGCCGCTGCCACCCATGCCATTGGCTTACATCATACTACAAGCTATTATGTTCCAATTCCATCATGCACTACTATGTAGGTATATCATTGTTTGCATCCTATTATTCAAAACGATATGCTACGGATGATCGCTCACCTCATCGGCGATTACGCCCACATGGCAGAGCAAGAAGAAATACCTCAAGCGGCTGCGTCGTGAAAGGGAGGAAGTAGAAGACAATTTTCTATTAGGAATCCTAGACTATTTCCATATCACCTCAACCACTTTTATACATTTTTTAGCAAGAACCATGGGGAAAAACCGCCCCGGCAATGACAAAGAATTTGATTTTCGAGACACATTATGATTTCCAGACCCATAGGGCAGAAGCATGAGGTTGACAAGATCTAAAGTGATGATGATAAAATTTGTCGGAAGAATACCTCTGATGACCCCAAATGAAGACCCACTTGTCTTTCCCTCACTATCAACAGGTGGCAAAGTTGCCAACTCATTTTGAAGCAAGAGAAATTCATTATAGGCAGCTCTAGTCATGGGGATTCTAAAGCAGTCAATCAGTGAAGAAACATTTCTTAAATTCCGAAGGGAGATATGAGGGTCTTTGGCAAAAGAGTATAGAGCAGAGTACACATAAGAGTGAATTTGCCATCTACAATATCTTCCCAAAAACTGATAGTGTCCCCCCTATTGGGGTTACAAAAAGCAACACCTCTGTACTGAACATGTAATTTGAGTATATCTTTCCACCAAAAAGAGTCTTTTTCTCTAGCAAGATGAGGCACACAGTCTTGATAATATTTCTACCATATAAGATTAACCCACTAAACATTCTCTTTTCTATAAAACTTATCAAGTTGCTTCAAGAGCAAAGCATCATTCTGCAAACTTAAGTTGATAACCCTCAGTCCCCCTTTAAGCTTTGGAGCCCTGACCAAATCCCAAGCAGCTAGGTTGTAACCCTTTTTTCTGAAATCACTCACTCTCTAGAGGCATTTCTTTCTATGCTTATCGATAATATCAATAACAGAGACAAGTAGCTTAAGGGAGCACATGTAGTAGGTTGGGAGAGAAGAGATCACAGAATTCACCAACTGCAACCTACCAGCATAAGATAGGAACTGTGAAGTGGCAGACATCATTCTCTCAATTCTGCAAATCAAAGGGGCATAATCCTTAACTTGTGGCTTAGTAAGGCCCATTGGTAGCCCAAGATAAGTGAATGGAAAAGTCCCAGCAGTGCACCCAAAAACCTGTGCCAAGGAAATGGACTTCTCATGACTAACATATCCTTTCTCCTTATTTTTCCCCACGTCCTTACACCTCCAGACCGATCGATTGAATGCACATGTAAGGATCAATTTTCCCAAGTGTGCAAAGACTCAGAGTAGCTAAGATAAGAAACTAATGGAGAGAGTTTTTGTAATAATCTTACTAAACACAGTACTGAGAGAGGGTTTTGGAAACTCTTCTATCTTGATGATCTTAGAGATTGTTTGGATTACGCCTCGATTATTATAATTTGATCGATTCATTGTCACACCCGATTTTAAGGACAAAATCAAATGCCCAATATACATATGTCAGCACCAATTTTCATACAAATATTGATTTCATTATAGTATCAAAATCAGAGTTGGTTACATAATCGAAACATTATTACAAAAATGACCCATAGGTATAAAAAAGAAAGCCTATTTATCTTCCATTGAAAATGGACGCCATCTTGATACGAAGGTAGACTAGGGGCAACTTTAGCCTATTACACGTCATTAGGGTCGAAGGCACCGTTTTCAACGTACTCCTCGTCAACTCGATTGTCCGGGTGGGACGGTGGGTAGTAGGGGGTGTGAAAGGAATCGTGATGCCTAAGAGGGGGTGAATTAGGCAACTTAAAATTCTACTTCTAACTATCGCCTCAAACTCTACTTCAAAACCTATGTAAGAAAGTAATCTATCTACATGTGCAACTATGTTTTTGCTAAGTATGTTGCTATCTCTACCGCAAAATAGTTATGCAACCTAGGCTCCAATCCTATCAACTAGCCTATCACTAAGATAGGTAAGGTGAGCACACAACCAAAAGATTGCAAATGCAAATGCAAAAGGTAAAGGGTGGTAGAGATGCAAACTCCCATCAACGACTCTAGTATTTTTGTCGAGGTATTGAGAAACACACAAGCTTCCCGTAGTCCTCGTTGGGACCCCTCGCAAGGAATCCTTCGCAAGGGCGCTAAGCCCCCATCGGGTAACTCCGTGGATAGCCTCAGTCCTTCCCCACATGAAAGTGGGTCTCCGACGTGCCTTCTGGCAAGCCTCTCTCAGATGCTCCCCGTCGTACGTCTTCACTATCAATCTTCCGGATGAACCACCGCGGGCCTTGTTCCCTTTGGTACATGGTAGCGGACACACCATAAACACGGTTGGTGTGGTCTCGCAAGACTTACAAGCCCAACCGAGTACAATAATGGCACTCGCAAGCACCGAAAAGCAAGTGGTGTGCAAACTTCACTAACCACTAGGCCTAAACCTAGAGAAAGCACATATGAGCATGGTCTAACTGGCCTAAGCACTTCCCAAAGCACCTACACTAATCACCATGTGTATCACTAAGCATTAAACAATTAGTGGAGAGCACTAAAATGGTGTATCAACACCCATGATATGTTTCCTCACTCCCACACATCTCATTTGGCCAGTTGTGGGTCTATTTATAAGACCCACGGAGAAAGTAGCCGTTGGAGATGAAATCCCACGCTTATGCTACTAACTAGACTCATTGGATGTTGCACCAAACGTGTCTGGTGTAGCGTCTCGTCACTCCCCCAACAGTCACTCTTCAAAAGATGACCAGACTCGTCGTGCATCTAGTCAATACACACCAAACACATTTGGTCGTGAAAATACCTTTGGACCCTTTCTAGACGTCGACGAGACTCATCCCGAGTCTGGTGTAGTATATGGTAAATACTGCATTGTTGAACTAACCAGACTCATTCCCGTGAGTCTAGTGCAGCGTATGGTCAGTGTTGCACTCATGCTAAACTGACCAGACTCATCCTCAGTGAGTTTGATGAGTCTGGTGCAACGTCTGGTCAGTACTGCACTCCTATTGAACTGACTAGACTCACCACCCATGCATGAGTCTAGTGCAAAGTGTGGTGTGGACAAAAATAGGTAAACTGTTTTCTCCGAACTCCAATTTTGGTGATCTTAGAGTTGTTGGAAAGCTAATGAAAAGAACTCAACAAATCTAAGCTAGTGTCATAAGAATTTCATCATATCCAAAATCACGCGGTAGTCCCGATCTCGGTCCAAGTCCGCATGTGCATCCTATTGAACTACAAAACACAAACCGCAAACATGTTAGTCCCATTTGGTCATGTTTGTCATCAAACACCAAAAATCAAACTAAAATGGGCTAAGGTCCATTTTCCTTACCAGGACAGAGGAAGAGTGAGTACATCGAAATGTACTCTACAAATGTAGGAAAAAATATGACATGGATATGCTAGCTTCGTTTGACACGAGCCCCTAAAGCGATACACCTATTACCTTAAATCTCTAAGCACCTATTTATCTAAGAGAAAGCACTTCTCCTCAGAGTAACCAAACCAACACTCAAATTCCATTAGAGTACCACACCTGAATTCCATCATGGCCTCCCAACTATGAACCAGATCCATCTAACCAAGAAGTCCATGTCATTCTTAACTGTGAGAACAGCTGATATACCGGTTTTACACTCCGTAGAGGTTGCACACTTTCACCACAAGTCATGTTTTTCCACATCACAACTCAAACTACCTAGGTGCTTAGCAGGGTCACACTACAAGGCCTTTAAAAAACTCCTCCAAGACTATTTTACTAGGCCGGGTTCAGCCTATCCAGACGCCAAGGGACCCCTCAGCCACAATAAACATTCCCAATGTAGCATAACTTGGAGGAACTAACTACTAGGCTAGGTCCAGCCTATCCAGACCTCATCCGCTGTTAAGCTGGGTTACAGGCATAGAAAATTGGTCCTTAGGATCCAAGTAGGATACTAGCACAAACCTAAACCACAAACATCAGCCGCCATAGCGCACAACCAACCTCAACCAAACGGTCCATCCTGCTAGATTTGCCTACTCATCATGTTAAAAGATTACCATCTCATGTTCCATAGATCATTATTCAATATTATGTTACAACCCCTAACCCATACATTTTCATAATATTAAATATAATTTGCTAGACTCTAGCTAATTATGATGCAACAAATCCAAATTCCTATCATCGTAGATGCAAACATTTTGGTTATTACATGTTACCACATACTGCACCTTTAGATCATTGCTCCATGTTGCATGATCATGTCCAATGACACTAGAAATGACAACAGTAAAAATTCTGCATGTTGCATGATCATGTCACATGTCAACTTACACCTAGATAATGTATCTAGACACAGTAAAACCCATGTATCTAGAAAAGATAAAAGGAGAGTACATGTAAACACTGGAAAATAGGACAAATATTCCCCTTGCCATGACATTGTTGCTCTGGAATACATTGCCCTACCAGCTACAGTGATCATGGAGTAACCCATGCACCCTGGAACAGTTGGCTTATTGTTTTTCCCAAGATCCATTCCAAATCTGACGGGGAAACAGGTATCTTGCCTGCAACAAGAGAAATTGCCTCCTTCCCTCCTTTGTAGCCACATTCAGGAACAACGTAGGGGAAATCACTGGAGACATGTTCAGAGCATATTTAATCCATGGCAATAGTGTTCGCACCAGAGGATGAAGGAATTATATTATTTCTATATTCAATATTAGATTTCTTTTTTACTTTCAGTGAGGAGCATCGAGTATGTAATTGCTGCTGGAGTTTCTGTGGTGATTTGACACTTGTTTTCCACAAACAGGCACTTTTTTGAGTTTTCAAACAGGCACTTTTAAAGAGTAATATCAATTTAAACTATCAGTGGGTCTGTGAATTCACCTTCCCCACATTATTCGATTGGCTCCATAGTGAGATATCCCACGGGAAAGAAGCTGAGCAGTGTCTTCATATGGATATGGCTCTCTCGTGATGCGGAAAAAGAGCACTGTATTTGACATAAACCTGTTAAAGTAATGCATCATGGCTTTAGAGAAAGTATAGTGATACCAAAACACAAAGTACCAGTGCACTACTCCCATCCGTTTCACAATGTTTGCCATTCTAGAATCTTTTTTTCTCAAATTACTTATCATTCACACATTCCAAAGCAACATTAACTCCCTCCCTCTCCCACAGGTCGAGTTTTATTAACTGCGTACCATTAATCAATGTAAGCTGCAACACCTGATCACATACCCCTAGCCAAATGCACCAGCCAATGGTATGGAACCCATTAAGGACAGCGATATATTTATACTTTTCCCTTGTAAGAGATTGACTAGAATGACAAATATTGTGACAGAGAGAGTACTAGCTAGGCAACTTCTGCTACAATCTGGCACTAGGGGTCAGTTTTATTCTTGACGCAAGTACTTGACAATAAAATCAGGTCAGGTACTGCTCTAACAAAATAATGTTACAGTCCCATGATCTCTGAAAGCAAAACCTGTGGGTGCTATGATCATATTCATCTGCTAACAGACAGATAAGAAAATTTCTTAAATTACCTGTGGGAATCTGGATAAGTTTAGAAATGAAGATAATGTCTTCTCTTCTTCATCGTTCCTGTATGTCAATGCAACACATAAGATACTATAGGCTATAATACATTCCTGCAAAATATGAACAAGCAAAAACAAAAGCTTACATTGGTGGCTTGCAGAAACCCATATGATCAAGAATAACAGTAGTTGCAGGATAATCCCTACACAGCTCCTCTATTTCTTGAATATATGGACCAATTCCCTGCATATAAAAGAACAAAGAATAGTAATATAACTTAAACTCAGTAACAAAGAGCACAGTTAAATCCCTGTTACTTTAAATTCATGAAAATTTATTTCTCAAAAAAAAGATGCAGATGGGGTTCTCATAAACGCATCTAACCAGACCTTGTATAATTAACAGGGCTAAGAATTTGTATTTCTCTGGTTTTGATTTCCTCATTTATTTTAGCTCTAGTGGCACCACCTGACAATATATAATAACTCTTTGTCCACATGTGAACCCTTCTCTTAAGGATGTGAACATATTGCTCAACTTTTTTGTCAGAATTTCAAACTTCTTAATATATAGTAACTGCGGATACATATTGGAGAGGAATGCATCTTTTACCTTCATTGTCACTATTGCAACTGGTGCTCCAAGCTCTCCTGCCTTTGAAAATAATGACCTTCCAACCTCATTGGTCATCTGTTTATTTGAAACAATTTGTTTTCCTTCAGGCCACATTGATCATCAATCCCAATTAATAAGTAGAGGAACAATGTTGCTCATTTTCCTATTTGCAAACCCTTTTGACCAGATGGCCATAAGATTGGGTTGAACCTCACAGCACGGTATTTTTCCTGGTGATAAGTTTAAGGGACTGCATATTAGAAAATAGGAGAATGGATGATTCCTGTTGTGTTAGAAGAAAATTCCAAGAGGTTACTTGTACAATCAGGTGTTCAAGCAGTTTAATCCCACTCCCATCATCTGCAGGATTGGCAAGACAACAGCCAATGAACTTGGATGGGTATTTCTTCAACACACTACAGAAAATAAATAAATAAATTACTGATATAGTCATATATGATGACTAATTCAGGTGGTCTCGGACTCTCGGATTGGAATGGAACAATGCAAGAAAAAGATCTTACCTAGTTGTCAAAGAATGATCAAACATATGATTAAGAGGTTGAACAATCAGAGCCCCGTCCACTCCAGCTTCACTCATACACTAAAAAGAAAAGAGGAAATTCCTCAAAACAGTTCACTAATCAGCAGCTCCCCATGGATCAAGTCTTCTGAGTTTCAACAGGCTAACATATAAGGGTATGATTGATTATTGTGGTTTAGTGAGACCAAATAATATTAAATACAGTCTCAGACTAAATTTTGAATAGCAAGTTCCAATAGCAATGGGATAGAGGAGGAAACGCCGCTAAGATGGCAATTAGGTTGGGTAGGTCCACCGTTTGTTGAGAAACGGATAATCCACCAGCTGAGATTTTTTTAATGTATATATGCTACAGAATGACCTATGCTGTTTCCTTCATTCTGCCATGGTGCCAATTTCGTATGAATTTTGTTTTTCAAGAACGTGTATGAGCACATATTTTCAAGAAGGTTATAGGTTAGCAATTACGAGCGGGTTGTGACTTTGTGATTTGTGAAGCATGGAACCCAGAGGAAAGCCTCCACACCACAGCAGGGCAAAGCTACGGGAGCTCAGACAGTACAATAAATTATTAGAAACCCTCACGCCTCACCTCGATGGAGGTGCCAAAGCAACAAATCAGCTCTTTAGCCATCTCCATCTATCTCCAGCCGAACTTCAGCCTTGAGGCATGAGCGTGACAGCAAGAGCATGAAACGGCAGATCCGCACCTGATCTGGTGGGGATTTGGCATGATTTAGTTAGTGGAAACATCGGTGGGTTGGAAGGATTTCAGGTTCTCTGACCATAACAGTGTGTACGATTTCACCTCACACGGATGAAAATGCGCCTACCAATCTATACTATCTATCAACAGTGCGGGAACAACTCATTCCGGCTGCCCATGGTCAGTGAGACTCTGAAACGAACAGGCTCACGGGCAATTAACCTCAAATGCAGATGAGAATAGATGCGGCATTTCTCAAGTTCTCTGACTGACCTCGAGCAAGAAGTCGTCGTCGCCACGGAGCGTGGGTTCCTGGCCTGGGAAGTACGGGAACTCTTCTTGGCCTGCGCGGATAGAGTTCAGAGTCACAGGTGAAAAACCGCCGCCGACACCCCCCACCCGGCCTCACCCCCAATGACGCACCTGTTCTGGCGTGGCCCAGACATGGAGGTGAGAGTCGATGACCTTGCAGGAGGAAGCAGAAGAGGCCATGGCGGCGGCAATGGTGGTGGTGGTGGTGGAGAGGAGCAGTCGCCTCCTTGTTGCTGTGGCCGCGAAGGAGAGGAGGTCGCGGGAGGCGGTGATGGCGAAGTGGGACAGGAACCTGCACCACGGGGCAGCCACAACCGCTGGTGTTGATGACGATAAAGCCATAGAGGGCATCTTGAGGGCATTCCTTTTTTTTTTTTTTTTTTTTTTTTTTTGAACTTAATCTTGAGGGCATTCCTAGTACACTATTGTTGTTGTTGACGATGATACTTGGAAAAAAAAAAAAAAGTGTTATAGCGTTAAAATAGCGGTAGAAAGCATTTGTCGCGAATGCCTTGATTAGCGCCCCAAGCGTTTTAGCCAACCTCCCACTAAAATCTATAGCCCACCATATTAAACATTACATCATCAATTTGCCGATGGTTCTCAAGCTTCGATTCCATTGGTTGTTAGTGGACGTTGACACGTCGTGATAGTTTGTGCCTCGCGCCATATAGGTTACGGTTACAAATGCATTCTAATGTGATGGGGTCAAAGTTTTGGGGAGAAAGCCAGACATCCACGTTAGCTAGGTCTCTTGCTCTTTTGCTACACTCATTATTCAGATTCTAATGTGATGAGGTCAAAAGTTTTGAGGAGGAGCCAGAAAGTTTGAGGACTTAAAACAATCATTTTTCAAGGACGAAATTGAACAAGTTGTAAAAGTTTAAGGATGAGGACAACCATTTATGTAGTTTTGGAATAAAAATGAGCCGAAGTTTGAGGACAAAAACAACTATTTTCATAGTTTAGGGATTAAAACCAGCTTTTCGGCAATAGTTCAAGGATGAACTTGGCAATTACGCCATTCTGATTCTCTAACAAAATTAATTAATTGCCTATGAGAGATAATTTTGTCCTCTTAGTTTATTTTAGAGAATCATTTCATAGAATATCTTCACCCAAAACTATGAACCACATCTTTTATCACATAAATTTTAGAAAAAAAGGTCTTTGTTTAATGGAATTCTAAGGGCCCAGCTTGTCTATTAAGGAATCGGCTGGTAATGAAATCATGGATCAGTGGTCTCTGAGTAATCCAAAATCGAGGAACCGAAGATCGAGATGGAAATCGAATATTTGGCTCCTTCGGCTCCCACTCGAAGGCGGCGAGTGAGATCATGGATAACTGCGTTCTTTGTACGCGTGCGTGCGCTTGGCGAGCGACCGGCCCGCACTCCGCAGACGTCTCCTCCTCTTTCTCTGTTTTATCATGAAGTTGATAGACACCTGGCACATGCTACCCAGATGCTACCATCTCGACTACCAGTGCAGGGCAAGGTCAAGGTGCGATTATTTCGTTCTCTTTTTGTTTTGCCTTGCATTCCACCTGTTCGATAAAATGACTGAACCGTGAGAACGCAGTTTTTTTACATATAAATATATAAAATAAACCCGGATACTTGTCCGTGCATGGGATGCAACTTCTCAACAAGGAAAATTTCTCAACTCATATTTTTAAATAAATTTGTTAAAAAAGACAAGAGTTTTGATTTTGAGATGAACTGTTCATGGTTTTCAGAAATCCATGAAATGGTATCAAGAGTTTTGATTTTGAGATGAACGATCTCCATGAAATGGGACTAGACTTGATCGCCTTGAGTTTTGATTGCACTATTAGTAGGCTGGATTCATTGACCCCTAATTTAGTCCTTTTGTGCAACCGATTTTATTTTAACACAGTGCTCAGTTCTAATAAATCAACTGCCTGTAAACAAATTGGAGCAATACAAGAGTTGGATGGCAGCTATGGAGGCAATGGCATCCAGGCCAGATCTACTGCAGATGAAGATTGGTGGTTTCTGACTGTCAAGTAAGGAATAGTACTAATCCTTCAGGTACTGTGTCGCGCTTTGAGCGCACTCCGGGCCTGATCATTTGCTGACTTCTGCGCGTTTCATATCTATCTGCACGTGGAAGTCCTTGTTGCTACCTAAATTCCAGGGGGAGAACACATGAGGTCCGGACCTGTAATGGCTGGTGGCTATGATGCCCCACTACTCAGTCTCTGATTAACTTTTGTCATGTCACAGTGCAAGACAGGGGCTCAGCCCAGGTATTCTAAAAAAAAGCAATACTAAATCGATCACCTAACATAAGCTGTAGATGTCTGAGCTCAAAACACGATCCAGTAAAGCATACCTGGGAGTTTGACTTGATCCAAAATTCAGCCCATCAAGGTAATTCAAGCAGCCCTGGCATGTTTCATTTTATATATGTGTTCCTTTCGATTGTATGCTGATTTGGAAGAATTCATATACAATATTAGTTATCTAACATAATACTCTCTCTCTTCCATGGTTTAGTCTTATGTCACTGCCTCATGCACAAAGTTGCAGTGTGAAAAATATTAAAACACATCAATTGTTACTAATCTCAAGTATCGACTTTATTATTGAAAGCATAATTAACGCAGTACCAACCTGAGTCAGGCTACATGGTCATTCCACCGGTCCGCAAATGCACGGTTATAGTAGCCGAATCCCTCGTAAATACAGTGAACATGTGGATCATCCTTCCCTGATAAAGCAGCAGGCAATCTCAGTAGATTTTATAAGGTAGTAAACTAACTCCAATAACGATCCGGCTTTCATACTTCAAAGTTCGTACTGCAGGCCCCATGATGCCAAATACGGATGAGATGCACTCTCCCGTAAAAGATTATCCAAATCACCAGTTCACTACATTCGGTAATTAGATGAGGACACTCAAAGGCGGTAAAGTTGGGTAGGGATTGCTCAGCGTTACAAGCTACATAGCTCACGAAGACCTGAACAAAATGTGCCACAGTTGAAAAAGCAGTAAAGCTGGCCCAGGAATGGCTTTAACTGCTGCTGCACGGCTGCAAAACGCATGCTGTTGGTGATGAAAATGTGCGAGGAACAGAAGTGAGGGTGATCAAGACTCAGGAGCCCCAAAACGTTCCCGGCTGAGTCTTTTGCATAGCAAACCTCGTAATAATGTTGCAAACATCGGTTTCCAGTTATAGAGTTAACAATCTGATGAGAATGGTTTCAAGGAAAAATATCAATTGGTATTCAGTTATTATCAGACTAACTTTTGAATGGGCAAAACCAATTAGGGAACTAGTATGAAAACAAAGCATAAGCACTCAAGCGGTACTCCATTTGACTTTTCCGGCTAATATAAGCAAAACCACACTAACATCTATTGCATGCATCTTAATTTAAAGTGCTAGGAAAGCAACGCAGGTGGGCTACAAACTTCAATTAGAAAGCATCTAAAAATCAATGAAAGCAGTGCATGTTAGGGCAATGTACATGTGGGATCAAACTCTTTTCAAGCATTTTCAAATCGCAAGCATATAAAGTGTCCTCTCTGGAAATAAGAATTATAATTCTGAACTTGATACAGAGAGAAAAACTAGAGACTCACCGGTGGTAAATAAATAATTAGCAGCACTACATGAAACCAGGAGGTCCTCCAGTGGTATAAACCTGACACCTGCAAATATAAATATACATTTGATGGTGCAAACATGAACCAAAAAGTTGCACTCGCACTTACGGTGGTTCATGCAGGCCACAGCTAACCGCGTGGCGATCGGCGTCGCCATCTCGTCCATCTCCACCTACGCCGGCTGCCAGTTCGATACATCACGCTCATCTGGAAGAATCGCGCCAGCTACCTCGCCAGTTCGAGGTGAGCAGTGGAGCAGCTCGCTCGTCGGCTACTGGCCCTCCGCCAGCGCTCTTTCAGCCAAACGCACCTACCCGGCAACTGACATGGTGCAGTCTGGTGGCGAGGTCGTCAACGCGCGCCCCTGCTACGCCGGCGCGCCGCACACGTTCACGCAGATGGGGTCCGGCAGGCGGCCCCGCCCGGGAAGGGTAGGCCGCGCGCGCCGGGTATTTTCGGAACGTTCAGGTCGTTGACTGGGATAACAGCCTCGTCCCGGCGGCGGGGCTCCGGCTGCCCGCTGACCGACCTGCGCTACATGACTTCTGCCGGCGGCAGCTGCGAATTAGCGAAGGGACGACAGAGGGAGAGCCGACTCGACCGCGATCGCGATGGGAGCGGGTGAAGGCAACGGCAGAGGTCTGCTTTGTGCGCGAGGGTGCGCACCTACAGCCATGTGAGGAAGGAGTACCAGATCGGCAGTGGAAGAGAAGGGAAGGGTGGTTATACCTGGTGAGTGCTCGTTTCCGGCGTAAGGTCCGACGAAGACCTGGTCCCGTCGGCAGCGGCGACAGCGGTGACAGCGGACGACTGACACGGTTTTGCGGAGGACCCGTACGCCGTCCGTCGGAGGAGAGGCCGGTAGCGGCTTTGGAGACGTCTCCGCAGCGGGTGTGCGCCGGGAGCGCGACGGGCGGGGGGGTGTCGTCCTCTCGATGTGCTGCTGTCTCCGTAGCCTGAGTTCGAGGAAGGAACGGCTGAAGTCGTGGGCGCGGCGGTTGTTTAGAATCCAGCGCTATTCACGGAGCGGGGTTAAACGACAGGAGCGGGTTAATTAGGAGCCGGGCAGACTCATTAGGAGAAAGGACGATTGCTTTTTTCTTTTAGTAAGTATAAAGGATTGTGTGATGACGCGGCCTGCCAATCGTACTCCTTCCGCTAAAAAATTATATTTCTAGCAAAATAGTAATTAAAGTATCTCAAGTTTAACTAACTATATATAAAAAAATTCAGAATAGTTATGTGGTGTGTTTAGAGGCCAAATTTTCCCTAAAATTTCCCCGCCAAGATTCTCATCACATCTTCCATCAACATCAAAACATTAAATGCGACCAAAAAGACGATTAGTATGAAATGGGTAAAAACTAATTACGTGCCAGATGCATATCATGGTGACGATTCTTTGTTTTAATTTGGCCAGTAGGATAATATTACCACAAACAAACTAAACGCGCATACAATCTTTTTCCAGCTGCTAAAATTCCAGAATTTTGGGCCAAAATTTTAGCCTCTAAAACACACCCATGGTATTAAATAAGTATCACAAATTCATAATATTTATTTATTTACTTGGTGTCAGAAACTCTAATATTTTTTACTATATTTTTTATCAATTTTGAACACTTCCAACCGTAGAATTGCATTCTTTTAGACAGAGTTAATCAGGACACTATATCACAGTCCTGACGGATTCTAGAAGCGATCGCGGCGCTGGCGATCGAGGCGGGGCGTAAAAAGGTCGGACGCGGAGGTGGGTGGCGCGAGCGCTGGTGCGCCGTACGGGCGACGCAAAGCGGCACAAGACGCGGCTTGATGGTTACCTTTAATTATTTTCTCGATTGATTCTAACTGATTACATGCCCCAATGTATTTATTTCCCCGGAGTGAGATTTCGACGCCAAGAATATCTAGAATATTTCCTTATAGATCGAATACCCTTTGACAAAGCAATCTATTTCTTTCCTAAATATTTATTCCCCTAATATTTATTTGATGGAAATTGATGACGGCGGCGGCGGCGCCGTCGGCCAGGCTGTTGGCGCCCAGGCACGACCCCTTCCTTAGGTTGGGTTGCCGGCCTCCTGAGGCCCATTCTTTGTATTGTGGCACACTATGTCAATCTTAAGATATATTAGAAGCAACTAACTTTCTAGATAATCCGCACAACAGGCCCTCTTAATTATACCCCTAAATCATTCTCAAAAAAAATTATACCCTAAAATTGATTTTCATGTACTCCTCTAAAAAACAGTTTATATTTATTATTATAATGAACTGATCACAGACGGGCTGGTTAGGTCCCTTACGGAATCTAACCACCCGGTTCAAGTCCTCGACCTGACATTGGTGCTCGCGTGATTTTTCCGAATTCTATTTCAGGATTTATCGGGCATTACGCTTTAAGTGGTAAGTTTACGCTTCGGGCCGCATTAAAGAAGTGTCCCTGCGGGTGACTTTAGGAATCGCTAGATCTTATCGGCTCACCATTACTGAGGTGCTCATAGTATTTGTATTCTTGTAATCAATTCTCGGATTTCTTTGCTCATTTTAGCTTTTGGGTATAATCCAGACTAAAATAAATAGAACCATTAGGGCATTCCTAACAACTAGCGTTTTAACTTAGAATCAATGACACTAGCGGGTGGCTTGTAGTCCAATGGTAGGACGATCCGGTGGGGACGCTACCCACCGTGGTTCAAATCCACGGGTGCTCGTGACCTTTCTTGGGATTTTTCCTAGGATTTTCCGGCGCTATGCATTAAGTGGTGTTTATGTTCCCGGCGACGACGCAGGCGCTTCTACGGTGACTCGGAGAATCTCCAAACCGGGCCTTTGCCCGGTCCTTGAGGAGGTGCTCATAGGGGTAGGGTTTCGCGTCGCGCGGTGTTCATAGGGGTGAGTGATATGCGTTGTTGTTGTGGGGTATTCATGCACCGCGGTCATTCTCAAAAAAAAAAAAAATCAATGACACTAGATGGCAATAAGCAAATAGCTAATCTATTTCATATATCCTAAGAACATGAGAGATGAGAATATAGATCTATAGGAATGTATAAAATAGTCTTTGTTTTTTTCTCTCACTTCCACATTAGTCGACTACGTAATTAATGTTATTACCGACTTTTAGCGTAGGTAACCTTCCGAGATGTTTCACAAGTAGTGGGCAACTTTTAATTTCTTCCTTCCCAAGATTCCACGGTGCGGCTGACATCACGTACCAACGACGACAACTTTCATGGACACACTATTATATATATGCTGTGGTGTTGTAAAGTGTCACATCGGGTATTCCGTACAGTTTTAAAGTACTATTAAAAGTGGGTCAATTACAAAATATATTACAAAATATAAATTATAGATTCCAGCCTTTAAACCATGAGACAAATTTATTAAAACCTAATTAATCCATCATTAGAGCATATGTTGTAGTAGTTTAGTGTCTAAACATGGACTAATCAGGCCATTAGATTCATCTCAATGATTTGACAAAAAAAATTCGTGTAATTAGTTTTTTATTTCACCTTAGATTTAATATCTATGCATGGGCCCATATATTTGATGTGATAGTTTTTGGAAGTTTGCATTTGGGATCTAAACATAGCAATAGGCTACAATTCAATCGATCTTTTGTGTTTGAGTGACCAGGCCAAGGAAAAGGTGGATGATGGGTAATTGCGTGATGGTGCGCCTGTCAATAGAAAGACTAGTCTTGCAAATATGGACAAAGCTATTGTCCAGTGACAAAGATCAGTTTTTTCAAATGTATTTTTGCGAAAGTGACAGACTTTAGTTTTTTTTTAAAACAACACTACCTTCTTACAACCTTGCTAGCCAAGGCACGGATGAAGGCATGTGAAGGTGCAGTGCAAAGCAGAATCAAAACTACAGTTTACTTTGATTTTATTATTTTATTTTTACATATATGTAAAAAATAAAACCAAGTGAACTATTTTTCTATTAGAAAACCAAGTGGATTATGATGGGAGGCGAGAGCAGACAAAGATCAAGGATTAGGGGTGCACTAACACTTCCACGCTGCCCGTTTGTTTTGTTTGTAGGATCCCTGACTCAGGCACTCAATAGTGCTGGTCGTGGACAGTGGTTGTGCGGGATTCAGGGACTGGTCTGCTGCGGCACATTGCCAACTCTCACGCCCTTAAATATGAGTCTAGCCAGCGCGTGGCAACAGTTCTATAAAATTTATTTTGGTCATTTGTTCATTTGAAACAGTGGTAGTAACATTGTTTCTATTATCTCTCTTTGCTTCATGAGATTATATAAGAGAGATCACCACCGGAGATCTACAGCTTGCCGCACTCCGCAAACCGCACTTGGCAAAAAAAAAAGTAGTAGCAGTGCCTTTTACCGAAGTGTCAACCATCGTAACACCGACAAAAATTTTGTCGTGTGCCCGCCGCGCACACCGCAAAGAAAAGTTGTTGTGGACGGCAAGAGATGTTGCTGTGGACGCACAGGACGGTAACGACGCAGTCCGCGTCGGCCTCCCGACACCCCGACAAACCAGCCTTCTTTTGCCGAAAGCGTCGTGGCAATGACAGTTGGCAAACCGCTTCCCATGTGCCTATTTTGTAACTTTGCCGAGTGTCTCGGCTCGCGACAATCGCAAAGTGGCCAAAAACAACAAGTTTTTCTTCTCTTTTTGTGTTCCATCAAAACTAACATCAAATATATATATCACAAAGACCACATGTATATATATATCGCAATATATATAAATATATGTCATAAGTCCATCACAAAAGTCCATGACAAGTCCTCACAAGTCCATGACAAAGTCCATTAACAAGTCCAACCACAAGTTGTCCAAAATAAACTGAAGTGCATAAGAAGCAAACAATAAGTAAATGATGGTGACGGTCCAGGTTGTTGAGGCCCAATAAACAATACCGGCGACCTCCAAGATGACCAACACCGCTATTCCATGTCGCCGATGGATTCCATAAATTGAAAATTCCGGCAAAAACCTTCCCATGGTGAGGTTTCTAAACCTTCCAAAATGTACGCCACAATGGCCGACAACTACATATGCATATGCATTTGCATTGTATCTACATTCATATAGACATATATAATCACAAACCACCACCATTCATATCACCACCACCACTACTGCCTCCTCCTAAGCATGAACATACAAACTAAGCATGAACATAAAACTAAAAACATTCATACTACAGGAGAAGTTGCAGCCGGGCGGGCAAATTTATGCCCGCCTTGGCGCCAACACTTTCCATTAATTTTGAGGATCTCTATCATCCTCCTACCGCCGGGTTCCCCACTTGGTCTCCATAGCGCCCATCTCAGCTAATCGTTTACTGTCGCTGTAAAGCGCTATTTTGGGCCTACAATATTTTCACCCCCAATGTTAAGCAAGAATGCAAAAGTCGGTATGTAAAAAACAATGAACTAAGAATAAAAACAGAAATAACCTGGAGTGCGCCGAATTGGCGCGCCGTGGAAATGTCCGTCGCGGGCGAGTGGCCGGTTAGTGCTCGCGGTTAATTTGCCCGGATCTCGGAGAGATTCGCGAAAGTATGGACGGTTCGATTGCTTCTTCGCCAAAGCCTATATATATACCGCCATGATTCTTGCCTCCTCCCACCCTCATGACTTACTTCTTGGCGCATCAAAGTCCTAGGTGCTCGTGATGCCATGATTTCATATGTGAAAGTTGTGATAAAATTGACAAGCTAGCAAGAAGTTGGCACGTAAGAGACTTCAAATGTTAGAGAGTCCTTCTCAACTTGAAATCTTCTATGGAGATTCTCTGGTTGTAAGCATCATGCATAGCAACTTGGGCGTAAAACCTTCTCAATTTTTATCACAGCCTCTCGCGTAGGGATATCATGACATCTTTGACAAGTTTCATGATTTTTCGGACCGCTGCGTTTGCTTTTTTATAGAATTTCAAAACAATTCACCAACAAGTAAACGCCATGTTTTCCTAACAAGATGTTCGAAATTTCAGGCGTTTCACTCTCACTAATATCATTTTTTCCATTCATTTTTTTCTCAATATTCGAATGACTTGTAGTTCAAATTTGACTTATAAAAAGAAATTTCAATTAAATGAAATAAACTAAAAATATATATAGTAAAAAGGTATGAGAAATGTACAAAATTTGGACATAGAGTACCAAGTAACGGGGAGGGAAACTAATGGGAAAAATCCAAAAAACAGAATTTGCAATCTAGCGCCTTTGCTTGCCGCACGCTCACCTCGCAAAGCAAAACAACATGTATGCAGCCATTTTGCCGAATTGATTTATGTCGTGGTCGCATTAATACAAAGAGGCCTTGTTGAATGTCAATTTTACATGCTGTGCATCGCAAATTTTCGGGCTGAATATCCAATTTGTCGAAACTTGGCACTGCTCAAAGGGCCTCTTTTCCTGTTGTTCTTTGTCGATCGAAAAAGAATGATTTGCAGTGCCCAAAAATTTGAAATAAAATAAAACAAAAAAAATAATGGATATAGATTTTGTAAAAATGGTATGAGAAATAAAGAAATGACAAAATAAAAAAATATAGATCATGAGAGGACACAATTTGTAGTTGAAACTTTTTCATTTAAAATTAATTTACCGTGTGAAAATGTGCTTTAAAAATTGATTTACCTAGTGCCAAAATTGGCACACGACAAAAATGCATCTTTGCCGCCTCGCTAGAAATTTGGCATGAAAAATGCATTTTTGTTGAGTGACCAAAAACACACGGCATAATGCCGTAATGCCACACACACGGCTGAAATGCATCTTTTGCTAGGCCAAGAAAAAAAATAAACGGCAAAATACATTTTTGCCAAATGTCAAAAATACACACGGCAAAAGCCACCTTTTGCCACGTTGAAGCACTACGCTAAAGAAGATTTTTACCGAGTGCCCGAAATAATAAACCCGCAAAGAAGAAGCAATCGAGTAAAGACATGAGGATTCTGGTAGTGTTTATTCAGCTTCTAGTCTAGACAGGCAAAACGCTAGGGCAAGATACATTGCTGTTGTCTTATAACTAGTCTCATATAGTGCCACGTAATTTAAGACAACTTAATAGGCTACATGTACAATGGTTGTCTATCTAAGTATCCCATAGCAACTCTCGCATTTTCTTAATTTATGGAGAGAAAAAAATAGGATTGTGAGGGTGCATGACGACAAATAACTCATACAATGGTAAAATGGTTGTCTCATAGTCCTAAATTCTAGCTCATGAGGTCAAAAGAGTTTCATCAAGCAACTACCTATCATTCTCTTTTCACTTTTTTCCTCCACATCATCAAAAATCCTACGCGGGCGGCGTATGAGACAACTTATGAGACCGCTTACGCGGTAGCAATGTACCTGCCCTAATCTAGCAACACTATTATTGTCATGCCCGTTGGATTCCGGCGCGGAGAGCTTACGCCGCTGGCGGCGCTAGGGGTGGCAGCAGTACAGTCGGGATGGCGATCGCGCGGCGTGGATGACGTAGATGTCGAGGGATGACGTAAGAACGACGAGGTAGAAGACGGTTTTAAGATGACGGTAGCGCCTTCAGCGGCGACGAGGGAAGGTGCCGGCGGCGCCGCCGCTTAGGCGCTAAAAGCGCTGGCGTTGGGCTAAGGTGGCGCTACTTAGCACGCCGGTGAGGGGTTAGGGGTTGAGAGCTGAAGATAGAAGCCGCTTGGGGAGCTACCCCTTTAATTATTTTTCGCTTAAGATTCAACTGATTACACTTTTTGTATTTATAGTCCCGAGGAGACTTGCACGCTTAAAAAATATCTAGGAGGTTTCCTATAGATTGGAATACCTTCTTGACAAAGCAATCTATTTCTTTCCTAAATATTTATTCCATAATATTTATTTTTAGAAAAGATTGATGATGACGGTGACATGGCAAAGGCAAAACCGCCCTAGGGCGCTTCCCGGCCAATATGGACGGGCTGCCCCATGGGCCTCCGCTTTGGATCATGACATCTCCCCTTTTTCCAACAGAAATGCTGGCCCCTCGCTACGTGGTTTTGTAATGGCCGTCGCTTGTTGATGGGGTGATCGGGTTGCAATGGTCCAAAGATTGCTGAATCCACGCAGTAGAAGGGAATGAGCTGGATGAAGATGAGGTTGGTAACCTTAATCCGATGGGTGGAAGTCCGCAACTCTTGTCCCATAAGATTGCCGAAGATGCCGCGGAGGTGGTGATTGTTGTCGCCAAGAAGAAGACCGCCACCGATGGAAAGAAGTTATGTGGTGGCTTCTCCAACAAATGATAAAATTCGCTTGTCAGCGAAGATTGGCACGAATGGCTTAAGTCGCCGAGGGTGGACGCCAATCACTACAAGTGCTGTCCAAACCGTGCTCCCGCCTCGAGCTTGTTGGTTCCGCTATGTAGGGTAGCTCGTGATCCGCTGATGTAGCAAGTTGAGGTGGAACGAGAGCTCTTGAGATTACGTGGGGTCGACGCAGGTAGGGGTTGATGCTGATGGCATGTACCCTCTTGTCGCCGTCGGTGAAGCTTTCACAAGTCGAAAAGGCTTCGTCAAGATGGAGCGTCGAACTCTTGGGCGCAGGTGGATCGCCGTGTTCCCCTCTGTAGGGCGTCTCTCGGTGCATTGCAGTCCACGGCTTGTTGGCTGAGGTCGCATCGACGTAGATGTCGCTTGAGGAACATGGGAGCCAACCGGTTTGGCTCTAGAGTCGTCCCCGTTGCCATAGCCGAGAGTAGTCGACTGGGCCCTGATGGTTGCTTGGTGCTGCCGCTGATGGGTGATCCAAAACCGCGAGTGAGGCACCATGGTGCGTGTGTCTCCGTTCTCCCGTGGCACCGTCTTGGTGATGCGTGAGGAGCCAAAGAAAGAGGAGTGTCGCTCTCATTAGGTGGGCAGCAGCAGTACTCGGATCTACCGGGCGTGGTCGCCGATGGTGTCGCCTTTGTCGGATCCTCGAGCTTGCCCGATGGTGCTCTCCACCATTGTTGATATCGGAGGATGTCTAGCGGGTGTAGCGATTGTTGTCATTGTATGTAGGGCGATCGAACGACCGTCGCGTCGGGTGACGCCTCGGGAGCCGTCGCGTGTGTCTCATCCAGCAGCGACTCCATGGGGATATCCCGTTGCCGGTGTCGCGTTGGCAATGCAAGTGGAGGCGGTGATCGCGAGGCGGTGTCGCTGGCTCGAGAGAGGCGACAATGGCGCCATTGGAGGCGTCATCACCGACTGGCGCCCTTGGGGAACATCTGCTTCCCCGACGCTGGCATAGGTGTCCGGATGTCGCCCTTGATGTTCGTGGATGCTGGTGTTGAAGTCGCGTTGTCCTCGGGAGTCGATGTTGTCGCTGGTCGACATGGTGATGACGAGGAGCGCCGTGGTCGATGGTGGCGCCCTTTGGGAGAGGCGCTGCCGTTGGTGCCCGCGGGTGCCGGGTAGTCGTCCGGGATGTCGATGCCGCTGACGGCGATATCGACGCTTAGCGACGTCGATGTCGACGTCAGTGACGTCGCCTTGTCGCCCATAGTGACATTGGCGCTTCGATGTTCCCCGATGCTCGAGATGACATTGTTTGTGTTGTCGAGACCTTATCTCGGACCGTTGCTCGAGTCTCACGCAGCGTTGTCCTAGTTGGGTAGGCTTTTGTCGAGCGGTACCGGTGGGCGTCGGTGGTGGCCTCTTGTTCCGATCGATCCTGGACCACGATAGCGTGGGCATCCTCGGGGTAGGCGTACTCGTTGGTTGTAGCATCATCGATCTTGGAGGGTGGCGTGAGACGACGGCGCGTGGGAGCGGCGTCGCCGCTCTGTGGCGCCCATGGGTCGGGCGTCGTTGATGGCGTAGATGACATCGTGAGGCGCGTGACGTCGCGCAGCTTGGCCGGCGTGTTGCGTGTTGCGGTAGGCGTGGCCACGGTCGCGTCGTGGATGTTGAGGACGGTGTTGTCGTCCGCTGCGGTGGCACCAAGCTTGCGTCGTCCTTGGTGGTCGTCGTGAAAGCGATCTGCTCGAGGCTTCTCCAGGGAGGCGGTGAAGTTGGCGTGGATTTCCCTCCGCAAATCAGACACACTCGCGGATCCCCGTCGCTGAGCTTCGGCGATCTTGTGGCAGTCCCATCGGATCTTATCGTTGGTGGTGGTCGGAGAGCCGTCGGTGGGTGAGAATCGTCCGGTCTCCGGGATACCGGTCGTCATGCGCCGGTTGGATTCCGGCTGTGACACGTGGTTTGCCGACGGCTACGTTGGGGACCGGCGGCGCAGGCGGGATAGTAATCACGGCGGCGTGATGGCGTAGATGTCGTAGGGGTCGATGAAGAACGGCGGGGTAGAAGGCGACGAAGATGAGCGTGTAGCAGCCTGAGCGGCAACGGAGGGAAGGTGGCTGCGGGCTTGGCGGAGCGGCGGCGGCTAGCTGGCGCCGGCGGCGGCGCTTAGCACTAGCGTAGGGGTTAGGGTTGGAGAGCTGAAAGATAGAAGTCTGTTTGGGGAGCTACCCTTTAATTATTTTTCTAACTTAAGATTTAACCGATTACCGCGCTCTCAGTATTTTATAGTCCGAGGGAGACTCCGCACGCTAAAAATATTTAGGAGGTTTCCTTTATAGATTGGAATACCTCTTGACAAAAGCTAACCTATTTCTTTTCCTAAATATTTATTCCATAATATTTATTTTTAGAAAAAGATTGGATGATGATGGTGACATGCAGCGGCCGGCCCTAGAGCGGCTTCCCCGCTCAGCTGCGGGACGGTTGCCCCATGGGCCTCCGTTTTTGGTCATGACACTCGTATTATTGAGGAACTTTTGCCCCCTCCTCGAGTATATTTGTCACAATCCGGTACTGCATGTATGTACACAACTTCTAGCAATTAAGTTTGGATGTAGAAATGCAAAATGCACATAGATATCGAAGACAAGAAACTCTTTTAAAAGAACTCATAATAACTCAATTAGAAAAAGGTCAAACAATTTTGGTAGGGAGACCGACTAAAAAGATACATCTTAAGTATAATAAATGTTGATGAGGTAAGCACACTGCTAAAGTGCTAAGTACTCCGTGCTTGTAGCCTTGTACTACGGAGTGACAGTGTATCAGACTTCCCACTCAAAACGACTTGTGTCACATTACGAGGAATTGGAGTGAGACGATCGTCCATCGCTATCCTCGTGTTCTTGTTGAAACGAAACACTTTAACTGATTTCTAACAGCTGCAGGTCACGTTGCTCGGGCGCAGCCCTATCAGATAGAGTGCTCTAATTAATTCAAGAAGCGCCCGGCGGGCTCATCGATCCTCTGGAAACCTCTGCACGGGCGCACCTCCTTTCATGAAGAAGCTCCACGCCGGCGACGGCGACAGAGGTGCAACTGCGGCGCCGCTGCTACGTCCTCGTCCTCCTGATGATCGTCCCGCTCACCTCCGACATCACCCGCAGGAATTCGTCGACGGCGCACGGCAGCAGCAGCAGGCTCCGCCGCCGGGCGCGGGAACCCGTACTCGGCCTCCGCCTCGTCGAGCAGCGCCCTGAACAGCGGGTGGTTGGCGCGCTCGACGCGCACCGCGAACCGCTCCCTCTCCGGGCCGACCAGCACCACGAAGCACTCCCGGTGGCGCTCGTCGTCGGCCGCCGGCCACCGACGGACGAGCACCGCTCCATGGTCTTGGCCAGGAAGCCCTTCTTCTCCGCCCGAAGATGCAGAGACGTGGTACTCATGCTTCTGCGAATGTACTTCTCCATTGTTGTGATCGTGTGTATTGCCGCGGAAACACACTGTACTCTCGCAAGAATGCACCATGAAACTGAAGCTAGGGCATGCTAGGAGGGCTATATAGCTTGGAAATTTCATGGTCTTGATTCAAGCCAGAACCAACTGGTTGTTTGCATATTCGGCCCTGTAGTATAAAATTTAAAATGCATACGATGGCCTTGTTTTTCTCCATTTCAAATTTAAAAAGCTTGACTTGGTACGTACCCGAGGGCTACACTACGACCATTCTTTTGCTTCTTTTTCAATTCCCCGCGAAGATATCGTATTACATCAGAGGCGGGTTCAAAATCAAGTGGCACCAATGAGGATCAGATCGAACACGAGCGCTGCGCCGAAGCCATACGGTAATGGACGAAAGTATCCTTTGGAGGCATTTTTCGGATCTCCACCATCTCCCCAGCTCGTGAAGCTCACTGGCGAGCGATTTTACCTCCGTTATATTAGGAGGCCAGATTGGATCAGGATTGAGTGCCAAACTTGACCGATTCTCTCGTCCCTTTGGTTTTGCTTGACTCACAAAACGACCTATCTCGAGGCAGATCAAGGTTTCTATATATAAAAAGCATAGTGTAGATGCATGAAGACTGCGATATTCATCCGATCACACGAAAGGTTTGTGTGTGTCTTTGTATTAAGATGGAGAAAAAGTTCACGTGCATCATGCCTTAACGACATTCTAGGTGGTTAAAAAGTCTGTTCATGAATAATATAGGATCCTTCCCTAGTGTACTGCGTATGTTGTGCTATTACATAGATCAACCCAAATTGTGATGCCCGGTTAGGAGACCTATGCCCGGGCTACCGAACGCTGCGACGAAGCAGCTTGCATGTAGCCGCCCTCTGCATCAACCTACGCTAATAGTTTAGGCTCAAATGGTTTTTAATGGATTGGTTTCTGCTATGACTTGTTTAGATTGGTTGTAAATGGGGCATCTCAATTAATGGTTTGAGTTTGGTTTTGGATTCCGAAGAAAACAATTTACTGGTTTTGGATCGAGTATTATTGGTTTGGTTCTAACTAGGCTAAGCCCATGGATTGAGAATGGTTGCGAGGAAGGAAACCATGATTGGAGTCGCCGAGTTGTCGGTTGCATGTTGACGGGGAGCAAAACCCAAAGACTTGACTATATAGACAAACTGATTGGAGCAAAGCAAACCCGATCGTTTGAAACTCGTTTTTGATAAATCAGTTTTGGAGTGGAGTTAAAAACCGTGGGTTTTGCACTTTGGTTTGGAGTGAAATTAGCAAATGATCTGGTTTTGATTTGGTTAGCTAAGGTAAAGTAGTGAGGCTGGGTTGGTTTGGACAGGACCTTGTTGGTTTGATTTGGATTCGGTTTTAGATTCCAAACCATTAGCAGCTGACGCCTCATATTGGAGTAACCGCGGAACACTTCATCGTACTATCTTCATGGCTGACGTCAACGGAGACGGCATAACAACAGGCGCTTATAAAGTTCTCACCGTGCTTGAAAGCCAGCGGGATTATATGAGACATGCTCTACACCGTTATCCGCTTGCTTCCGTCGGGGAACGAGGTGTGAGGGGTGAGCGCGTATCCTCTATACTGGATCGTCGTGTGTCCCAGGCTGGTTGGCTGAAACTCCTTCATGCGAGGTCCTGAACAAAAAATGTACCTCTAAAAACGAGAAAAACTTTCTCTAGAAAGAGAATCAGTTGATGAAATATGTAAACACAAATAGTACATGGACAGGTATCCCAAGATGGTAGAGGCTGAAACTTTGTTGTATTATCTTTTTAGGCTAATCTTCCTATAGGCGGGTGAATTGACCGTAGACATCGATTGCCGTTAATACTAGATCCATGCAAGTGTATTACATTATTATTACAGCTTTGGTTATTTGTACATGTGAAGCTTTTTAGAAGACTTTGACTTCTAATTGACTAGTCTCCGGGCCGGTTATTTGTGTGAAGCTTTTAGAAGACTTTTGACTTCTTGACTAGCTCCTTCAAAGTCACCGAGAGTATCCTTTTAGAAAAATCGTGCTCGCTGTCTCGCCAATCAGTAAATCAAAAACGTTTGTTTTTAAATTAAGTAAAAACATGAACATTCGAGGTATATGGTGGACACATTGCTACACACAGGTAATCTAACCAACTAAATTTTCAATTTATATTGCAAATATATGTATTTATAGATGTACTATATGTTGAATAATATTAGGAAACATGTTTTTTCTAGAAAAAAAAAATACATGCCATTTTTAAAGTGCCGAACAATTTAAAAAATGGAAAGTTTAGACACCGGCCTAATAATCAAACGGCGCACAACTCCGCCAGACGTCGGAGATCACCTACTACTTTTCCAGAGATAGAAGACATCGACATTTTACTAATCTGACTATCTGACTGTTTGAGATCATCATTTCTGTTCTCACCACAAATGCAGGGCTAGTTTCATGCTAAGGTTTGGCCTTGATGCAAACCAATCCAAACTTCAACTTAACAAATGTTCTTCCAAGTCCTTAAGCTGAAGTTGTCATTATCAAAGATGACTCTATCTCTCATTTTTCAAATTATCCAGCAATCAGATGCCATCAGTTCTCTGAAAATAGGGCTACCGAAGGAAGTTTTGGCTCAATCACTATGCCCACAGGTGATAGGTGCAACGTTTAACGCTTCAATCACAGAATAATGAGGGTATTCCAACAAGAAAGGTTGAAGGGCCACTGAAGAAAAGGGGAAGTATTCTTAACAACCAAGACAGTTATAATCTTCTAGCACCTTTGTTCTCCTCATGAGGTTTTTGGTATTAAGTCTACTCTAAACCAGAACAAATAAAAGAAGAATTTGTGTTTTCAAGATTGCAAGAAGACCAAATGAAAAGAGGTTAAGCTTCTAGGGTACTTGTAAGTGAGAGTAGATTTTTCTTTTAGAGTAGCGGATTGTTTTGCCAAAGCATGTTTCCACCTCATCCTCTAAGCGAAGTCGCCAATTTTTTCTTTGAATGATATCTTCCTTGAGTGTCTAATTGATCTGAATCCTGGAAGGGGAGGGATAGGATGAAGACTTTTTCTATATGTGCTTTCCAAGAAGGAGCTACTAACTCTTTATGGCTTGATAGCAAAAGAATACAGCCAGGGAAAATGCTTTTCAAGGATGCATTCCCTAATTTTCATGCCAAAACATAAATTCCTATTTTGTTTGGTGTAGAGAGAGTCAAGAGCCTAAAGTGTTCAAAGAATCAAGAACCTAAAGTGTTTGAGAGTTTGAGGATGTCCTTCCACAAAAAGAATGAAATGAGTTCCTACCAAGAGAAGCATCTGTGTTTCTATACAATTTTTATCCAGGTTAAAGGATACCCACATAAAATTTGCATGGTTTTAATATATATATTACACTAAGTGCTTGAGGAACAACGCTGAGTTCTAAAACCGACTCAACCGCTGACGCCAAAACACAAATATGCATGCCGAGCGGCCGCTTATGCCGCTGAAAACCAAATCTCCAACGGCTGATGCGCGGGAAGACGCGGCTATGGCGGTGAGCGAGCGGAGTGGCAAACTTACGCCGCCTCGCCGCTGCAGGCAAATCTGCAGGTGGGCCTACGCACGCCTTTCTGGCAGGCGCAGCCGCCGCGGGGCCTCGTGATCCGCAAGGCGACAGCTTGCGGTCGCCCCGCGATCCGCCGTCGCGATGCATCCGCCGCCGCTCGGGTGCCGGGCTAATAGTGCCGGGACGCCGCCTCGCGTTCGCCCGGCTCACGCTTCTACGCCTCGGCCTCAGCTCACGCTTCCGCCGCCACGGGTGCCGGAGACGCCGCTTCCGGGCCATTGCCGAGGAGGTGCGACACCCCAACCTCCTCGGGCCCGCTGATTGAGGAAGAAGAAGGGTGTCAACGCAATTTTGTTTCACTCAGGATTCCGGCGTAAAAGAGCCGTAGAGGTGTTTCTAGATATGGGCTTAGTTGATTTTGAAAAAGATCGAGTCCTTTGTGCAAAAGTAGTGTGCATTTGCATCCCTTCGAGAGGGCTGGCCGCTGGAGACGCCGAGCTATGCATGCCGATACTTTTACTATGCCGCACTCAAATCCTCCTATGCATCGTATGTTTGGGTAGTATTCGTTGGAGATAGCCAAACATGCATGGGTCACATGGTCAATGTAATGTGAATAATATAAGAAGTACAAGAAAAGACTAAATATAGGGCCCAGATGTCGTGAAGCCACGCTTACTTTGATGTGTATAGAAGGAGAAAACAGTTTGGTCTCATGCTCTCAAACAGAGAATGGAATCAAAAAGAACCCATTTGGTCTCATGCTCTTAGTTTATATATATAATAAAAAGAGTATCGCCCTGATTACTTTGTTGAGTACACAAGAAACATAGACATTCACAACATGCATACACACTTACCCCTATGAACTACTTTTTGAGTACACGAACATAGACATACACAACACGCATACACTTATCCCTAAGAACATACATACAAAGCCTACCCCTATATAAGCACCTAACAATCAAATCTAGAAAATGTAAATAATCATGCCAACTCGAGGACTTAAAGCAGGTGGATAGGTTCCACCATAGGAGACTTAATAAACCAACTTAATTGTGATGAGTTTTGCATATCGCTAGATTACTTGACAACTTATTACACATACTAGGTGAATTTTCACGAAATAAGTTATCACGGGTATGAGTCTTGTTTGCATGTAGATTATAATTGAAAATGCTAGTTGGACCATAAATGCGATCGTTTAGTAGAATGATGAGGCGGATAATACAGACACGCTGGCAGTAATTGGGGCCTAATGGCGCTTATTAGTTTTAACGATAGCGCTGGGAAATCAGACGCCGAAAAGTTAATTAACCAAAATGCGGCCAGGAAGGCAGTAGATCGGTCATATACGATGTAAAGCTATTACGTTTAAGCATCTCACATAGGCAGTGACGTCAGCACAGGAACCACACCAAGTTTGATCTGGTTATGAGTCTAAAGTCCAAAGTCGCCGGACGGCGGCCGATCTGTTCCCTTGACGCTTCAGGTTCAGGTCCCTAGTGTGTGAAGCCGGGCCCCGAACACACTATAAATTTATGGGATGAATACACCGATGTCACCGAACTTTCTAACGTCTCGACTGAATCGATTCGTCCACACCCACAGCGGCAGCTCAAGCAGTAGAGCATCATTTCGCCATGGCTGCTGCTCCGGTGGCGGTGCCGCGTATGAAGCTGGGCTCACAGGGGCTGAGGTCTCGGCGCTGGGCCCGGGCTGCATGGGCATGTCCATCTACTACGGCCTCGGGGCTGCCGGAGCCGGACATGATCGAGCTTCATCCGCCACGCCGTGGCCGCTGGCGTCACTTTCGACACACTGCTGACAGCTACGGCCCGCACACCAATGAGCTCCTCGTCGGCAAGGTTATTTAGTACTAAAGCAGAACCAAGGTTTTGGTCGATTCCTTTCTTTGCATAACACTGAAGGAGAAGGTGCTTTGATGTGAGCAGGCGCTGCACGGCATGGTAGGAGAAGGTGGACATGGCCAATTAAGTTCGGTGTCTCCTTCGTCGACGGCAAGCCTGATTTCCGCGGTGATCCGGCGTAACGTGCGGGCGGCATGCGAGGCCAGTCTCAAGCGGCCGGGGGTGGATTGCATCGATCTATACTACCAGCACCGCATCGACACCAGGGTGCCAATCGAAGTCACGGTGAGCCGGCCTGCAGCCTGGATCTTATGGCAACAAACATTCAAGAACTTGCTACGCGCTTAGACTAGTGCATTATTTGTATAGTCTCATCAGATTATGCGATTTATTAGATCAAAACAGGTTCTGTGAAATTATTTGAAAAACAACAATCAAGCAAAAGCTAGTTTCTAGCCAAAACTTTTTTATTTTTGACACTGAACACACAAATTATTTGGAAAAAAACAATCAAGCAAAGCTAGTTTCTAGCCAAAAACTTTTTATTTTGACACTGAACACACATTTCTACTAATTCTAATCACCAGATACCAAAATTGGGAAAATAATGAGCTTCATCCAAACTAACTGTTTCCCCAAAATACATTTGAAAGGTCCATCGTTCATGTGTTCAAATTCAAAATTAATACATTATCACTTTCTTATTTCGTAAGATGCCTATTGCACAATGGTATATTTAATTACGAATGCAGCAGATTAGTAGGTTTGGCACCAGTATGTTTTATCAAGACTGTGATCACTAAGGTTACTTTTTCATTGCAGATTGGTGAGCTCAAGAAGAAGGTTGAGGAAGGAAAGATAAAATACATCGGGTTATCTGAAGTATCTGCATCAACAATTGAAGAGCTCATGCAGTTCATCCTATTACTGGGCGATTCAGCTGGAGTGGTCATTATGGTCTAGAGATGTGGAAGAAGACATAATCTCTACTTGCAGGTATTTTACAAACAAATCACTTTTTGTTCGATTAAGGTTAATATATGTTCCTTCTAAAGTATTAGTCACCGTGACAATTCCAAAGAACTTGGCATTGAATCAGCTTACAGCCATTATTAGGCAGAGGTTTCTTCTCCAATGGGTCAAAACTGATTGACTCGCTATCAGAGCAGGATATCCGCAAGGTGAATTTTCGTGACTTTATCTCAGCTTGTTTGTTTGAAGCAAATTACTCATCGTTAACCCTCTGGTTCTAACATTTTGTTGACTAGGACAAGGAGTAATGCCATTACCGTTGTAACTCTGACAAAAAAAAAAATTCTTCCATTGTAGCTATAGCTAAAATATGTGGCGCTACATATGCATTTTTACCATTCCATTGATTACGGTGAACTACATATCTATTTATCTATTTACATATTTTCATCATATAGTTGCTCATTCATCTGTCCCATGTAAACAAAAAATAAAAACAGAGTGTATTATGATATTTTGTTTCCTTGCCCCTTGTTTTGCTGTATCGTTGTAAACTCTTTTTCTTACTAGAAAAGCATGCTCTATATGTTCTAAAAAAAATGGTATAATGGTGCCATTCATCTGCTTGTACAGAGGGAATATTTAGAATGTGATCACTTGCCTCTTCTTAATGAGAAGTTTATACTCCTGCAGAATATGCCTAGGTTTCAACCTGAGAATTTGGACAAGAACGTGCATATATTTGAGTGTGTTAATAAAATGCAAAAAAAGAAAAGGATGCACACCGTCGCAGCTTGCACTGGCTTGGGTTCACCATCAAGGTAATGATGTGTGCCCCATACCTGGAACAACAAAAAATAGAGAACTTCAATCAGAACGGGGCACTATCGGTGAAGCTCACACCGGATGAGATGTCCGAACTTTGAGTCCTATGCTGCTGCAGATAATGTCCAGGGAGATCGACATCCTCAAATCGCCTACACCTGAAGAATTCTGAAAACCCCCCTCCATTGTCATCCTGGAAAGCGGAGTAGCTACGTTAAGTTGTAGGAAAAGAAGAAATTTTAAGAAGTAAATGGTTGTATCCATCCGGGATTTGATTTATGTTTACTAGGTGAATTTCTCGCTACAAGTGCGGGCATGGGCAAAAAAAATAATTTCAATCGCAGTTAATAGGAATGTAAAAAGTAATTTCATTAATAAACTAAAGAAGAGGCATCATGCTTAATCTTGATCTTAAATGCTAATCTTGGATCTTAACTTCAAAGTAACCATGGTTCGCTAAGATCAGCCAGCGTTTCGACGAGATCGACGACGCGTCTCGCAAGCCGCATGGAGTACGCCTCGCGATCACCTCGAGTGACTTCCGCGACGCTCGACGCACTCATGCTGGAGGACAGCCCGGCTGCCGCTGCCGCGCAGCAGGCCGCCCCCTGTGGCGCTGCCCCCGGCCGCCGCCTCCTGCGCCCTGGGCCGAAGCCGACGGCTCCGACTCTCGCCATCCTCCGACTGGAGTGAGGATGATGACGCTTGGCGGCGACGCACTCGCCGCCCTCGACGCTCATCTTCGGCGACACCGCAGCACCGGCTGCCCCTCTCCTCACCACCGACACCTCGCGCATCGAGCAGACTCCCGAGAGAGACGGCGCTCACCTGCGGGCGCCTCTTGGCCGCCACTGCGGGCGCTTTCGGTGACCGTGGTGCCACCCAAGCGCACCCCACCCCTCTACGATGTGCGCCTTAGAGGTCCAGAGTACGACGGACCGGCTAACCTTGACCTCTGGATACTTTTAAGATGGAGCTTTTGTTTGAGCACAAGTTGACATCGACCTCGACTACTACGCAGCGGTATCGCCGGCCTTCCATCCGCCAGTACCGGCAGTAGCCCGTTATATCGATCCGTCTGTAAGAAGGTTCCCGCCGAAAGGGATTTTGTGTCTACACGCTGCCTACGACGCTACCGGACTTCGCCATCTTCAACACTACGGGGATCAATAAACCGCCGCCCCATGCGTGCAAGTTGGACGACTAAATCACCGCCTTCGAGAGCTATGCACTAATGCGATGGATCTTGAGGACAACGCCACCGTGTCGCCCCTTCGCCGGAGGCCTCTGCGGACACGCCGCGACGACGCCGAGTGATTCGGGAGCCCTCAGCTCGAAGGGATGGAGGAGGCCATCACCTGCCCGCCAACGACGACGAAGCCTCGCGCCCGGCGAGCATGGCGCCGACGCCGACTGTGTCGGCCACCACGACGACCCCGCCGACATCGGCGGCTGACATTGTCGCGCCCCTGGTCTGGATCGCATGCCAGCCGGCAGCTGCCTTTGCCGCCGCGATGGACTGACATCGACGCCGACGGCGTAACGACATGATTGTCGAGCTGCACTTTTGGCCACGACGACCAACAAGGAGCTTCGATCATCGCCAACGCTCATCGAAGTTGGAGGCAACGCGCTAGAGTGGAGAGCCTCCACTATGGCATCGCGAGGTACTTTCCACCGCTACTACATCCCTGCTTTAGCCGAGCTTCTCCAAGACTTCCTCCCCGGAGGAGAACCACGCACTGCGCATGGGCGCGGCGGTGGGCTTCCACCCTTCCCAACCGCCCAAAGGGAAGATCCGGAGTTCCCAGTGAAGCGCCCTTCTACCTCGGCGCATCCTTTGGACGTGAGGGTCGAGGGCGCCACGTGCTCTCCTCTTCTCGACAACAATGGCGACGCTTCTTCCGCGGATCGATAACATCACCTGCTCGGCGCACTGCGTGGGACGTGGGAGCGCGCATGGGGCCACCCCCGTCAAACGCCCGGCGACCTCCCTCGGCTGCCTCCTGGACTTCACCTCCTGCGCCTCCTACGCCTCCGCCGACATATCTACGCTTGAGGGCAGCTCCACGCAAAGGTCATGGTCTGCAGACTGACCCTCGCCTACACATCTCCTCCCAGGCGCGCCCGGATCTTTCGCGGTAGCCGGGCACCCTCAGCGTGTCGTCATCATGAGTGCATGGGCGGGCGCTCCATGCAGCCCCGCTGAGCTACAAGTTCAGCATCTGCGCCCGGCGACACGCACCTCGACTTCTCAGCCGGCCCGAACAAGGGCGCCGGCTTATGCGCAGCGGCGACAGCGACAAGTCGGGCCCTCGTCTTCTACCGGGCGGCGTTGTCACTTCATCGTCGGCGTGCCCTTAGCGCCACCACACGGTGGGTTGGCGGCACGTGGATCTTGGCGTCACATATCGCATCAATTTATACCACCAACTTACACCCAAATCATAGGGAACAAGCAAACATATATCCCATAAACCTTTACTACTAACCTAGTTCCACTTGTATTGCAAGGAAATATGTTTTATGTGTATAGAAGCGAAAACACACCAAAAGGCGCTTTTCTCAAAAGACATGTCCAAGTAGCATGTACAAGGGCTAATACTAAGGAACGGGCTCCAAACATAACACATGTGCCACATATGAGCCCAAGAGGAAAAAGGGCCAAATCAAGTTGAACTCCATTTCTGGGCTGCAGAGTGGGCTCTAGTAAAACGGCTATAACTTTCAAACGAGTCCGCTTTTTCAGAGTTCCACCTACCGCTTCGGTTATTAACGAGCTTTACAAAGCCCAAGAAAGATCGGCACGCAGGGCTAAAGCAGGGCCGGCCGCCCCCTGGGGGCGGCCGCTGACAAGCTCCCGATCCCGCTCGCTTGATCTAATCCGACATCCCAAAGTGTAGCGACGGTTGCATGTGGTGCGACTGCTCCCGCCAATTTTCCCCTAACAAGGAGAGCCTCCATTCTCCTCCTCCCTCCACTATAAATTGAGGGCACTCCTCCCTTGTAAATCATTCAATTCAATCAATCCATTCCAAGGAGGCAATGTAGCATTAGAGAAGAGAGCTCCACTTTCATATTTTAGCTCTCTAAGTGTAAGGGAGGAGTGAGTAAGAGAGGGATGGATGGAGAAGTAACGGTTGTCCATCTTCTTTCCACGGAGTGCTATTTAGGATGTCGGCTCCCCTCACTTGTACTCCTCGGCTGGTCTAGTACTACTGGAGTACTAAGGTTCGTGGTCCCTCTTTGGTAATAAGTTCTTACTTCAAGCCAGTTTTGTTACCGCTTATTTGCCGGTTCGTCGTCCGTCCCTGAGGTATGTACTGTAGAGGGCCGCGACACGCTGGCAACCCCCGATCAATGCGAGAGTATAGCGCGGACATGGTGTTTATGCTAGAGTCCACCTTCGATTGCCTGAACTCTTTAATGAGGGGTAGGGCGGTGAGGTGGTGATGCCTGCCCCATTCCTTTGTAATCCCCACGCCGTTGTTTAGCTTAGAGTCAGACCGCACGCTTAAGTGCACTGTGTGTTATCCGGGTGCCCGGCAAGTGGGTAGTGGCAGAGCTTATCTTATCTAGGAACTCTAACCTTAGAAGACCTTTTGCTACTCTTACCTTCCCTTTTGCTATCTTAGGTGAACTAGCTAAGAGACAATTTATACAACCGCTCCATGTGGAAATACGATACTCGAATACTTCCGGTGAAAAGCTTTTCATAGCCGCATTTCCGCGGCGCTATGAACTCTTTTCTCAGGTGTTAAGGAACGCCAAACAAGGGACGCACTGCCTCGCCGAACGGTGGGGAAATGTCATGACCCGACCAGCCAGCCCTAGCTGCCAGCTGCTGGACGACAGGCCAAATGGCCGCCCACAAGTGGCTGGGGCCCATGCGCGGGGGAGCCGGCGCCTCTCCAGCCAGCCACCTTCCTCCCTCCAAGTCCAACTCTGCCTTTCAAGTTAGGGATTATCTTAGGCTTTTTGATGTGTAAAAGGGAATATTCCAATCTATAAGGAAGGCCCTTATTAGAAAATAAATAAAAATATTGCTTGTAAAGGTATTCCAATCGTATAAGGAAACCTTTAGAGAGATTGCTTAGATTATAAGTCCCACTAGCCGAGCTATTAAGCGTAGACATGTAATCTCTTTGGGATAAGTGCTAAATAAAAATAGTTAGTATCTATCTCGCCTTCCAGCCTCCCCGTGCCGCCACCGCCTCAGTGCCGCCTGCGGCGCGCCCCACACCGCCATCGCCGCTGGCCGCTGCCGCCTGGCTGCTGCCAGCCTTCCTCTCGGCCACGGCTCCTCCACTCCTCGCTGCCCGTGCCGGCCGTCCGAAATTGCAGCCCCTACGCCACCTTGTCCGCTTCAACCGCCGACGATCGGGTGTCGGCCCGCCCAATCTAGTCGGGTTCTCGACTGTGTCGCTCAGATGGACATGTCATCTCATCGCCGAGATGGCTATAAATAGTATTAGCGAATCAAAGAGACGCTGTGCAATACTTGATGAGAAGAGGAAGTGGAGAAGAGGAAGAGGCAGGCAAAAAGAAGACGGTGGAGCTCTGCAGGGACACAATGCGCGGGCGGACGATGTGAACATGACAGCAGTTTCGATAACGTATGAAAGAGAATTCCTGGGCAATATATGTGATTTGGTGAAAACTAGTAGGCCCACGAAGAAATAGATTATCCCCATATGGCACACGCAGGCACCTCGGCAGAGCCGCAGTAAAATAATGGGGTTGACAAAAAAGCTGGGAGGAGGAGGAGGACCCAGGTCCCGGACAGGGCACGTGATGAAAGGTTACGCGCGTCGCGGCGTGTCGTCGGCTCGTCGCCTTCCTGCTACGCGCTGGCTGGCGCTGGCTGCCGTGCTGTCCATGTTGCCGTTGCTTGCGCCTCGATTGTCCCGTGACTCCACCTCCACGTATTATGCAATCAGCCTCTTCCCTCTACCGATTCATCACCCAGTCTCAGAGGCGTGACTATCAGAAAAGAAAAGCACACCATTGATGCAACAGGTACAGTACACAATGCAACAATCCAGCAAACGGAGTAGCTAATCAAGCTCGTTTGGTTAATTACACTTGCAACTCAATCGAAAAGACAAATTAATTCAGGCCATTAATCTTCATCTTCCTTGCTGAATGAATCGATCAGTACGTAGGAACTGTGTAGCAACTAGACAGCAAACAAGGACCCCATCGATCGATCAGTAGCTAATAACGTACTACGAGCACTAGCAGTGCGAGTGCGCGCTGACGAGCGGGAAGTCCTGGGGCGTCATCCAGGCGTAGGTGAACCTGACGGCGCCACCACACGCGGCGGCAGCGCCCGTCCGCCGCGGAGCAGTGGCACCTCTCGCCGTCGACGGCGCGGATGGCGCGCGGTCCACGGCCCCACGCTGCTGAGCCCGTAGCAGCGCAGCAGGACGCGGGACTGCGCGCACCGGCACGCGTTCCGCACCTCGACGGCGTACTCGGGTTTCCCTTCCACCACGCGCCCCGTCGCGCGCTGACGCACCACCAGGTCGCCGCGCCGGCACCCCGTCGTCGTCGTTGGTGGCCTTGGCCTTGGCGTCGATGGAGCAGTGTGCGCTGATGGTGCCGGTGCTCGCGTCGTCTCTACGACCTCTGTTGCTGTGGCGGCGGTGGCCATGGCAGCGATGGAGAGGAGGAGGAGGAAGAGGAGCGATGTTCTTGGTTTCGCCATGGCACTGGCAGCTTTGGTTACGGTTGCTGGTTGTTTGCAGATGCGTGTGTGTGTGGGGTCGGCTATTTATCTGGTGCATGATATGGATTGGGGTCAGCCTGGCAGTGTACTGAGTGAGTGACACGGTGTGCGTGAACGTGGTTAGTGGGTGGCGAGGGGGACAGCGCAGGTGACGGGGCATGGGCACGAGAGCGAGTGACTAGTCACCAGTGTAGCGAGTGATGGGTCGTTGCTCATCTCATGCCCGTGCACGCCGGCCGCCGCAGTCACGCATGGTCCAGGCTGAGGGTCTTGGGGGCCGGGTGGCGACACGAGCACGACAACAGCTAGCCGGCCCGGGCGTGTGTGAATGAGTGATCGGATCGATCCAGCGTGGGATGTGGGTGGGCCCCCCGCCCTGTGGTGGCTACCTGTGGAATGGGATTCACGTACCCATGCCAACGCCCGTGCGACGCGAGCACGCAGCGCATGTGAGTGAGCTCGTGAGCTTGCGTCCACACCGCGCGCCGGGCAGCAGATACGTTGCTCGATCTGCTAGTGCTAGCTTTAGCTCGGCGGTGGCACATGGGTTGCTCTCGTGGATTGCGGCTGGATCAGAGGAAGCGCTAGCTGGTAAATGACCCTCTAATTTAGTCAAAGAAATTTAAGATCGGATCCGATTAATTTTGTAAAACTATATAATTTTAAACTAATAATAAGGATCAAGATGGATTGTGAAAGCGAACCCTGAGCGCACACAGACGAGACAAAGCCCCTGCATGCCCCGCACGGAGCAAAGGTGGAGGAGTGATCGATCAAGAGTGAGAGCTACCTATACCACTTCATGGAGCACCAACAACAGGTTTTTGGCCTGACAAGATACAATCGCAATTTTTCCAACCATTTCATATTTTATTTATTTATTAATTCTAGCGCCCCCGCCCCCTTCTACAAATCAGTTTAATAACTAGATTTCTTATTGCACTTTACTGAGTTGAAGGTGAAATCTAAGTCCATCACGGTGTTCCTTTTGTGTCTGCCATGCATCCTGACGATGCCCAAGGCGCTTGTGAATCTGATCCGAAGAGATATCTTTACTACCTAAGAAGGATGGAACGGATACCCGTTTTTTCGTGCGGTAAAAACACATTCACTGTCGCCTCGCTCGGTTCGACGAAAGCCCCTCGAACGGTTCCCTCCCCGTGCGATCTGTGAAAGGAAGGAAAGACAAAAAAATAGGAAATACCATGCACCGGTCGCACGTTCTTCACGGAAACAATTCATGGAGATAAAAATAGGAAATCATGGGTAGGGATGAAAACGAAAGTGATAGTTTCCGATTTTTTGAAGTCGTTTTCGAAGTTTTTCCGATTTTGATGCCTAAATGGAAACGGCGAAAGTGGTAACCGGAAAAATGAAAATGATAATGGTAAACATAAATGAAAACGAAAGTGAAAACAATTTTGCCCTCTTCCGATCGTTTTTCGAAGATTCCCCAGATTTAAGCGGTAATTTACCGTTGGTAATTACCGAATCAAAGACACACACAACCAACATGCTCATAAGGAAAATACTTTTTAGAAACTAACTATACGGCAAAGCGATTGTACACATATAAAACAACCCCTACTTAAGAAGGAACTCTAACAATTCATATTTTTATCACTATGCTATGTCAAGTCAACTTAAAAACTCGATTGTTTATTTGTGTCATCAGTCTAACCGTGGGTGATGTTGTGAGTTATATGGCTTTTCTCATTTTCTATAGTTTGGTGTGTTTATCGCTTTTTTAGATACCTTTACCATAGATTTCGACCGTTATCATTGATTATCCGACCGACTATATCGTTTTCGAAATTCCCGGAATAACCGGGCGCCGTATTCGCTTCCGACTATATCAGACGATTTCATTTTCGAGAAAAGAAAATGAAAATGAAAGTGATTTGGCCTCCTTCCGATCGTTTCCGACCGTTTTCATCCTTAATCATGGGAGACAACCATGCACCGGTCGCACGTTCATGGGAGATAAAAATAGGAAATCATGGGAGACATTCACGGAAACTATGATAGACATATCATTCACGCAAACACAAAACCTTCACCGCACTCCCTTCCCGCAACGCTGCTGTCTTCCTCCCAGGCCACTCCCTGCTCCCGTCGGCGGCGGCGCCCACCAGCAGCCGCTCCCCGTACTCATCGCTGGTCAGACGTGCCGAGTCCCCCATGGAGACCTGAAGACGCGGCGGCTTCACCATCGAGACACGTGGTTGAGTGGGTGCGGCTTCCCCTTATCTGCATCAACCATTGCCAAGGCTACCAGGTCTACCTCCTTATGATTACTTATTATTTCTTTGTCAACACCTGATACTATATTGGCATGATTACAATTTGATATTTCATTAAAATGTTTGAAAGAGAGGGTAAGGCGGGATGAGCGGATAGAAGGATAGAGGATATTTCTTATCAAACTATCATACCTGGCCATCAGGAAAATCACCTCTGTAAACCCGGCCAGTGAGACCTTCACCAATAAAACATTCTTCATTAAAGTCCCTGGTAGCCCCTAGAATGTCCAAGAGCTGGAAACTGTTTTGCAGTTAGAAGGTTTTTAGATGCCTTGAACCAACTTTTTTATTTTGGGAACTCTTTCAGATGTAATTCATTACTAGAGGAAGTATCACTGCCAATCAATAGAGAACTCCAAGAGTACAGGACATCATTCGCTTTAGGGACTGTAAAATGGAAAATATGAGTTTTAGTGATGTGAAATAATCTTAGTCTATCTTTAAATAAAGAACGCAGCATCAAAGAATGAAAAGCAAACATCTGCACATTGATGCATTTAACAAATGTGCCTTGAAAATAATTAACAGTTCAGGTTTTATGATGAGTCCTAGATTTTACAGCTGGGATCCTAGAATTGTAATGAAAATAAAATAGAAGTATAGCTATCCGTATCAGTTACAAATGGATGAAAATTTTATGCTTGAACAATTTAAATTCCCATGTATACCTGTTTCCATATTGGCTGGTAAAGTCTTGGCATGGTTAGAGGTGCTCTTAGGGTTGCATGAACAGCTTTTTCTGACTTTTCAAACCAATCCAACTACATGAGTAAAAAAAGCAGGATGTCATCTTAAGTCGATCAGCTACTCTATAGTTTGTCCTATGACTAATAGCAAGAGGCACACCAACTGCACATCTGGACAACTATATGAAACCACACTAAACTGAATAAGGCAAACTTTCAGTCTAAAACTAAATGAAGTTGCACGTGCATTGCAGGGAATAAAAAAGACCAAGGTAATCCAAGTTTGCAGTGTGTAGTACCTTGACAAAAAAACAATGTTTTCATTTGTTACTCACAACAGGTTGTTTGCACCCAATCACTTATACTTTGAGTATTAATAATCAAAGCACATACCTTATAATCAGCACAAACCTTTTCATAGAAGAAACTGTATAATTTGCACATACCTTATAATCCAATGCATAATTTGGTGACCACATTTTCCATGAACCATAATAATTTCAGACCCAGTGGATTTATTCCACATAATAGTGGTTTCTCGATTTGTGACCCCAGTGGCCTTTCAAAACCCCTGTCTGCATGCACAAATAGTAACACAGATTAGTGTGTTCTCACTGAGATGGATATTTTTTTAGCTTTTTGTAAGTTATAATAACAGGCTACATATGCTCTCAGTAAATTAATGGGAAAAGAATCATGGAAGTGGAATACTGAATATCTTTTCCTCAAATTTCAGAGAACAGAAGATTTCCTATAAGGAGCAGAAAAAAAATCATAACAGAGAAATCCTAGATTAATTGCAGTCATACAAAAAGATCATAAAACTACATGGTTCATTATGCAAAAGTAAATATAAAGTAGTATCACATCACAATTTAAGTAAATTAACCATTTACTCAGCTAAGAAATTGATTATAAACCATTCATTAAAGTTAGCATATGTTCTGGTATAAGCCTTGTGCTATACCTTTTCCTTGGTTTTACAAGCCTGTCTAAGAATAGCATTCATTTGCTCCACTGTGGTTACTGCCGCCTCATATGATTTCTGAACATCAAGAGGATACAGCTCTACCAGACAGTCAATCAAAAATAATTATGCTTTGTGTTTCTGTCACCACAAGCTCGGTACTGCCCAGCTACATATTGTAGGATTTAGTTAAACAGAGATCCAAACATTCAGTTAACAGTGAATCTACTTCTCGTGATCATAAGAAATGCCGACGCAGAGCAACCTATTTGCCTGAAGTTAGTGGCCATCAAGGTGAACATTTCCTTTTTCATTTATCTGATGCACTCTTTTTCATTTTTTTGCAGAGTCAACTAGTTTCTGGAATATTTACAAGGATAATAATAAGTAGAAATCAGTTAAGCAAATAATGTCTATTTTCGTTTTGTTCTAAATCGATCATGAACAGCACCAGCCATTAGCAGGACGTCCCCCATCTCCATGACAAAAGCAAGTAGTATTGTGGCTCACGCCCGATGTGAATTTGTGGTCATTTGGGCATGGTTAAAATTTGTACCCCATTTTCCAATTTGAGATGTCTCGATGTCTTTAGCCACACACTGTTTTTGGTCAGGAGTCCAGGATTACAGGAACCTGAAACCTGAAAACTGAGCACTGAAGTGTTAACCTGAAGCTGAGCACTAAAAGTTAACCTTGAGCACTGAAATTACTCTGGTGGTGGTCAGATCAACCTGATCATTGCAAGGGAGTTTTTATTACTATTTACTAATCTTTCACATCGATAGCTGAATTTTGGCCTATTACAAGTAACAAATCTAATGATTTAGAACAAAAAACTAAATTGTTAGTGTAATATAGAACAAATATAATAGAATTTCATATAGCTACATATCATTTCAATTTTTGAATCAACGACATCCATGGTTGTACATTAATCATTTCAAAAAAACATGATTTATTCTTTTATAAGTATGTTTGTACTTTATTCGTTCCAAGAAAAAATAACATGATTTATTTTTATTCTTTTAGAGGTCTCGATGGATACTTCAGATGCAAAAAAGTTTTGAAGGAGTCTATGGATGTTTTAGAAGGTATCGGGCAAACGGAAACTTCCAAGAAAGACGTAGATACTTCTGTGTGAAGCTTTCTAGGATATTGTACAACCCGAGAAATATCCATTGAAGAACAAGCCCTACGGGGCAAAGTACGATCTGAGATGAGCCACCTTGTGAGAAGGAAATCTTGGATATGGAGATGTTGGAACCAGAGGGTGTCGCAGAAATGTGATAAAGATACGACCAATATGACTTCACCAGCCTAATTGAATCAATTGGTAGCTATAACTTAATATGTCTGACCACCAACAGCTCTCAGAAAGCTCCCTCGTGTCATGTCATGAAGCAGATCAAAGTCAAGAAAATACAATAAATTGGTTACTCAGATGTAATCACATTTATAGTCTATTGTAATGCTAATGAAAATCATAGAAAGGATGATCTATTTATAAGTATCCAAAATTGGAACTATTACCTTCGCCATAGAGGTGCCAAAGAAGTGACCAGGAAGCAGCTTTGTCCAGTAAAAGTTGTGCCTTTTTTGCTGCATAAGTTTATCATCCACCACCCGAAGCTTTCCAGTGGCAGCAGAGAAGACTAACAGTGGTATAGTACTCTGCATACGGCATCCATATAAACCAAAGAAATTACCAAAAAGCCTAGAAGATTTCAGTCATGTAAGGAATTTTGTAGCTCATAATAAACCAGCTCACCTGACACTGACGCATGTAGAATCACCGATGCTTGAAATTCTCTCTTTCGTAAAGCGGCGTGGACAGGGACAAGCCCAGCCGCGGGGCCATAGGCCATCGGCACCAGCGTGGGGAAGGGTAGGGGAGGCGGAGGGCGCCGGCGGCGCAGCTCCTCCACGGGATTCGATGCGCGGGCTCCGTCGCGGGCGAGCGCCCCTCTACCATGGGGACGGCCTCAGGCGCGGGTGAGGCCGCCTGTCCGCCGCGGGCGAGATCTGCCACCACGAGCGAGCGCCCTCTGCCATGGGAACCTCCTCGACCGCATGCGTGCTCTCTCTCGTCCACTCGACTCGACAGCCATCGCCCCCATCCCTGGCAGCTTAGTTCGCATGCAGTGGGCTAGCAAGGTTGGCGTGGGGCCGGGATGGGGATGGGGAGACAGAGGAGCTTGCATGGGTTGGGGATTTGAATGGGAGGCGGCGAGCCTGGCTCTGTCGGGCGGCGGTGGCGCCGGAAGGGGAGGCGGGGGGAAATGGAGAGATTGGGGAAGGGAGACGGCGGAGAAAGTTTTCGCGGGGGTCCAGAGGAACAGTACAGAAGCCGGTGTGGGATAGTCTTTAGTGGCCGAGAACACTAGGATAAGGAGAGGGAAAGAAAGAGTTTTTTTTTCCTTTTTTTTTATATATTATATACGTATATTATATATATTATTTATGTATTAAGCCTCTATATATGTTAGCAATATTTTTAAGTTTATTCACATGTACAGATATAAAAAATACCTCATAACTGGTTTGAGTAAATAACCTAAATAACTATACTAATTTCTCGGGTTTAGTTATTTAATTCTACAAAATAAATTTAAAGATTTGATTTTGATTTTAATAGGTATGTTTAGCAACATTTAAATTTATTATATACATTTATAGAGAGAGGGAAATGAAATATTCTTTTTTATATTGTATATTTAAATGGTATGTTTAGCAATATTTAAATGTATTTAGCATATTTTTTTATATAAATCTAAAAAGAAAAAATATAAATAGAATTTTTATATAGATATATATCATTCCAATTTTGAATCAACGACGTCCATGGTTCTACCTTAATCATTTAAAAAAATAATATAATTTTAATCTTTTACAAGTATGTTTTGTAGGCCTCAATCATTTCAAAAAAATAACCTATTTTTATTATTCTTTTATAGGTCTCGATGGATACCGCATACACAAAAAGATTTGAATGAGCCTATTGATATTTAGAAGGTATCGTGGCAAATGAGAAGCTTCCAAGGAGCATGTGGATAATTTAGATGTGAAGCTTTCCGAGGATATTGTACAATCGAGGAAAAAAATTTCATGGAAGAACATGCCCTACGGTGCAATTACCGATACCGATGAGCCACCTTATGAGAAGGGAAAAACTATGATATGGAGATGATGGGGACGAGGGTGTCGCAACATGTGATACATGTACCACCAACTGGAATCCATACTAATGTGACAAGATGGTATGAATGATACCATCCTATACACTCTCATGTGTACGAGGATGGTAATGAAGATGCACCAGAACTTACCGTGGATTTATTGGCGCACTAAATAAATGGATATCGATATATCTTCAGGAACCTAATATATAAAACATTATCTTAGTCAATTACGTAAAAAACCCATAAAATAGAGTTTACAAACCAACTAAATCCATGATTGATTGTGTTACTTTTGACAAAAAACTCGTTAGGATTAAAATGTTATTTTAATACCATTGTTTATTTTTATAGTATTGTTATCTTATCATACGATCTATGTTTTTATATAAAATTTGAATTATCCCCCCCGTAGCAACGCGCACGCATTTAACTAGTCCGAGAATTGGTTAATGAAGCCGGGCCGAAGAGAGGGGCGGCTCCAAGAGGCTTTTATGGCTTGTGTTTTGCTTTTATGGATCGATGACATGGACTAGCGAAACGAACAAAGAATGTGTCATTCTTTTCTTTTTCGTGCATTCTCTCGATTCACCAAGTCTATGGGAAGTCCTCACCTCGCCTCCCCGAACGCTCTCCGAGTCTTTCGGGCTAATCTCTTTCGATCTCTCTCGTCTATCTACAATTAAGAGAGGCGACTGGAGCGCCCTGCCTCTCGAAGTAGGGGTTTCCGACTGCGCTGAAAAGTAAGCGGCGGCGTTATGGGAATAAGGTCCTCTGCTGCCTCTCGGGCTCGGCGGGGCTTCCTGCCTGCCGAAGAGAGCGTGGAGGTCGAGTCCGCTTTTGCTCGGCTCGTGGTACGGAGTTTGAGTCTCCCAAGCAGATCTGCTCGCCTCCGAGGTGGCGGTCTCGGGCGACGCTGGGTCAATGGTGCGGAGATGGCTGCGGGTGTTGTGGTTTGTAGGAGTGCGGATCGAGCTCCATTCCTCTTCGAGTGTGGATCGATGTCGACGTACGAGTTTCGGTTCGGGATTGGAGGAACTTCGGGGTGTGTCCGGTACGACGTTTCTTCAACAAAGAATACGTCTCGTCGACCTTAGGGTTGGGCAGTATCTTGCGGCCGTTAAAGCTATCAGCGATAGAGGTCCTCCTAATCTTGGCGTAGGAGTTCTCGAAACGATGGGGGAGCCAGTGGTGTCCGCGGCAAAGCGAGCTTGGTGTCGGTGGATTCTTATGAATTTTTGTTTTCTTAGGACACAGTATTGTAAAATCGTCAGGTGAGTTGTCTTTTGTTCCCGCTCTTTACGTGTATGCCATTGAGTATGTATGTTTTCCTTAAGCTGCGTAATATAGATACATGCATGGGAACTCTTCTTGTTGTCGGTGTCGCGGCGGTCTCTCTCATCCGCCCTCTCTCTCCCGCCTATACCAGCCGGCCCATCTCCATTGCACGTGAGTGCTCCGGATCTCCTTTTTACCAATTTGCCACGAACACCACTAATATTAGGGGTGCATATTAGACAACAACGAGTGCCTCTAAACCTCTTTTAGTTGAAGCATCTCAGATTAGTTCTCTACTAGTTTTAAAAATTTGTGAGAACTAAGACAAATGCTTGAACTGAAGAAGTTTGAAGGTGCACCTAAAAGCTTACCTCTTTGCACCTTTTGGCAACATTCTCCTCCACCTCTTCTACCACTAAGAGCCGCTAACATCCCGCTTTGTTGTCTACTCCATCCGCCCTTAAACAAGTCCCATTCTCACTTGGTGAGGAGTCAAACACTTTTAACATTAACACAAAAAGTATTAAAAATATTATTTTTAGCGGTCATTTATTGTATATTTAAATATTTAAATTTTACTAGTATTTTTTTAACAGTATAGTCAAATTTAAGGAAACAAATTGAGAGAAAAATAGGACACTTGTTTTTGGAACGGAGGCAATAACTTCTTGGCCAAGCTTGCTATCTCTCCACTTTCTAGCAGCGTTTTGTCTATTGGATAGTGACACAAATACGGGAAGAAATGTAAAATCACCGAAGTTTCGGCCATAAGTTTTGACACTGATATTTTTTGACTGTATTTTTTTTTTTTTAAAAAAATCCTATCTAAACAAAAAATGACCATTCACACTCTTCGAAGCCTTGACTTCACAAATCACAAATTCCCAGAACCCTGCATACTGCATAGTGGACATCGCCGGCGATGGCGTACTGCTAAGCAACCAAGCACACGGCATGATGTCATCGCCTGAAATCACATAGCACACGACATGATGTCATGTCCTGAAATCACACTGGAATCTAAGATAAGATGTTTGCAAATGTTCGTTCCAACGTTGCGAGTCAGATTTGTTTTTATCTGCTTCTTGAATATTCAGCCCCAACAAGAACAT
>JADLZK010005768.1:0-91169 GCA_015847255.1 Hyparrhenia diplandra
AGTGCTTTAGATAGATATTATCTATAGTCTATAGCTGCATCACCAGATATATCTATAGCTGTATATCGTACCACTACCAATCTATATCTGCTAACAACACAACGCCATGCGCGTGAACAAATGAGAGATAACAAGTGCTGCACTCTTTATTGTTTTTCAAAGAAGAACTAGCTAGCTAGTTAATTCAATTCATATACGGCTGGGATGGTCATGGATTTTTCCGTGCATAGCACCAAATCGAAGCGAGCGAAGCGCGCGATGGTACGCGCATCACTAGTCTAGAGAAGAATGGACGACGTGGCATGCGAAGCCTTCTCTCACATCCTAGAGCTAGCTCATCTCTAGACCGGACATTACCTTACCAAAATCCTCTTCATGTTTTTCTCGATCGCCCTGTTTTAGAATCCTGATCACAAGACACGTATTACGAGCTGTGTATATATATATCTTGCCACGTACGTACGGCCTGATAGATTAATTTTCCCTTGTTTAATTTTGTTCTTTCGCTATGACATTAGCTAGCTGCTGGGACATAATGCAATACACGCGACCTTTTTTCCTTTTTTTTTTTTTTTTTTTTTTTTTGATGACGAGCAGAGCACACAGCTGACTAGCTTGCAATCATTTTAGTTGAGGGAATTTCTCTTTCCGCATGAATCCGCTGCCTTATGTCACCATATGCCTGCTGCCACGGAATAACCCATTTCCATTGTGTCCATACATTTTTCTTTTTGCCGCACACAAACGGCTATTAGAATACTACACTACACCCTATATATTGTTTTTTCAGAGATGCTATGTACTCGGCTAATAGTGAGACATATGCGCACTAACTAGCAGCTTCTAGCTCAAATATGCGAGAAAGGCAACACTTCAATTCCGAGCAACATGTTTATTGCCACCCATGAATCTCGAGCCATCTAGAGCTTGTCACCTGTTTCCCGTGAGAGCGAATTTTTAAACAGGACTGCATTATTAAAAAAAAATTGGCTTCGGTCGAAAAAATCTAGAGCCATTCCATCCAACTTTTTTCGTTAATTTTCACGGTGGAAATAACCAATGTATATGCGTGAATAAGGAAATTTATGTTCACTTTATATATTATCTCTCAAAACTTTTCATTAGTTCTAATAAATTGTTACGTATATAGCAGATTAGTCTGTTTTAAAAGTTATTATTTAAAGGAAAATACCTAAATACTACCAAAATGTATAATAAAAAGAGTCACAAGACACTTCAAAGTAAATAAAAAATGACTCTTACAACGTCAGTTGTCATTAAAATAAAAAAAAAAAATATATATTCAATTATACACTCGATGCACCCACAATGCCACTAGGTTGTCTATATCATAAATAAAAATTTCCTAAATACTAGGTGAACCGGGTGATCTATGGTTCAGCTTGAGATTTCCTAATAGTCTTTGCTTCATCATAAATATATATATTTTAAAAAATATATCCAAATAATATATGAATAGTTTTACTACTCGACAATTGGCTATGCCAACAACCCCTGACTAATTTGGCGGGTTATGCCAACAGCCCTGGCCAATTTAGTTGGCTACGCCAGTCAGTTCACGTATAGCGATCATTAACTAAACTTGGGAAACTTTATGCGTTATGACTACTTGTCCGCTCGTGTGATGTTAGCTCATAAGTTGCTTTTAGCAACAAGATGAACTGTAACGTACATATGACAATACGGTTTCGATGGGTTGATTTATACACTACGCCGCTCTCGGTTGTCCTGTATAGCCAAGGCGATGACGTGGTTTTGGCGGGAGAGCTCTTACGTTACATGCAAGCCGGCCTTTATGCACGTACCGCCGTGGATCTTTTCAAACAGGCGTGCCAAATTTTATTTGTCGCCGTAAGGTTGTTGAGAACAAGAGAAAAGCACACGTTTTCATATATCCCCACGGATTCATCAATGGTAGGATGCCAAGACGACGACCTGACCACGTCACGCTTTAGTTGTAGCGCATCAACCAACGGCATTGCCGCGCTTCAGTCGCCCCCACGATTACCGGCACACGATTGTTCGCTACAGCTTCTGATCGCGTGTGGTATCATTCACCAGCGCGACACCAACACCACCACCACCATGGTGAAGGTTGTTTCTTTCCTCTAGCTAGACTAGAGAGGGGGTGCCCTCCCACCGCCATCTAACCTGGTTGAGTCCATTTTTGTGGTGGCACCTGGCATTTCTGAGGCCTATATAATAACAGCCTCCCGGAGGATGGAGGGCTCTGGGAAAGACGGTGTGTGGCATCACTGGCATGGCATAGCTAGAGCGGCGGCGGCGTCAAGTGGCGAGCACACGAGTGACACGACGGGTTGGTGACTGGTGAGTGATCTGACTCTCTCTCCATCCGCTCTTCCATATCTCCTCCCTTGTGCCACTCCTTTTCTCGATTTGATTCTTCCACCCCCGGTGGTGTTCCCTCCGGCCCTCTCCCCACCCACCTCCTTGGTGTTCGTGCGATGTAGGAACAGGCCGGGTGGGCATCGAAGCCGACCGACCAAGCAGAGGAAGGAGGAAGCCGGTCGACCAGAAGCGACGACGACGACGCAGAGGATCGGACAGAAAGAAGACGAGGTAACAACAACTCTTCATCGGTCCGCCGTCTGTTCTTCATCGATTCATTCATTCATTCCTCAGTACCTCCGCTCATCTCCGGCTCGGAATCGAACTGGACGCCCGGCCGATCGGGGTGCCGGCCGGCCCTACGTAGATGCGCGTACGTTCGATTCCACCGGCGCGCGACCTATGGTGCCAGCCGCCGCCTGCAGCCGAGCCAGGTGGCGTGTTTCGTCCTGTGGTGGGGATTTCCGAGCGCGCGGCGGTGTGCGCGCGCGACGTGTAATCGATCGTGTGCTGGATTGGGAGAGCTGGCCGGCGGTTGCCGGGGCCGGGTGACGGCGTGCAAGCTGATCGACGCCACGATTTCGAAACCTCACGGTGCTGTGTCTCTGCCTTTATCTTGTACGGTAGCTAGTCTGGTGATTGGATTGGCGTCGCTGATTGACGGGGTGGCCGCTAGCTCACGCGGGCGGCCTCTCAAGGCAAGCGATTAAGGAAAATCTGCTGCAGGTGTCCGTTATGATTTGTAAGGTGGGCAATTCTTTAGTGTTTGCCATTGACCGCCCGCCCTTTTTGGTTTGGAGCTTCGTTTTCATACTGTAGAGATTAGTTTTCATGCGCGGACTCCACCCAGAAGCTTCGATCGTAGGAGTACAGTACGCAAATATTGGCAGGCATTTATTTTGCGCCGCCGGCCGGGGGTCGTGACTCGTACGTATTCCACTCGTACAGCGTGAGCGATGTAGAGACAGGCAGGGGAGGACGTGTGTGCACTGCAAACGAAACGACGGACGAAGGGGGCAGAGGCAGAGCGCGTAGAGAGACACGACAAGATGGTTTGGACAAGTAGTACACCCCGATTCACCATCACCCATGACGCGGCCGAGCGGCGGCTACCAACATACTAGGCCCAGGCCCAGCCCAGGCCTGTGACGAGATCATGAGACGAGACAGCCGCCACCCAGGCGCCGCGCCACGGCAGCGCGCACGCACGCTGGATGGCTGGAGGAGCCGCCGTCTGCTTCCGCCCGCCCACCTGCAAAAAGCCGCCAGCCTTTCGGGTTTCTGGGGTGAATTCGTCGTGGGCTCTGGTAGGGGCCTAGCCGCCTAGCCGTAGCCCGTAGCGCCTTTTTGCGGGTCCCTCGGCCGTTCCGGGCCACGTCCCTGCGCACTGCGTGCCAGATCAGTGGCTGGACCAGCAGTACCCGCATGGTAATGCGACCGAGACCTCGTGTCGAGTCGAGCGTGTGTGCGTGTGATTTGTCTGTGTCCTACTAGTCCCAACAGCGAGCGAGCGACCTGATCCCATTCCAATTCCATTCACACCCACAGCCACCACGTGACGGCAAGACAGTCAGGCTGCTGGAGGCCGGCCATGTGAGGAAATCAAAACGTGACGAGTTGATTGCAAGGGGACCGACCGTGTACGGTGTAGTACACCTCACCGTCGGCCAGCCATTGGGGCTTTGGAAGCATGCACTGCTGTCTATTGGCGTCCCCTGCCAACACGTACGTACGTACGCATGCACTCACCTGCTGCTTGCTTTGCTTGTGAAGTTGTTGTGTGTTCGATTCAACTTCTACACAACAAGACTCCACAAGTAGCTAGGGCCGCGCGCGCTGCTAGAGCTAGACTAGCAGCAGCGATCGCTCTCATCTCATGCATGACCTAGCTAGGCGGCCATGACGTCGTTCTATATACCCCCGACCCGTTTGCCTAGTGGTCGTTCCTGGCGGCTCCCTCCCTCCATGCCGCTCATTCCTTAGGCCATAGCCGTCCTAATAACCTTGTGGTCGTACACCATGCATGCCACCGTTGTAGATACCTACCAGCTCACTACATATAAGACCACCTTTCTAAGGCAAAGTGGACCCCGGATATTCCAAGTTCGGCCGCGGGCGGCTTGACCCCAGTTAGTAGCGTCCATCACCTTGGGCTTGCTCGCTTCAAAGCCTCTCTACACTTACATTACCTATCGGTTTGTTTATCCTCCCACCGTTGAAAGAGGGCAACGATATTCCACTACCGAGTCGAGCCAGCCTCACGCCCATAATTCCTCGCCACTTTAGCCTTAGAGGGGCCTACACTTTCGTCGGCCCGCCAACCACTACCACCTTGAGGCGAGCAAGCACACACGGTACCATGGGGCTATCTAGGCCCACAAGCCACCATCGTAAGTATCTCGCACCACCTTAAAAACCTTGCTAGGGTGACAAAGCCAAAATCACGAAGCCCAAGTCTTTGCTTGGTTCTCGATGTATATCATAGCGAGAGGCCCGATGGCTTGCTTGGTTCTCGATAATGGCATGAGGGCTTACTTGGTTCTCGATGTAGCATGAGGGCTTGCTTGGTTCTCGATGTAGCATGAGGGCTTGCTTGTTCTCGATGTGGCATTTCCTTGGCCCCCGACTTGTGCAAGCGGTGCCGAGAAGCGAGGAACAACCTCCTCTATCCGGGAGAGCTGATGTGGCTCTCTCACATGAGCAATTTAAAGCTCGCCCGTGTAGTCTTCAAGATGCTTAGGCAAGCAATTTGGACACGTGTCCTCACTCACCATCCTCTTTTTTTTTTTGGCAAAACGAGGGAAGGAAACAAATATTTATGAGAAATAATAGTAAACCAGCGTCGGATAAGGAAAATTTTGGCTATTTGACCGTCAAACAAGATCATACGGTCAAGAAAGAAGTGAAGATCATTTTTATTTTCCTTTGTTTTTGGTATTCTTAATTTTCCTATTTATTCTAAAAAGTTTTTTTTTTTTTAAATAAGGCCACGTGGCGTAGGCACCTTACTACAGGCCATTTTGGCCAATGGGGATGGCTCACCCAATTAAGCCAAGTTGCAGCGACGGGGATTTCTGCTGGTGGCCGCGCACTTTTGGCGGAATCCGGCGGGACTAAAGCGCTTGTCATTTGCGCGGCCAAAGGCATTTTTGCGCTTCTTTATTCATCGGCGTCCAGTCACCCTGACGTGGTTCCTGATTCCTCAGCGCGCCTCTCTCTTTTTATATTCTATATAATCCTATTCCACTGCAGATCGATCGACTGCACTGCCGCTGATCGATTGCTCTCCGATCCTCCCGATTATTCATCCCGCCGGATCGGATTGGATCATATTCCGGTCCGGCAATAATTCATCCGCCGCCCTTTATCTGCCTCTGGCTGTTCGATCATTCGTCGCTCTGAATCCAGGCATCACACACAATTCGCTGCCACAACATGCCGACGACATGCGTGCGTGTATATGATATATTATTGCTCTAGGTGGCCACTTTGCTCGTCGTCGATTTTGCCGGAGTCAAGAGGGTGGCCGCCATCTTTCCGGCCTGTTGTGCGGTCTGAAGTGAAGGCGATCAGTGCCCGCGCCTTTATGGATGGTGCTGTATGTATCCCGCCTGTAGAGAGGTCTGTAGTGTCATCTCCGACCACAGATGGCACAACCACCTGTTGTTAGTTGAGTAGCCTTTAGGCCTCGGGTCTCGGTCCACGGCTAGCGCTGCGATGTGCTCTTGTGTGGTGGTGAAGAAATGCAAGTGCTCTCTGCAGTTTTGTGTGTTCTTCTTCTAACTGTCTGAATTCCCAGCCTAGTAAGTTCAGAGCGTGCGAGCAGTGCAGCAGTTTCATCCGTTAGTTCAGATGTCCTTGGTCAGAAACTGATCGATCGACAGCCAGCCGCAGCTAATGGCTTAATTTCCAGGTTATCTGAGGTGCAGACAGAGCTCAGGCTGAAAGAAGAATCTGGTGAAAGGTATGTTTGTTCTCTTGTCCACAATGATTACACCTTCTTTACCAAGGAATTCGTGAGTGGCTTCTCTGTCGTCCAATAATTGGGTCCAAGTCTCTGCTCTCAATGATTGGCCAGCCGGGATTGTCATCATCTTTTCAGCATGCATAACATTGCTAGTTGCTACGCTAGATGGTCGATGTTGATGTTGATGAAGGATATTTTGCTCATAAATTTGTTTGTTTCAGTGGAAAGATCGATTCACCGGCTCCCAAGATGCTGCCCTACTTTGATCCGGGGTACGAGAACTTCAACCAGCGCATCAACCCTCCAAGGTCTCTCACTCAATTGTTTTCAGTTCTTTCAGTGCCTCTGCTACTTGATGTGCTCACAGACAGTGATGACTTAATTTGCAGGGTTTGCATTGACAACACCACATGCACTGACTGCACCTTGGTGAAGGTAAGACGCGTGCATTTCTGACCTCTTCAGCTAGCTCCAGTGGTAGATTATACAGAGTAATGTTCCCGAAAGGGGAGAACCATCTCATCTTGTGCTTGCCTTTGAAAAATTGCAGGTTGACAGCATGAACAAGAATGGCATTCTGCTGGAGGTGCTGCAGGTCCTGAGTGATCTGGACCTCCACATCTTCAAAGCGTACATCACCTCTGATGGCGGATGGTTCATGGATGGTAAGAATTGATAGCAACTAGATGGCCATGGCCGGCATATAGTTCAGCTCAAGTCATATATACCATGTGAGTTGCAACTTGATGCAGTGTTCCATGTCGTGGATAAGCAAGGGCACAAGATTACTGATGACAAGACCATTCAGTACATTGAGAAGGTTGGCAAATTCTAGAACGTTTAGCATTGAAAGTTTAAGCCAACACTATATGGTGTGATTTTTTCTGACAGTTCAATTCAACTAGCAACGCTGAAAGAATGAGCTGTTCCATTTCTTGGGTCATCAGGCTTTAGGTCCAGAGAGCAATCTGCTGGGACTAAAAGGCAGCAACACGCAGGGGAGGTCTGTGGGGCTGCACTCCATCGGCGACCACACGGCCATCGAGCTCAAGGGGCCCGACAGGACGGGCCTCCTCTCGGAGATCTTTCGCCGTGCTCGCCGACCTCCAGTGCAACGTGCTGGCCGCCGAGGTGTGGACGCACCGCATGCGCGTGGCCTGCGTCGTGTACGTGAACGACGTGGCCACGGGCAGGCCATCGACGACCCGGGCCGCGTGTCCCGCATCGAGAACCGGCTCCGGCACGTGCTCCGCGGCTACGGCGGCGGCGGCGCCGGGAACGACGGCGACGACGGCAGCGGCGCGCTCGCCAACTTCACGGCCGCCTCTTCGACGCCGCACCACCTGGACCGGCGGCTGCACCAGCTCATGCACGCCGACGTGGACGTCGTCGGCGACGGCTCCGGCGACGGCGAGGGCGTCAGGCCGGAGGTGAGGGTGGAGCACTGCGAGGAGAAGTCCTACCCGTGGTGAACGTCAAGTGCAAGGACCGGTCCAAGCTGCTGTTCGACATCGTGTGCACGCTCACGGACATGGGTACGTCGTGTTCCATGCCGCCGTGTCGTCCGAAGCCAACTACGGCATCCAGGTACCTACACAAATCAGTGCCTCTGATGCAAGCAAGGCAATGCAAGCAGGTTCGTTCATGAAGCTTTTCCTTCCATCGTTCCAGGAGCTGTACATCCGCCGCAAGGACGGCAAGACGCTTCTGAAAGACGAAGCAGAGAAGGTGATCAGGTGCCTGGAAGCTGCCATCTCCAGAAGAGTATCCGAGGTATACAGACAGAATTCGGTGGCACTCCTGTTATCTTGTCTCCTGCTGTTCAGAGCATTCTACATTCTGTTGGCTGCTGCTGATGCCGGCGGCGACGCGCTGTGCAGGGCTTCACGCTGGAGGTGTGCGGCAGGGACCGGGTGGGCCTGCTGTCGGACGTGACGAGGGTGCTCCGGGAGCACGGGCTGACGGTGAGCCGCGCCGACGTGACGACGGCGGGCGGGCAGGCCACCAACGTCTTCTACGTCCGGGACCCCTCGGGCCAGCCGGTGGACATGAAGACCATCGAGGGGCTCCGGGGTCAGTTTGGCCAGACCGCCATGCTCAACGTCAAGAACGTGAGCGTGCCTGCTGCGGCGGCCAGAGCGCCCGAGCCAAGATCCAGCGGCATCGTCAGGAGCAGCTTCTTCTCCTTCGGCAGCCTCTTCGCCAAACTCCGGGCCTGACAGCTGGTTGGTGATCAGGCCGGCGATTCAACTCCAATTGTGTGTAGCTGGTGTGGTGTATGTACAAGCAATGAACTGAGAACTAGGGTAGTGGCCTAGTGGATGGGAGGGGGGGAGAGCTAGAGAGACAGCAACTGTATCTCTATGTGGCATGGCATGGCAGCTGTGGTTGTTGTACAGTTCATAAGGAGCCTCAACCAGAATGGTGGTTCTGTGCAATATAATGCAGGCTGCTTGTTAAGGTTCATCCCATCTGTTCTGTGAAAAATTTCATCCAACATGCTCATCTGTCGAAACTGTCTCTGTATTTGGCTCCGCATGACTTCCAACTCCATCCATGTTATGTTTGAAGCAGGAGCACTTTCACCATTCTCTAATGCTAAAAGGTCTCAGTAAACAGAGCAAGCGACTACTCGCCGAAAATTCTGACGATGACAGCCGTGTATTAAGTTACAAAATATTTGCAGACAGAATGGGAATACAATACACCCGACAACAGGATCAAAAGTTAATGTTCATCATACCTGAATTTTCCATATCATTTTAGGATCAGAAATGGATTTTTACAAGCACTTGTTCTTTTCTTTCTTTTTTTTTTGAACAACATCAATAACAACCAATTACATAAGCACAACACCATTCTGTTGGATCTATTTCAAAAAAAAGGAGTGGAGGTCTACTGTTCATGGGAGAGAAAATGAGGATCTCTGATCTGCTGGTCTGATCACCAGAGCTCAAGAAGCATCTACATGTGTATCCTTAAGGAAAAGGATGGCAACATATGATCCGAATTCACACTGTTCAGAATCATATCCTTGACAAAAGTCACGAACCTTTGGAACATCAGTTGGTACCTGCCTCTTTAGGACTCATTTGCGGGGCTCGAAATCATCGTCAACATCATAAGCTGGGTTGCATAAGCATCGGAACAGCCTGCCAATTCCCTGCACCACAAACATAGAAACTTCTTACTGAAGATTTTCAACATATAAAATCATTTAATGTATAACAAATACACAGGTGGCTGGACAATTGCCTGGGTAAATGCAGGAGTCCGGTATGGCACTGTCCGAGCCAGGTCATCGCCTGAACTGTCATCTGAGCTGCTGTCATCGTCGAGAACTGTTCGTTTTGATGGTCCTGATGGACCTGGTGCAGGCGCAGGAGCTGGCGCTGGCGCTGGCAATGCCTCCTTTTCCCTCTATTCATATTTTAATTGACATTATAAATTTCTGTTTTACTGGTTTAACTGTTGATGTAGCATATATAGGCATATAACTATATAAATAACATTAAGGAATAGGCAGTCCCTGTACCTGAAATATTTTCCCAAGAATTTTCAAGGCCGCTGCTCGGGCCTTCAGATCCTCTTTCTTGACATTGTTTTCATATAGCACCTAAAGAACAAACTTGCCAAATTAAATAAGCTTGATTTGCTGATAATTTGAACAGATAAACCTGGAATAAGAGACTATTTGTAATCCAGAGTCCAGACAGTTAGAGGCACTTCTTTTAGATAAAGGAAATTTTATCCTGAAGCTACGAACACATACTGCTCACACTTATCATACTTAATATAATAAATTGGATATCTCAAGACACATACCATTTCACAAACATGCAATAGAGTCATTTCAATATCCACAACATTTAGCTTCCACAGTGAGCTCATCATCAAATCCTTGTTCATCCTCATCTGCAAGTCGACATCCTGTTCTGTGCCATTGCCATCCTTGCTACTCTGCCGGCAGGCCTCCTCTTTGCAAATGCAACAACTGCAAGGCCCCTGCATTTCTCCTTTTGCCCCTCATCAGTCAGCAATTTTAATCATCGAAGCACAAGCTGCTACAAGAAAAATGTTTTTCACCTTTCGCTGCTGTGATCTGCGACTTCCACAAATGGCCCTTGTTCCTCACCCATTCGGCTACGAATGGCACCCTAGGTACACGGCCTTCTTGCCAAGCTCCTTTGCTGCTTGTCGAGAATAGATGTATCCAATGGTGCGAAGAATATCCAATCCAGATGCTATAAAAAAGGACATTCAAAATGAGTTGAATGTGAGAGAACATATATATAAAATAAAAATCGTTTACTAGTTTCAGAAGACTGACTAGTGCTTGAGAGCCTCTTTGCCTCAGCTTCAGCGCGATTAGAAAATCCTTCTTTGTCTCCACGAACATACTGAGAGAGGAATTCCTTCAGGAATCTAGCTAGCTTTTTCCTCTCTTTCCCTTTTGTACATTCTTGATCACAATAAAAATAAAGTGGAACCAACATAATTACATCAAAATTTGAAGTACCACACAATATCATTAGTACAGATAGAGGTAACTGTTTTTACTCAAGTCAGCTAACCTTGAGCCTATCCTGAAGCTTTTCAGGGCTGTCATTATCGCCTTGTCATCTCGGAGGAAGCCATTGTCGCCATTGCAAGATGGCCAATGTAGTCCTCGAACAGCTCCCCCTGAAAAGAAGGGTAAACACCACAGTACCATCCAGTATGTTCTCCCTGGGAAAATGGACAATTAATCAGAGGATAGATCCAACATAACATGACCACCTCCAAGCTTTTATTTAGCTCCACTTACTACTAGTTTACAATGCTGAGTTTTTATCATCCTCTCATTTATTTTATTTTTATTGGAAAATACCATCATGTCAACTACCTGGATATACTGTTCTTGCCATAACCGTCGTAGGCCTTTCTCTGCAAAGGGTCACTCAGCACCTGGTAAGCCTCTCCAAGAGCCTGGAAATAATCATCCACAGGAAAAAAAAAAAATCTCAGCTTGTCAGCACATCTACTCCACTGAATCAAGTCGCTATCCATCTAGCAAGAATATGGCTGAATCAAGCTGCAGCAGTGAGAACCTGGAACTTCTCGGCCGCGTTTGGATCGTTGGGATTCTTGTCAGGATGCACCTGTCTCGCCTGAACAAAGAAAACCGAATAACACTTAACAACAGTCCAAGATATACAATACTTTCCCAAATAAGCAGGAACCAAAAGGCATTTGCTGTTCTTGGAGCTAGGAACCGAGAAACTAAGCTTAAGCGACAGAGAGACGGGGAGCAGAAGGTTAGGCTGACCTTGATGTAGTAGGCCTTGCGGATCTCGTCGTCGGATGCGGCGGGGCAGACGCCGAGCACGTCGTAGTACTCCGTCTCCTTCGCCATCGCCGCCGGTGCCGGTGCTCCCTCCCTCCTAACCAAGAACGCCTAAGCAAGAAGCATGGACAGACAGAGGAGACCGAGAGGAAGGAGCAGGCGACAGAGCTGACTGAGCCAGATGGAAGGAAGCAAGGGAGAAAAGGCGCATCATCATTCATGGCGCGGGGAAGGAAAGAAGGAGCCCGTCCCCACAGGCCCATCTTTCCAGTGATGCGCACGCAGCGGCGGCAGCAGCAGCAGAGCTGGGTGGGCAGCGCGAGGTGGAGGTGCGCGGGGCGTGGCGACGCAGCCAGCCAGCCGCGCCGGAAGAGAATCCCTCCCCTTAAACAAATGCCGGAGGTGATGGTGGACCTGCTGCAAGGCTTCTTCAACTACAACTACTGATGAAGTGATCTCCCCCTGCCTCTTTCTTTCTCCTTGGATTAGTGGATCAAGAATTCAAGATCAAATGATTACAACTACAGCTACTTTTTTCCGTCCATTTTTCTCTCTCTCGTCTGCTTTGATTCACAATCAATCGATATCTTTTCCTGCTGTGTACCCCCGCCTTTCTTTGATTTCCCTTTTTTTTTTTTTAATTGTTTGTTAGAGTTTTTTTTTTATCCGAGAATTATTTGTTAAGTTTTGTTCTTTCACTTTCTGCTGCTGTCTTTCGCTTTTGCCTCACTTTGGTCTAGTGTCAGCTAACAGATGCTACGAATGGAATGGGGTGTATGATTATGGCTTGTGGTCGCCGCATTGCTTGCGCAGTGCCAGGAGTAATTAAATCATGCTAACTTATCATTTTTTTCTTAAAAATATCAGTTTATTTAAGATATTCAGATAGGAGATGCTACGGCTCATAAAAGGAAAAGAAGATGCTAGTTATGGGCTTGTATCAATCAATGCTCATTCCCCGATTCTCGGTAGTTCTTAGCTAGTGCGAAATATTCTATTGTATTTCCTTACTTTTATAAGAGGATTGCGTGTATGCCGTTAAAAAAGTTTATAATGCCACACAGGCCAGTACAATAAAAAATATATTTTTTCTAATACAATATTTCATAATGCCACACAAGCCAGTACAATAAAAAAATATATTTTTTCTAATACAATATTAATCATATCAAGTTATATTTTTTGCGAAAATTAATGAAAATAGTTTTTATATGAAAATTGTAGACCACGGTGAGTATCAAAACTTTATACTTTTGAGTTTTTTTTTTTCATTTGAAGTCATTAAGATGTTAAAAAAACTAATAGCATATTTATATGTTAGGGTATTTTGACTTTTCACACCTACAAATTGACACCGTTAGGGCCCAATGTGAGGCAGTGGCATGGAAGGCAAAAAAAAAAAAAAAAGTTTAGAGCAGTGGTACCTATATGTGCGTCAAACTTTTTGAAATAGCTTGTGTGATATTATGAACTTTTTAATGGCATATATGGAAAAGACTCGTTAATTTTGTGGACAAGAAAAAGCTTATTGCATCGAGTTGGTGTGAAGAGTGATAAGATAGTCGGGTATTGACCAAGGTGGCAAAGTGGAATTCACAATGGTCTAGGTTAGAGCCAGAGGGGCGGATCTAGGGGGGTGAAGGGTGGGCTCCACTCTCCTACCTATATGAACACAATAAAGACCGCTCCACGAGTTTTTGGATAATGGTGAAGGAGAGGAGGAGGAGGAGAAAGAATAAGGAGAAGAAACAGGAGGAGAAAGAGGAGAAAAAGAATCGAAGGAGGATGAGAAGAGAAGAAATAAGATGCATGCAAGTGAGGATGATAGCCGTCTAGGCCTTGGCCGCCTATTCCCACGCGACTTGACTCGATCTACTAGATGCTCTATCGAGAAGAAAAATGGATGTGGTGAGGATGACATGTGGGGAGTGCGCTTGTTAGTGAGAGAAGTTGTCGAGTGTCCCCCAAAAAGGCACAACTATCCGACTAAACGGGCTTTCAACTATCAGACAACAACTTTTACTACGGCCTTTCAACTATCCGACAACAACTTTTACTAAAGCCGAGCTCAACCTAACCAGGCTTAAATTTGTTAGGATGAAGTATTGGATATCTAAATGGTGCAGCCATAAATCTCTTAAGATAGGAATATTGAAAAATAAGTGTCGGAAGTCTAAGAAAAAACAGATGTAAAATGACGTACAATTGAGGGGGCGTGCATTATCGAAGCCCAAACCACGTCACGATCATTTGGAATACGTAGAACATGTTTAGGTTTTAGTGTAATAAAGATAGAAAAACTCTCCCGCTTGGTAGTAAGGCTACTCCCTCTCGGTCCCATGGAGTTTGTCGTTTTTTGACTTTTTGAACTTCATGTTTGACCATCCGTCTTATTCAAAATATTTGTGCAAATCATTAAATAAATTGATCAATATACAAGTATCTTTATTGATAAAATAAGTCGTAACAAAATAAATTATATTTGTGCAAAATTTTGAATAAGACGAGACATCGAAAAAAAAATGGCACGGAATCCGAGGTGATAAACTTCGGTGGGGGAGGGGAGTAGCTTTGCCGTCGGTCATCATCTGTGACAATCGTGTTCTCGGCCCGATGTCCTTATCATTTGGCGGTGCAGATTGTGGTGACCATGACTTGGAGTTAGTGGTGTTTTTTTGTTCCCCTAAGTTGAGCTTTAGCTTTGTGCGCTTCATGTCAATGTCCTAAGGCCAGCCTCAATGGGGGTGTCATGCACATTAAATGCAAACGCCACATCAAAGAAAATTTCACTTTTTGCATGAAACGCCTAAGAGAGAGAAGGAAAGAGTTTCACCATGGTGAAACCTTTGGGCACTGTTTCACATACGTTGAAAACGGGTGAAACCCCATTGAGACAAAAAATAGAGTTTCACCATGCAACTATGCAATTAAACCATGCAATGAGAGAGAGGTTGTGGGACCCTTGACCCTATGAAACCGTGCATTGAGGGAGACATCTATTTCATGCCAAAGTTTCATATCTTGAAACTGGAAAGTGAAACCGTCCATTGAGATTGGCCTAATCCATCCGATCGATTTGTTTTTTTTTTCCTTTGAGCTACAATTTTTCCTTTTGTTGAGTTTTGTTTTTTAGAGTTTAAGGGCCTACGCCCCCAGTCCATTAGAAAGTCCAACGGACCAAGAAGGTTTAACGCATCGGGATGGGGCCAACCATCCAAACATGCCCAAGGAAAGCAAAAGGATGACTACAAACTTATACCGACATACCCAGAACGTAGCAACCTTAAGAACCGACTATCGCAAGTAAACTTTTAACAAAACCGACATTGTCCAGCTAACCAGCTACATAGTAAGAAGCACCGATTGAAGTTTCCTGTCTTCATTTTGTCGATGTTCCATTGTCGGTGTTCAGACTCCTCAGGTCTTCACTAGTGCAACGAGCACCCGAGATGCTTCCATCTTGATTTGGGCCACCTTCGCCAGCAAGGAATTTCTCTTCTCCTCCGGGCACAAAATCACCCATTTTTGAGCTGTCTTTGCTATCCTGAAGAGGAGCATATCCATACTCCTCCAACCTGAATTCTGAAAACACATTTCATTTCTTAACTTCCAAATACACCACAGTGCTGCAGAAGTAATAATATTCAAAACACCATGCCTTTTATTACTTAACCAGAAAGTACCAATACACTCTAGAGAATTATCAATCTGAATGCCTAGGACTCTAGACAGTACATGCCATACTTGTGTAGCTACTGCACAAGTGAAAAAAAGATGATATCTTGTTTCATTTTCATTGCAGAATAAGCAGGAAGGGTCTTTCACCTTCCTCCTTTTGCTCAGATTGTCTCTGGTGAGAGATTTGTTCTTTGACAGGAGCCAGAGAAAGTAATGCACTCTAGGGGGGACTTTAATGTCCCAAATGGAATGTACAAAAACAGATTGGATTCCCCTAAAATTAATTATTTTGTATAGGGTTTGAGAGGAGTAGGTTCCTGTAGAAGAAAACTGCCAAATCATGGCATCCTCATCATCTGAGAAGGAGATGGTTGAGGCTAACTGACATACTTCCTCCCACAAATTCATCATATGATTATCTCCCATTCTAGAAAAGGTACACTTGAGGTCTATCCCATCCCAGAGTTGGGCCACAGTCATGTTCTTCTCATTCACATATCTATATAAATTCCAATACTGAATTGCTAGACTAGAAGTGCCAAGCCAATTATCCTCCCAAAACTTAACCTTATGACCATTACCTATGCTCCATCTATACCCCATCCTAGCTGCATTAGCAGCACCCATGAATCCTTTGAAAAAGGATGAAACATTAGTGGTCTTAGTATGCATAATATTTGGGTTTTTGGTCTTATATTTGTAATCTAACAGCTCTCTCCAGAGCTTGCCTTCATCTTGGTTATACCTTTTCAACCAAGATGCTAAAAGACAGATGTTCAAGTCTCTAAAATTGGGAAGCCCCATACCCCCATATTCTTTTGCTATGGCTACAGACTTCCAGTTAGCCAAATGATACCTATTGAGTTTTGTTTTTCGACGTGGATGTTAGTCGTTGTTGCTGTCTATTTTGGGCTTGTCACTGGGAGTACATACATCGGTACGTGGAGTTGTCTCACAATGTCCACCAGCCAGGAGAGGGACAGTGAACGAGTACGGATCGTCTTATCAAAATATGTACGTGGTGGGTGGACGTGGAGCTGCCTTGCCCAGCTTGGTTATCACATCACAGCCCTGCACCCAACTCCTCGTTGTTAGCCTATGCCCGTGGGCCAACACGATACGATACGCCTCAAACTCGTTAATCAGGAGAGGCCGAGTTGATTCGGTCGGTTCCATGACCATGTGCGTCAGGGTGTCTCCGATCTCGTTGCCGTATCCTACAGCCTCGCATGACATGCCTGCTAAGGATTTGCGGATCCCACTCGGATGCGACGCCCGCGTGCGTTCAAGTTTTGGGGACTTGGCGCACCGATCGCGGCTTCTCATGCATGCACTGGCACGGTGGCACCTGCATTTGCGCATAGCATGGACTGCCCGGCCGGTTCTGCCACGCCTACGACACGTTCCTTTCATCAGGACCTGCATTTGCGCATAGCATGGACTGGCCGGTTCTGCCACGACCACAAGCCGGTTCTGCATTAATTGCAATCAGTCTGTTCATTATTACCAAATTATTACTAGGTGATGATGAATACTCTATTTTACACGCCTATAAAGTCCTAATTAAACTGATCTAAGAACAAGTATTATGGGTCATAGTTAGCAGACTAAATAGCTGTCCATATTAAAAAAATACTAGGTGGAAGAGAGAGATGAGGGCGGGCGATTGCTTACTCGTCGGCGTGGAGCAGCGTAACCGCTCAGCGCAAAAATCGGGTGGCATGCGTTCAATAGGCTGCAGCAAGCGATTTTATTATACGAACGTTCTACCACCGCAGGCGTCGTGTGACGTGGCCTGCTCATGCCGATTTCTATTATTCTTGCTCTAAGCGAGCACTTGTTGAGCAAAAGCCGCGCCTTAATTCACTACTTTTTTTTTTTTTTTTTTTTGATAATCGCTATACCTCATTTCCCCTTTGACGAAAAGACATGCTAAGCACTTCGGAGTAGCAAACATATGAGATGTGTCATTTATTGCATGGTACTTGTACCAATAATAATGAGCGAGATACCTGGTGTTTATTGAATAATCGAGTTTAACTAGCTCAACCCTCAATTAAAAATAAATTCTAAGATCGATAATAAATGCTGCTGCGATAAAAACAGGTAATTTAGTATAGGAAATTGGCTCGATTTAAATAGGTGAGCATACGTAAGTTTAAGAAAAGTGGAAGGCGATCCACGCCAAAACGCAATGTGAAAGGGTTTGGACAGTTGATCCATAACATGAGCGATGTGATGCGGATGAAGGTTTTGTGTCTTCAAACTTAAAGTAAGAATGATAAGATGAGATAGATTCAAGGAAGAAAGAAAGTCTTTACCAGATAGCTATAGCCTATATAGATATACTTGCTCTATTTGCTTGAACTAGTTTCAGTTTATTCTCCTTCACATAAAACTACTGAGTTATCCGAAATCAGATCAGCTGAACATAGGTTAGATGATAACCATGTTGATGGTCAGATGTATCAGGATATATATGGTTATTTTATGCATCAAAACAAAAGCGGGGGATAGCTCAGTTGGGAGAGCGTCATACTGAAGATCTGAAGGTCGCGTGTTCGATCCACGCTCACCGCATTCTTCATTTTTTTTCTAAATTTTTATTTTGCATTTTGGCAAATTGTTTTCTTTTTTCATTTTTCATTTTTCATTTTAGCACCTTCCACAACACCTCCTCCTTTGGAACGTACTACGCAATTTATTTAGTTTCCAGCATTCATTTTTTTGTTTTATTTTTAATTTTTGACCCGTTCACACGCATTTTGGCAATTTTGTTTTATTTTTCATTTTAGCACCTTCCGCAACACCTCCTCTAGAATGTACCCTCCATCCCATAAATAAAAGCCAGTTTTTAACTTCTACAATCTCTGTTTAACCATTCATCTTATTTGATTTTTTTTATAAATAAAATAAATAATTCATTATTAAAGTATCTCTAACGGTAAAATAAGTCATAACAAAAAAACTAAAATTTCTTAAAACTTTTTAAATAACACGAACCGGTCAAACAAGGATTGTAGAAGTTAAAAACGGACTTTTATATGTGGGACAGAGGGAGTATGCAATTTAATTAGTTTCCATTTCAAAGGTACGTACAACTTTAGTGCTTGAACTGGGCAAACAGACCAGCAAGAAGCGAAGTCTCCTTTTGGAACACAACGCAAACTTAGAGTTGCACGAGACTTCTGTCCTGTTTGGGAGCACCCACTCCACCAAAAGGAGCTCCACACCCAAAACTCCACTCCACCCATTTCAGCTCAACATGTTTGGCTAGTCTCCAGCTCCCTCCACTTTGTTCTAGGCGCCAGCCATGGCCACCAAGCTATTGGCTGGCGGCACGCTAGGTTATTGTGTGTGGCCTTGGTCGCGCCCTACAGCGGCGCGGTGGGGCTTGTGGGCGAGTATGGCGGTGATAGCGCGGCACGATGCAATGCGCTTTCAGGATGGACCGGACAGGCAAGACGGAGCTCAGGGCGGCGGCGCGAGGCCGCACGACGGGTGATCCCGCCCTCGCCCGTAGCCCCTGGCTACGGGCGCTGACGGGCACGACTGCTTGGCTGGATAGGATGACGGCACAACAGAGTTGAGGGCGGGACCCAGGAGCAAGCACTGACGGCGCTGGGGGCCTTGCACGGATGGGCACGACCACAATGGGGGGGACCGACGGCCGGAATGCCTTGGATAGAAAGAAACAAATTATTATTTTTTTGTGTAATGGATGACATGGTGGGTAATTTCGGCGCTTCACATGCTCCGGGTTTTGGTGGAGCACCCCAAGAGGTGCTCCGTTTTTTTTTATGGAGTGGAGCTACTTTTTGGTGGAGTGGAGTGAGCTGGTTGCCTTGTTTGGACATTTTTTGATGGAGTGGAGCTGTTTTTTTTAGAAGTGGAGTGCTCAAACAGACCCTTACAATCATGTAGGAATTTTTCAATACAGAAAATTTTTACAACGTAGAATACAGAAAACTTTCTCTAACGCAAGTTTGGTTATAATGGTTAAAAAATGTTAGCTAAATTATCGGTCAAAGTTTCTAAAGTACGAATTTTTATATTGTGTACACTATATCTAAATGGCAGAGAGAGCTATGTGTAAGGCACTGTTAAAAAAACAACGAAATCAACTGACAGGGTCAATACGCGATGTATCATCTGAATGGCACGGTAAAAAACGACGAAATCAACTGACAGGGTCAATACGCAATGTATCATCTGAATGGCACGGTAAAAAAAACAACGAAATCAACTGACAGGGTCAATACGCAAATGTATCATCTGAAAGTCTGAATAACCACATACATCAAGTTACATTCTCAAAAGAAAAGCCAGTCCAGCTACTGAAAATTGACTCGCTCACATGGTCCATCCATGTGTCCAGTCACAGAGCTCACAGCTCACTAGTCACAACATAAACATGCAAGGGAAGAAATTTCAGGTGTGTATATTTCTCTTTACTTTATTTATACAATGTGAATATAAAAAGACACCATTATTATTCTACATAAAGAATCATCGGCATCGTCGTATTTAACCTATACAGGATGTACAGTGACCATTTACAACACTTGCACCTAGTTGACAATCATCAGCTACACCTTTTTCATCTACACAATAAATCAGATCATGGGCAATCATGATTCCTAGTTAAGCATTTATCAACATCTCCTGGATCACCTAACTTTGCCATGAAAAATATCGATAGCTGATAGTCTCCTACAGCTCTACAGATCAAATCAGAATTTCTTTGGGGAGCCATAAGGACTTTGTGGTCTCTGGCTGATATCGCGCCATGGATCTGGAACTGGGTCGCTTCCTCTCATCTGGTTCTGCATGTAACTGACTGGGTTGTGGGCTGCAGATCCTGAGGAGAATGCAAGATGTGATGGGGAAGCAAGGCAGCTCCAGTTTGATTGGTTCAACTGACGTAACGGGCTTGAGCATGGAGACACTGGAAGAGACATGTTTGCTCTCACATCAATATGCCTACAGCAGAGTGATGGCAGAGTTATCAGTCAGAAATCAGAATACTGGGAGTGATTGGATGAACCGGAAAGAAGAATGGTTAGTAAATGCAGGTTACTGTGCCTGGAAGTTTTGTGGGGTGAAACGCATGCTGAGGAAGATCCCATAAAACCTCGCCCTCTTATCCCTCCAATGTCTCGCAGAGGAGCAATGCTTCTCTTCAATGAAGGTTCTTTATTGACTGCAAACAAATTTAAGGCTATCAAGATCATTGCAAGACAAACATTAATTCATTAACATGACCGAAAAGCTTCTAAGAAACTGGTACAATCTCTATTGAAAATGGATAAGCAGGTAAGTCACTTTTTTTTTATGACATGCCTCTGCAGGCAAAATAGCCCGTTTCTCAAAGAGGTATTGCATTTGGGCCCCTTCTTATTACCTGATTGTCATGAACAAAAGGATGACGCAACAACTGAGTTGCAGATGGGCGCTGCACTGGATCACGTTTTAAGCACAAACTAAGGAATTCTTTCCCTTCTTTAGAAAAACTCTCTGGGATTTCTGGCATATCGTTACTGTTAACTATCTTAAACATTGCGGGTACCTGAAAGTCACATGTTGAGGCAAAATGGACATTAGCACCAAAAGAACCATGGAGTACATTCTAGTTATTTTGACTATATAAGAAGCAAAGTAACTGATCCAAGTTTGATGGAAATATTTCAGTAAAATGTAACAGATTGTGAATACATACATCTTCATACTGATGCCAAGGATGTCTCCCAGTTCCCATTTCAATAATTGTACACCCAAGGCTCCAGATATCAACTTCAAAACTGTACCCATTTTTATTCATTATAACCTGAAGAATTTCAAGTACTTCACATAACTTTTCTTGGAGATGGAAACCATACATGGCAAACTCTTCAAATGTCATCGATAGAAAATAGCATACCTCAGGAGCCATCCAGTATGGGGTTCCTCTCAATGAGTGTATTTCAGCTAAAGATGTTATCTGCAATATAAGCAAATAATGTGAGATGGGGGTGGGGGCGCTCAAAAGCATCTCCTTTAGGATAGTTGCCTTTCTAATATTGCAAAAGGATCATCTGGTAGCAATCTGATTCATGCTTGCTTCAGTTATATTACGATGCTATGGAGTGCAGAAAATAGAATATGACCATCAACATCCTTCAGAGGGAAAAGTGTCTATAAAATGAGATCCAATCTAGGAGGAACTAGATGTACAAACTGGTTTGCTGGCCATGGTGACAAACTATAGCCTACTTAAATGCTACAGTGGGGGGTGAGTGAAATTCCAATAATGCTCATAAACACAGGCACGCACACAAAAGAAAAAGACACGAAAACACTCTGGAAAATGAAAAAAAAAAACTGCATTACATGTTTAGCCATGCCAAAATCAGCAAGTTTGACTTCCCCATTTGGGCCAACAAGTACGTTAGCTCCTTTTATGTCCCTGCCAAATAAAGCATTATGAAGTGTTATACTAATGTTTTATACAGCTGTAACTTTAAAAATCTGAAATAGTGTGAAATCATTCGCAGTACCTGTGCACAGTTTTTTGTACCATGCAAGTAGGCAAGTCCAGAAAGAATCTGCCGAGTATAGTTACGAATCACAGGTTCCTTAAAAGGACCATAGTCTCTAAGCAGTGTATGGATTGAACCTCCAGAAACATACTTCAAGATAGATGGACAGTGCCTCATCAGTCTGCCCAAAAAATAATATATATACTATTAGGAATGTCTAAGCATAATCAGCACTTCATGTAGAAAGTTTATGTACATTTGTTTGATTCCAAATGCAACAAATTTTTTTTCTTGGCATGAAATGACTTAATGGGGGCAACAGTTAGAAAGGAGTTCAAAGAAAAAAGGCAAATGAGAAGGAATAACAGTAGTGGCTTGACACACTACATAAACATAAGCAGTGTTGCATAACAAAAATTTGTGGCCGCACAGCCCCTCAAATGGTATAGTTATCAGTTGCATCATGGAACTCACCAGTTCACTTCCATAGTATTGCACAATGTTTTGGTGTGAGAGTTGTCTAAGCATATCTACCTCCTGTGGTACAAGAATTCTACAAGTTAATAAAAAGAATCAACATGATTCAGGATCTAAATCTCAGAAAGGCAAATGCTACAGGTATTTACATCAAAATACAATTGCCTTTGATCTATAGAAGACTTATCAATGAAGTTGGGGCAGAAAATGACCTGCTTCAATTGTCTGAGGCGTTCTTTTGACTTTGAATCATCCAAAATAACTTGTACCTCTTTTATTGCACAAAACTTCCCGCTTTTCACTATATAAGACATGGTTGAGATCAAACACAAGACTCTAATGATAGAAGAGCTGAGAGTGTAGAAGTTAGAAATAGTTCTCAGATTTCATTTCGTGCCATGCAACAAATTAAAGTGACAATATAGCACTTTGTACTCAAAGAAAACAGTAAGCATTAAGATCAAACACAAGATTCTAATGATAGAAGAGCCAAGAGCATAGAAGTTAGAAATGGTTCTCAGATTTCATTTTGTCATGCAACAAAGTGAAAATATTTATGTCAAAAAAAAAAGTAAAAATATAGCATTTTGTACTCAAAGAAAACAGTAAGCATAACATGTATCTGAGAGTTCTCATTTCCTGACTCCTTTAGCTCACTGAATTTGACATGGCAATCCAAATAACTCCCGACAGTCTAAATCGATCTTGCATATCAGATTACACCTAGTAACAAATTGGTGTGCCAACATTGACAAAAAAGAAGAGCGTTTTTATTAGAAGTTGTGTTTTTTGCAGAGTTGGAATCTAAACATAAACTTCAACAATAAAAACATCCACTTCGATACAAAAAGTTAATGAAAAATAAGTTTGTCGTTCCATTATATTTATATCTTCAAGGCATTCATACCTGTTGAATCCAAGAAAACCTGACCAAATGTGCCGCTACCTAACAGCTTCCCTTTTTTCCACTGTGATTGGGATTCGCAGAAGCAATGGGGATGAGGGAATGGGACAGCTAGCAATACGAGCTGGAGGACGAGGCAAGGGTTGAGATTGACTCTTCAGATCATCCATCATTTTAACCATTGACCTTGAACTAACCCCAAGGTCTCCTGGACTTGCAAAACTGGAAGCAAAAAAATCATGCCCTCTTGGTCCTGGGGAAAGGCTCCTCGTTTTTGCACGAGTATTTTTATGAAACACTCTACCACGCGAAGTAGTCCCAGTAGTTGCAGCTTCATAGCTTTGCAAAATGAACCTCTCTGGCATTGGTGACAGGCAGCTCAAAAAAACTTCTGGTGTTCACGTGGAGGTGGAGCACTACATGAAACAAGGTGTTTTTCTTCTGGTGTGCGCTTATGTGCATCAGGTGGCATAGTTCTTGCTCCAGGATAGACAAATGGATCCGCATACCTAAAAGGTTGCAGTGTTGCACCAAGGAATAGAAAATATCAGAAAAACATAACACAACTGACAATGACAAGAGTCAGAAGCGCAAAATAGAAATAGGTACAGACGAAACTGACAAACATGCAACTCCGACGAGGGCACATATAAATAGGAAAAAATATGGAAATTCAAGATAGAAAAATCCGGACTGTGGGTGGAAGATTTTGGATTATCAGAACCTTTGAGGAATTCTATGATATCAAAACTAACCGAGGTAAGAACTCGAGCTAATTGGTTCTTGTGTACCCATGTCTTATAGCAAGTGATCATTGTTGTACAGTATATGTAAAAGGTATTTATCCTGCACCAAGAGCAATCAAATTCCAATCTTCATTAAACCTTTGTCATCCGGTTTTGGTGGTACTTAACAACAATGGTAATAAATGCTTGAATACTGTAATCTTAAAATGGTCATTAAAAACCCAATAGTTGAAAAGATTGGCTTTTACTTTCTTTACATAACTAAAAAAAAGATTGGCTTTATAGGGAATTATAGAAACTAAGATAACAGCAAAATAAATGATTGAAATGACACCATAATCTACTAAACTACTAGTTTTTGTCACAGGACTAAGGTTGATGAGCATGCACACCAACTTCTGGAAGGATAAGCAAAGACTTGTCCAACTGAAACACGTCTGGTTGCAATTTCTCACATGATGACACACCATTGACCTTTGACTCCCCCGTGTGCACGACAGCCGGCGGATGACAAGCGCGGAGCGGGGGTCAAACGGGCGAAATTGGTGCGAAACCTCACTCACTGCTCCTTGGTCGTGGGCGCTCAACCGGAAACCACTAAACTACTGACATTTGCACACCCACATCACCACAGAGCTTCATCACTTGCAACGACATTGGACAGAGACGACTAATCGCGTCATTTTCGCTCTACTCACGCGCCCTGAACGTTCATCGTACAGATTACGGCAAGGAATCGAAGGAAACTGCGAACGAAGCAGCAGGCACACGTATCCGGAGTAAATGCAGCATTTCGTACCTGTAATTTGTTGTGTTATCGGCCACCTCGTCTGACTCCGACGAGCTCCCGCTCGAAACCGGGGAGCCACCGCGCGCCGATTTGTACACGGGGCGTGGGAGCGGTAAACCCCTGCCCGCCTCCACGCCCGGCCGCCGGTCCCCACGGTCCTGACCCGCCGCATAGCGTGGCGGCAGCGGCAGCGGCCTATCCGCGCCCGGCGGCGGCGCGAAGGAAATCGGGGAGCCGAGGCTGCGCGTCCACGCCCGCCCCACTGGGGCGACGGCGACACGCTGGCGGACGCGTACGCGGTGGTGGGAACGACGTCGACCGCGGGGTGGCGAGGCGAGCAGGAAGCCGAGGCGGAGGCCGGCACGGGCCCGTCCTTGCGTTTGGAGCTCGGCCTCGACCTCCTCCGCGGCCACCAAAAGGGCATCGCTTAGCGGGAGCTGGAGCCCGACCCCCGAGGCGCGGGGTGTGTAGGTCTGTAGGAGGAGGCGAGGTGTCCACGAAGACTACGGCCGGCGCAACACGAGAGAGAGTGGAAGCGCGCTGTGCGTGTTGGACGGCGCCGAGCGTCTGCCTGCCCCGCGCCGCGCCGCGCGTTCGCGTTCGGGTCTTTGTCTGCGGTGTGCCGTGCTGTGCGTGTTGGACGGCGGGTTAAAATGCCAGGCCGGCCGTGGCCCGTGGGGTCGGTTTCTCCTGGTGTGGAAGTGTGGGTGGACTGGTGTCTGCTGGTCGTCCATCTCTTGTTTAGTTCTTTGCAAAATTGCAAATGTTAGAATTTGAACTCACGTAGCATTTTTGTTTTTATTTGGTAAATATTGTTTAATTATAGACTATCTAGCTCAAAAGATTCATCTCATGATTTACAACTAAACCAGTATAATTAATTATTTTTTAACCTATATTTATTGCCTTTGTATATATATCCCTAGATTGATGTGATGTGATGTAGAGGGATCGGAAAAAACTTAGAAATTGAAGGGGGACTAACAACGCCGCGAGTAGTCATTTGGTTTTTTCCCTGCAACAGCGTTGTACGTGGGGCCACTTCATATTGTCACAATGTTTTATGTCGCGGGTCGCGAGTGCTTAGGACGTGCTCCGCCGGAGTCGCCAGTCCGCTCAACATTTTCTTTAAAATTAGCTGGAATCAGTCGACTATTTCAATTTTTTAGTAGTAGTTGTTAGTTACCTAATTGTGCGTGTTTTACTGTTTGCATCGGGTCAACTACGCACCACCTACTCCCCTTCGTTCTAAATTATAAAATTTTGACCAAGAAAAATTACAGATTTATAACATCAAACACGTATACTATGAAAAAATATAACTAATGAAGAATCTAGTGTAGTTTGCATCATATATGTTATTATCTTATCATATAAAATTGATCAAACTTGAGATGGTTTCTCTCTAAAATTGTTGGAATGACTTATAATTTAGAATGGAGGGAGTAAGTAGCAAGCTAGCTGAAAAATTTGTACTACTCCCTATGTCCCTAGATAAATCAACTCCTTAGGTTTTAAGTCTTACTTTTTAATATATTTGACCAAATTTATATAAAAAAGACATAATATTTGTGACATCAAATGAACACATTATGAAAATATATTATAAATATTAATCTTTTTTTTTATAAATTTGACAATTTTTTAAAAACGTATTTAAGTCGGCTTTAGGAATTGATTTATAGAGACAGAGGGGCATAGTAATAATGTCTCTTTCGCATCAGATGAAAATCGATAGCGGTGATCGGGCATCGGCAGATTGAAGATTCTATGTCACTCAGATGCGATTCTATGTTAATCGTACTACTTGTTTACAACCCCACCAGCATGCATGCACTTCACCTACGTGCATACACTGCCTCATTGACCCAACTTTAGATAGTTTTTAGACAAAGCAAGTATTTTGCATGAGAAATAATGTTATTTTTGGGAATAAAATTATGAAGTAATTATTCTAAAAAATTACCCACCATTGCCATCATGTAATTTAGATTTATGCTTTTATAAAGGCAATGGGGGATAACTCAATAACTTAAAAGTTATTGATGATTTATATTCCTAATATTTGACCCAAACCTTGTCGAAAACGACTTCTAAATACGATACTGAGGGAGTATCTAAAAATGGTACCAGCATATTTAATGGTACTATTCTTTTAGATGACGTGTTTGTTGACAATGAGGCCTGCGGTGATTTTGTTAATCTCGAGATCCAGACCACCCCTTATCTAAAAGGCGTTCATGGAGTTGGATGTGAGTGCATGTGAATATCAATAGTTTCCAATTATATTCCACGGTTCAATTCTACTACTGTATGCTGAAAATAACTGAAAAACAATTGTACACGTTTACATAGTAAAACCTCTATCGAGAGCTCTGCATGCTTTTGCTACAATTTATTTTCAGAAAAATCATGTAAAATTTCACTCCAGGAAGCGTTTAAGTTTTTTGCATGCTTTTATCCGATTTGTAGGCTCCTCCGTCGTTTGGAAAAATTTCACAATCTTGTGCCTGAATAAATTTTTTTCATGATTGTGCCGCCATTCTTGAGCTGTTTCATGTAGGCTATTTCAGAACTTTCATTTCAGAACTCTTGTATAACTAAATGTTAAAATTGAAATTATTCTTTTGGCTGAAATTGTGCAAATCGTTACCATAGTTTCCAAGTGGCTCTCGTTGTCGTGGTCTTCTCCTTCAGTGCTGTGTGGGCTCTGACATCATACAAGAGTAGCATTATTCAGTATATTTCTAAACCACTTGGATAATATTATACAGGACTTAGGTATAATATCTGCTTCCATTTTGATCTCAATACATTTTTTCATCTCATCGTACTTTGAAGGTTTTGCAGAAAATGGTTCTGCAGGATCCAGACGACCCTGTCTATTTTGACAAAGATGCCTCAGAATGAAAAGCTATCATGATCAGAACCTCATAGTCTACTTGTTTTTTGTCGGCTGCTAATGAACTTTTACAAGCGGAAGCATCCAAATGTGGCATATAACTGCCTAGCTGATATCTTTATCCACTCACTGGTTCTATATCAATAAAGTTGCTGCTAAGCCTCCTAATTATTAACTCCTTTCAATAGTTTAAACTATAGCAATTTAAACAACTCAAAACTGTGCCAACATACAGCACCAAGTATTTTGGGAAAAAGAAAACTGTGCTTAATACATCATTCAATCAATTTGTTAATCCCAATTTGTTACATAGCTCAGTAGAATATGTCATGTAGGTGAACCATGATTGATGAAAGTAAAAAATAGGCTAGACAAAATAGGGCTAGACACAAATGCATCCAGCTTATTAGGTGCCTTGTTAATGACTCTCATTATCATGATTATATTCGACATCATTTATATCTTGCTCCAAAGTAAAACTGATAAATACATGGAGCCTAACTTAGGACTAGTAAGAAAATATACAGTCAACTGAAAAGGCACAATAAGGCGCCAATACAGAGCACTCTGCTATGTCGGCTTACCATGCGCAATTTATTGGAGCCACGGTGACAAACTTCAGTTAGCGCCTTAATGGACCTCTGACAGATTGGACACTCTATGGGCAAAACAACGACACATAACCGCGATCTACCGCTGCACACCTAAATCAGCCATTCATCTGTTTAAAAACTGGAGATTCTCCAAGAGCCTATCAGAAACAATGATATTTAGCTTGGGGACCTATCAGCTGTAGCAGCCACCCCATCCCGGTCCTTAAAAGGACTTTTTTTTCTCGACCGGGCCATTCACCCGTTTTTCATTAAGAGGTCCTCAAAAGGACTACGTTCCCTAATTCTCCTGGTTGCTTGGGAAGTAACGCAATGCGAGAATTTTTCGAGCTAAAGGAAACCCCCAAATTTCATAATCAAGTGCAAGATCAAAGAAGAGGCAAATTTGTGGATCATTGCGGGAGCTAAGCCTCTCAACGTGCTCATGAGTCTTTTTCGCAGCGTGCTCCTGCGCTTTTGCCGGTGTGTGTGAGTGTTTGAGCTCGAGTTTTGGAGCTCCTTGTACAGTACTTTTATTTTCTTATTCTTTGCCATGAGGCTCTTCTTCTATTAAACATATATATCGGGCAGCTCTCCTGCCGGTTGGTTTTCAAAAGAAAACACACAATAAGGCGTGAAGAGCACTCACTTCATTGCAGAGAAACTGCATTAGCCGCTGAATTGAAGGCTTCTTATCGTAGATAAACCCAACGATATCATCATCATGCTTCATCACCTGCAAGCAAGATTAGCAAAGCACCAAGTATCGACAAGTTGGAAAGCAAACTTTACAATCTCCAATGTAAGATTAGCCCAGAGCTAAAGAATACATTATGCATTCACCTGCAGCCACGCACGCTCAATAATGGTCTTGCATTTTGCATGACAGCGCTGTTCTTGCTCTTGGAAAATAAGCTGATGCTGCATGATAATTATATATATTAGGATGACACGATTAATCACAAAACAACAAGTCACCATGCAAACGCACTAGTAGTGCAGTGGCTTGTGCTCCAAGTGGTTGAGCCAGCCGGCCGGGGTTCGATCCCTGGTCTTGCACGTTATTCAGGTGGGGGAACGTGAACATTCAAAAAAAAAAAAAAAAAAAAGTCAGCATCATGTCGGCCATTTCAATTTCTTTGGCTTGCTCAACTATTAGCATGCAGGAGCCACTCATTTATATATTAGCATGACCAATTCCTTATTTAACATAGTACAAAATTGAAATCCATTATTTGCTATTGGTGTCTCACTCTTCAATGGCACACGTCGTCCATCTATGTAACTAACGGCTACAATAATACAACTTTTTAATACAAAATATTTACAAAATATAGTCAAAAGTATACTTTTATGAAACCATTTTTCGAGACCGCGGATCTAACCATATCATTTTCGCATCAACACAAAAAAAGTATTTATAGTCAGAGTTTAAAATATCTGACTTAATACACCTCAAAACGACTTGTTTCAAGGACGTGAAGGGTAGTGTAGTAATTTAGTGGCACTAATACTACGGGTTGAATGAAAACTATAGTCAGTTTTTTTAAGCTGTATAGAGTCACTTTTTTTGAAGACTTGTGTTTGACCTATTCAAAAACCGCCAATGAGACAGAAAATAATCATTGAAGATTCGAAAACCAAATAAGGGAAGGTAGTTAGATACAAATAATTTGGTGTGAGAAAAATTAGCATCAGACACTTTTTTGTCCTAGTCTCTCCTGGACTCAAACCACCAATGAGACTCGAATACCAAACATAGGTTTAAAACAATCAGCTAAAGTTTTTTTTCCTAGTCTCTCCTAGACTTGCACTCCAACAATTCTAGATTTAAACATATCTAAAACAATCAGCTAATTTTTCTTCTTCTTCTTGAATTTTGCTAATAACTCGTTTATTTTCTATGGATTAAATCACTTTTGATCTGACCGCTAGCCGGTTCCTTATATATATAGTAGCAACACATGTATGCATCTTTTATATATGTTAGGTAATCTTCAGGTGCACATACGTACTGGACAAGATTTTGGGTGATGGTCCAGAAGAAAATTGTCCAAGGGAAGGTAAAAAAGCAAGCAAGCATGTCGTCAATTGGAAGTGACAGTCCGCGAGATCTTAGCCAAAAAAAAAATTTCGAGAGGCCGCAGAAGCTTTGCTGGATTTCATTAGACGAGGAAAAAAGAACAAACTGTAATTACTAATAGGCTTTGTCCTTACTGGCTGTTTACTGCCTAAAAACTCTTATAGAGGCCGAAATGAAATTATTCCTCTTCTATTGTATAAAAAAAATTAAAGAAAAGACTCAATTACCAGGACATCGTCCGCCACCGCCACGACCTGCTTGCAAACATTCTCCGGGATTCCGATCACCGGCTCCTGCACGCACTCCCAGTACCCATTCAATCATCCATCACCGGGCAGCAAGCTCCATCAACGCAGAGAGAGGAGAGAGGAGATGAGATGAGATGAGAGCAGAGCAGAGCACCTTGTTGACGGGTGAGGACGGCTGCGCCTTGGTGACATGCACCTCGCACGCCCCGCACCGGTGGTAGGGGATGACGCCCTTTGGCGTCGCCGGCGCCTGATCCTTGCCTTCCACCACCGGGGCCGTGTGGAAGAGGACAGCAGCTAGCACGACGGCCAAGACCAATCTGACCGCGCGTCTCGCCATCTCGTCCCGACGCTGTCTCTCCTGTGTCCCTTAGCCTGCTTGGTGCTGCAGTCAGGATCAGGGTACCTCGGTGCAGGGTAGGTCCGTTGTGTTTGAGCGCGTTGCCCAGCCACTTGGCAATATATATACTACTGCCTCAACTCGGCCATGTGTTTTGTTTGTTTGTTACAAAACCAGAGGCTCCCTGACGAGGCCACACACCTTACGAAATTCAACGAGATACTAAGAAGTCTAGGAAAAAAAAAAAAGAAGGAATTATAGACATGCATGGAACAGTGACTTTGGCAGCTATCCTTCTCTCCTAGCAATAGTTTGGAGACCGGCCGGTCGGATCGATGGGCATGTAAATAGCGTGTGAACGGACTTGACTAATCAAAAAGGGCCGGTTGGTTCTCATCAGCGTGAAAACGACAAACCAAGGCCTGTTTAGTTGCAAAAATTTTTCAAGATTTTCAAGATTCCCCGTCACATCGAATCTTTGGACCCATGCATGATGAAGCATTAAATATAGATAAAAAATAAAACTAATTATACAGTTTATCTATAACTCACGAGACGGGTCTTTTGAGCCTAATTACTTCATGATTAACACTAATTGTCAAATAACAATGAAAATTGCTACAGTAGCATTTTGTAAAAATTTTCGCGAATTAAACAGCCTGTAACTTGGCCCAATAATAAAAGTTAAGCGGGTCTTTTGTGGACGACAAACGGTCAAATCAAATGTTAAGTGGGCCGCTGTCACATTGTTGTGCTGCAATTTATTACATATTATTGTATATTTATATGTATGTATGAAGAGATGAGCTAAGTGCATGTACATCGCTCATAAACACTACTTCAAGAAGATTGATGGAGGAATTGATTAACGGAGACAGATATTGCAGCTGCCTCCAATCAACGATCACAGTAAATAAGGATTGATGGAGGTGGTTGCTTTGCTCGCCTCCATAAATTGACTAAAATAAACAAAAAAAAAAAAAAAAAAAACTCACATGGGCTTGGATGCGGGCCTCGCACGACCGCCATCGATCCGTTGGGGAGGAGGAGGTGAAGATCTCTAGTTTGGTTTTGGATAATTAGTGACACCTAAGGACTAATCTCTCGATGCTAAGTGTTTGACTAGATTAGAGATTGGTCGTGTCAAGTTTGGAGCATGGTGATCATGGAGGATGGATCGAAAGTGGTCCAAAAGATGATCAAGCGCCCAACTTGACGAAGTCTAGAGATCATTTGAGCCCAAGGCAAGGTATAACCATATGGCCTTTTGATTTCACACTCAAGACACCATAGAGGGTAGAATCGATAAGCCGTACTATAAAGAGGGAAACTTATCGTACATATCGATTCGTCATGTGCCTTTAGGTTCAAAATTCATATGCATGCATTCTAACCTAAAGAGCTAACTCCGCACTTGATTAAAAAATGGTTTTCAAAAACGCTAACACATGGTGTCGGGGTGTTCTTCGACGTGTTGGCAACAAGAATCAAGTGACGGAAGCTGGTTTGGAGCAAAGGCGAAGAAACGACAACACAACGACGAAAATTCGCAGCTCAAGGTGACCGGACTCGGCGGCCAGGACCCTTTGACCGGAAGCACGAGAATCGGCCGGACGGTCCGGTCGGTGCTTCCGATCGGTTACAGAGAGCATGTTTTTTCGGTCCGAAGTTCGTGGATCGGACCGAAGCACCGGACGGACGCTTTCTTTGGGTGCCGGTGTGGGGCCAAGGGCGTTGTCCTATTTGACCAACGCTAGGTTGGGTTTATCGGGACCCTTGACCGGACTCACCGATGAGTCCCGGTTAGGTGTGTCGGCCGACGTGCGGCAGAAATGGACTTTTTCCTCCCAACGGCCACATTTCGTGGTGTGGCCTATTTATACCCCTTTGGCCGGCCATTGCTCCCTCTCTTGGTCATTTGAATCATTCCTAACATCCTAGATTTGAGCAACAACTCTTCCCCCTCTCATTCTTGATTGTGAGTTTCATTCTTGAGAAGTGGACTTCCAAGTGCATTTGCTTCGAGTTCTTGCATCTAGAGGCACTTGGGGATCGTTGTGAGCCGGTTGGTTTCTTGTTTCTCTTGGAGACACCGCTCCTAGCCCGGCTTGGTGATTTGGTGGAGGCGTTGGCAAGAAAAGGTGATTGTTCTTGGCCACCTCCGGTGATTTGTAAGAGGATCACGCATTCCTTGTCGGGAAGACAAAGTGCAAGGAATACATTGCTCGTGTCTTGGGTACCTCACTTGTGAGTGGTGGCTTGGAGCTAGCAAGTGCACCGCCTAGCTCAAGCACCATCCTTGTGTTGGTCGGCACACTTAGGAGACTAGCTTGTCGGTGTACAAGTGAACTCGGGTCAACACATCGACTTTGTCTCGATGATTGGCTCATCATCTTATTATGATCGATTGTTCATCCTCTCCATTGGTGATTGGTTCATTGCCTCTACACGTTGGTATATCAAGTTTATCGCTCTTGCATTACTTTCCTAGTTTATATTGTGTAGAAAGCTAGCTTTTGCTTGTGTAGTTGTTCTTGCTAGCCTAAGAATCATATTTAGGATTGCTCACTAGTTAGAGTAGTGACCTAGCCATTGAGTGACATAGAGATCATAGGAATTGTCACTAGGAGGCTTGCAAGACAATAGAGCTAGTGCATTGGCTTTACGTCATTTGTTATACTAATCGGTTTGTTAGTTTGAGTTTGTAGAAATTTTTATAGGCTATTCACCCCCCTCTAGCCATTTAGGACCTTACAGAGGCCGTATCCGCCGCCTGGGACGAGGAGGGGCTGAATCCACCACTAGGGATGATGAGGAGGGGGTCGGTCGAGGGGGCCCGGATCTGTTGCCATTGGGAAGGAGGGGCTAGACGCCGCTAGGGAAAAGGGGGACGAATCCGCCTCGATAGGGGAGGGAGGGACGGATCCATCAATGGGGGAGGAGGAATCCACCCGCCCACGGGCCAGATCTGCCACCTAGGACAAGGAGGAGGGGGCGGATCCGCCATCGCAAGGAAGGAGGCAACTAGATCCACCTCTACGGACGAGGCAAAGGCTGAATCCACCATCGTCTGGAGGAGGGGACGGATCCACCATGACAGGGAAGGAGGCGCACAGATCTGCCTCTAGGGACAAGGCAGAGGCTGAATCCACCATCGTTAGGAGGAGGAGGCCAGATCTGCCGTCATGAGGTGGCGGGGGCCGGATCCGCCGCTGTTAGGGAGGATGAGGGGGCCAGATATACTGTCATTGGGAAGAGGGGGCTGGATCCACCACTAGGGAGGAGGGAGCCGGATGCATTGTCAGGGAGGAGGAGGGGGCCGGATCAGCCACTGGGGAGGAGGACGTGCCGGATCCACAATCGCTAGGGAGAGGTAGGGGAGCAGGGGAGGGAAGAGGTGTGTGGCATCGCCGGCGGAGGGGGGCGGGGAGTGAAAGCTGAAACTAAGGGGGCTGTGACCTAAGTCCCGTATTTATATAAGCTTTGGTAGAAGTTGGATTTGGGCTTTTTGTCTCCTCGGGTTCGAGATTCTCCGGTCCCCGCTTGCCGTCGAGCTGCCCTCCCCCAATCGCACTCAGCCATCCCTTGCACTTATAGCACCTTTTGCCAGTGGCTCTTCCGCCGCAACACCATTTATTGGTGGCTCTTTTGCCATCAAGCTGATCTTAAAGGCCTTCTCCTAGTGCGTAGGCATGGTGGCCTTCTCCTAGCGGGAGCTTGATGGACCAAAAGCATTGGGACCGAGGCCATAGGTCCTCGACCGACTTCTCGCTAGGAGTGCTCCCATCTGCTTAGGCTCAATCTTGTGGCGGTCGCATCCAGGTAACTACTCGCCGCCCCACATTATATCTCCGAGGTAATCAAACTAACTTAAGAATTGACAATTTTATTTTATTTTTCTCTACGGAATCTTTGGCGATGTTCTCGAATTGTTGTTAATTTGGGGTTACAAACTTATGTATATGTAGGTGTCGTGTTCTAAAACTGTATATACGTTCAATTGCGATATTTTTAGCTTGTTTGTCAACAGAGAGAGTTCATACACAGAATATGTTGACCACCTACACATTATTTTTTGTTAGGACTTATTCTACCAAATTAGGGGCAATGTACACTACGAATGAAGTAGCGGCGGTGATGGTTTTCTTTGGAATCATCACAATAAACCTCGAGTCAAACGTCAAGAATGGTAATCCACATGTGCATATCCGTAGCGAGGTGAAACATAGCGCTTATGGGAAGAATCTCATAGCTAGAGCATTGTGTAGGTGCCAATGGTTGGTGAACATAATCTTGGACAAACCATGGAGGCAATTGGTGTTATGGATCGAGTATAAGTTGTATAAATTTTACCAAAAGTTCTCCCTTGGTAGGCATATTAGGTTGTGGATCGACCATGTCGATTTCATTAGTATATATAAATGCATTTATTTGAACAATGAGGTGAATGTGTCTAACTACACGTTTAATTATTTTGTAGGTTGAATGTACTCACATGCATGTAGAGATATCTAGGGTTCTTAAACCCGACTAGTGATCACTGTTTTTGATGAATTAACAAAGATCTTCTTGTTTTACAAGTTAGATATCCTCCATACTTGTAGCCTACCAAATGCCATGTAAGTTTGTTGCAAATGCCTCATTTTATAGTACACATTACATGTTTAATGGTTTAGCACAACTATTTATCATCGGGACATTGAGAATGCAGCAACCATTAGGTCCATTTTGACATCATCTTACAGAATGCACTCTCACTATTTTCGGCTCTCGAGGATACTGACGAGACCAATATCAATATTTGTCACGTCGAACAAGTAAGGCAAGCTAGGTAGCTACTACGACTATCCCACATTGGGCCAAATATTAGATTATTGATAGCTATGATCATTATATGTTACTCTCATGATGAGCTTGTCACATAGGTTCTTCGAGAATTACAACAAAAGGGTAAGGAAATATCAATGGCTTTATAATTCCTTTCTTCATTATGCATGTACATGATGCCTATTTGATCACAACACAACACTTGGGTGCTTGATTAATGTGATATGCTACGTATTACATTTCCACCCCATCAAGATATATATAGCTACTCCGGCTCTTAGCTTGTTCCGCCCCCTTAGTCAATGTAGCGACCTAATTTCGAGTTTATAGCAAATGCATGTCTTAAATGTGTTTCTAGTGTTGCACAAACTATGGTCAAGGTATATATAGCGGTGTTCACCGACTACACTTGGGTTTCAAGAACACCTTGGTAGTTTCATTATGGACCTAACTAGTCGTGAATCTTGATGGAGAGCATTGTCGTATGTGTTTTATGGAACTGTGTCATTCTTGTGATGCATGTGTTTTATGGAACTGTGTCTTAGCAGTGATGTATATATGTTATCACATTGTGTATATGTATACAACCTGGGGTCTGGTGTAATTGAAATAGTATTTGTATCATTATTACAATAAATTCTATAAAATAGAGTATCAATGACAGCCTGTCCAAATCGTTGGTGATATGGAATCAACCGGGTGGTGATGATAGTAACAATACCGCCACATAGTACAGCGGTGATGTGGAGCGAGCTTCACCACCGCATAGTATGCTATATCGATGTTGATAATGCCATCAACTTCGCCGGATCGAACCGCAACCAGCTATGCTTTCGTAACTACACAAGCCGGATCATAACACCGACCAACTGCCTCGGTCAACGCCGCCGGATGGTACACCAAACCGACACTATTGTCCCCGTCATCACTGCCATATTGGCCGTAACACTGGTGGTGCTATGCGACGAAGTGCCGTCGTACCGTAATTTGACGCTTTGGCGGTGAAGTAACTATCAACACCGCCCGGATCATAGCTGATCCACTGGTGATGAACAATACCTCCGCCGGCGTGGAATCAGCGGTGATGAGATTGATTATCACCAACGAGGTCCAAAATCGTTGGTGAAGAGGGTCCGGAACCGGCAGTGATTAACTTCTCTAGTAGACGTAGAGAAACCCTAGTTGTCAACGGCTATGCTAACACTAGTTGTGGCTTAATTTGGCAGTGGTCAATTTCCACCAGTAACCCTATCTAATGAAACAAGTGTTAGTATAGCCGTTGTGGCGTTGGCATGTGAATCCATATGTGTGGACTAATAGATATAATAAAAGCTGCTGGTCTCATCTATGTAAGGCGTTAACTGAATATGATTAAATGAGGACTCTTCTAAGCGAGGAGTCGTCGTCGTCGTAGGCGACAGACAGTAGAACAAACAAAAGTTTTTATTGTAATGTATGCATATATAGTGCATGATCAGTAAGGAAAAGTTACCTACCGGTCGGCCGGCCGGTTGTATAGAGTACATATAAGAACGTGGATCACGTATGTACAGACACACGAAGAAGCTATGGGGCCTCATCAAGTAATTAATTAAATGAACAAGATTAAACGAGGACTCTCGAAACTCACTCCTAGTGTTTTGATAGTTAAAACAAGATTAGGTAGGACGTGCATGTGAATCGTGTATGAACGGAGATGACTAAATGGATGGGAGGATTTATTAGGGAATTTAGTGTTGGTCGAAGAACGAGGTATCGCTATGAAAGCGGCACAGATACAACTAAGTATGAGTGCTGTTTGGGGGAACCAGATCCGAACCGGAGACGGCTCAGCATATAGGATCATTACCTACCATCTAACATACACTAAGTCATGTGATTAAAATTGGATTTTGTCTTTTTAATATTGCTTAATATATTTTGTATTATCTGCTAGACAACCTAAACAATCTTAAATAAAGAACTTGTCAACAATAAAATTGTAGATCTCATTGAGATCCATGGATTCATACAGAGTATTTCTCCATCGGAGTTCATCTGAAAATTTTAAAAACTTATTTGTTCAAATAAATCTAAAATTGTAGGTGTGTATTTCGATACCAAAATCTCATTGGTCACAAGAAAGATAGGGCAGCGGGCTAGCGACTCAATACTAGCTAGTCTCACACGTTCTCCAAAAACCTCACTCACAGCATATACATATAGTTCTGTACTTCGAGGTCTGTTTTTTTTAATTGTTTCTTCGCTGGTGATCTCTCTGTCACCATTGAGGACACCTTATCATGCGTGTCTCAGCCATCGCCCAACCACCCTCCAACACCTCCTCAATTTTGTCAGGCGTTAACTGAATATGATTAAACGAGGACTCTCTAAGCGAGTCGTCGTCATCGTCGTCTAAGGCGACAGACAGTAAGAACAAACAAAAGTTTTATTGTAATGTATGCATATGTATGTATGTAAAGAGAGGATGAGTTCAGACAGATTATATAGTGCATGATTAGTAAGGAAAAGTTACCTACCGGCCGGCCAGCCGGTTGTATAGAGTACATATAAGAACGTGGATCACGTATGTACCGACACACGAAGAAGCTATGGGGCCGCATCCAGGTGATTAATTAAATGAACAAGATTAAACGAGGACTCTCGAAACTCACTCCTAGTGTTTTGATAGTTATTAAAACAAGATTAGGTAGGACGTGCATGTGAATCGTGTATGAACGGAGATGACTATGCAAGTAAGCATGTGCATGTGCTTTCTGGTAAGCTCTATACAATATATACTATGTGCAAATCATTTTCCGGGACCCTTTGATTTGACCATGGGCGGCGTGTCGACTGTCACCTAAACTACTGATAAAAACCAATTGGGCATGTAAAAACTCCTACACAACTTGCTGCAAAAAATGGATAAATATATAGCAACTTGTTATGGTTGCTCGGAAACTACTTTGTCATGGCCATGGAAACGATCGAGGCTAACTGATGCTCTAGCCATAGCTTATTACAGCATCATATATGTCTTTCTAACTTGTGTATTTGAGTACTTTTTAAGAGAAATTGCAGTTCAATTACTCAATTTGCTCTCAATTAAGTAGATTGAGAATTGTAGGCTGCCATGTTTCGCTATGACCAATAATAATTACTGTATTATTTATGTGAAATACAAAGAATATAAACATATATGTTGGTAATAAATTTTCTTCAATACGATTCTAATGATATCAAATTTTGAATTTGCAGTAATAATATATTAATATGCATACTTATTTCAAACAGAGAATGATCTTTTAGGGTTGTCATGTGTCAATGATTCCAAACTTTGAATACCAAACACTTTATAGCATTCAAATTCTTGGAACTGATACACACATATTAGTTTCGAAAGATAGTTTCATAGAAACATTTAAATTTTCTATATTCCAAGATATATTGGCATTATATTACAACTACAACTAAAGATTGCGATAGTGGTTGAAAATGTACTTGAAGAAGACCAGGTCAGTGGGGACGCTACCCACCGAGGGGTTCAAATCACGGTGCTCGCACCTTTTCCCGGGATTTTCCCAAGGATTTACGGTGTTATGCATTAAGTGGTAGCGGCGTTCCGTCGGCGACGCAGCGCCTATGGTGACCGAGAATCTCGTGATCTGCCGGTTGCCCAGTCCTTCGGAGGTGCTCATAGGGGTAGGGTTTTGCGTACGCGTGTGTTCATAGGGGTGAGTGTGCGTGCGTGTTGTGAGTGTCTGCGCGTTGTCTTGTGTCAATCTCAAAAAAAAAAAAAAAAAAAAACTAATAAGTCAAGGTCAACAATATATGGCTGAGGTTGGCCAAAAAACAATATGGATGAGGTTTCCAGACATATTGTCTTTCCATTCTATCATATATCGTATAAAGACTAAATTAACAGGACGGACGTACGTACTAACGACGATAGACAACTTGCTTATTAGCTTACATCTCAATAAGTTGGGTCCAAAGGATGCCTGTCTTTCTGACGTTAGCACTACACTAATCTATCAACTCGTGCTTTCGCACGGGTTAGTTGTATGTTTTTTTCTTTGTTCATTTGCTAACACAATAGGCATACTCTATAGTTCATATCCAATTACGAAAAATATCTACTAGTATTATTTTTTTGATCCAAGTCAATAGTTTTTTTTTCCTTTGCATGTCACCCATGTGTATCTTCAACATGCATTAATTGGAAAATTAGCTTAAAAGGAGATGTCATGAGTCTAAATTTCAATCTTCCGATCTACGTAAGGGTCTAACGACAGCATGCCACATCTACAGGAGATCCTGGGGTGCCGGGTATCAAATTTCCAATCACCTACCTCAGCTTGCCGCTAAGCACGAGGAAGATACTGAAGGCAATGATCCAGCCAACCGTCGATTCAACCGTCGATTCGATTCGCGTGAAGGCTACCACCGTGCAATGGGTCACTGATGGCGAAGAGCGGCCGACAGATCTGGATTAAGTCCGTGCTTGCGGCAATTCTGATCTATGCCACCACAACCGACGGGCTACCATCTGCCGGAGGTTTCGTGGATGGGAACCGAGGGCTCCGTCCGCGGAAAGTGCATGGTGGCGTGGCGGCGGTATGCCGCCCGATGAACCTAGGGCGGACTTGGCATCCTGGATCTACAGCTCACTGGCATCGCCCTACAGTCCACACTACAAGAAACGTGGCCTTTTGACATTCTATTATGTCATAATGTATGGAATTTATGTCATAATTTAAGATTTGTGACATACAGTTGATGAAATTATTATGTGACATCTGTGTATTTAATGTCACAAAAGTATATGACATTGCTGGTAGGGCCCATGTACTTGGAAGACTTATAGCAGGCCAAAAAATAACGTCACTGGATGAAATCAGACTAATTGTATGACATTTTTGGTGACATACAACTTTTTATTGTCACTAAATCGAAATGCCTAAAACATAATGTCATAAACATTATGACCTGTTGTCATACCAAATACGTCAAAAAGCCCGCATTTCTTGTAGTGCCAAGAGGCTGTGGCTCGGGCACATGAATGAAACGCGGGCATGGTCCGATCTACCACTCTCCACCAACAGGGAGGTCCGGACATTCTTTGACATGTCTACCTACACCGTCATTGGGAGCGGGAGATCCACAACGTTCTGGAATGGATGTTGGCTCCAAGGGCAAGCCATCAAAGACATTGCACCATCCCTCGTGCTCTTCGTCAGCAACCGAGGCATTGCATCTACGACCGTGGCCTCCGAAGTTGCGGTAGAGAGCCCGGTACGCAGATCTCACGCGGTGGCATCCGCGTGCCCGCAATGCGCGAATACCTCAATGTGCGGGCCCCGGTCTCACAAGTGCAGCTCAATGACAAAGGCGGACCGCCTAGTCCGGAGGTGGTCTTGGACGGAGTGTACTAATCCAAATCAGCCTACCGGGCGCTGCACATGACCTCCCACCCAATTCTAGGTTGCTCTAGAATTTGGAAGACTTGGGCGCCTCTCAGGGTCAAGATCTTCCTATGGCAAGCAGTTCGGGGGTGCCACTGGACCGCAGACAGGGGACGTCGCCATGGCCTTGATGCAGATGACCACTACTACCTTTCCGACTAGGAGCTGGAAACCATGGACCACATCATCACATCATGCTCCTTCTCATAGCAGATCTGGTGGAACATTGTTGGCGCAAAAGTGGTGCACAGTGCTCAACAACACACCGTAAGCGGGAAAGCTGGCTTCACAAGCAAACGAACCTGATCGGTGAGCTCCAAGCGAGCCCGATCAATTTGACCTGAAATTGACAAGGAATGAAACAGATCGGTAATCTCGGGTGGAACATGCCGGGTGTTGCCAAATAGTTTCAAATATGTGGCTCCACAGAGCCAAATCGGACATCAAACAGCTAGAGAGTTGCGGCGTCATTCGGTAAAGCAATAAATCGGTAGTTTTTCGCAGCATAAGCAGAACAACACACAACACCGATTCTTGCATGTGGCAGTTGATACAATTAAATAAGCCATGCATATGTGCAATTCGAGCATTTGAAGCATCAAGCTAACTTAATAACGACAAGAGAAGCATCACATACGTGTAAATCTAATCCAAACATTAGCAACAGAGATCTAGATTAACTAGTCCACCGCATGACTACATCTCTCTAAACCCTTTTCACTCAAACCACCATCCACCGCATGGCTACAAGACGCGAGTGCGTTCTGTCGGAATCACTGTATCAAAAACCCATTCTAGGTCCCCTTGACTCTTTGTAAAACTCCTTAATTTAATGAAGCAAGCCTTTGTGTTTTCGAGAAAAAAACACCTAAATTTCAATCTTATTAATTGCTATGATTTTTTATCCATGGTTAAGCTGAAACTTTTAATCTTGTTATACCTTTTATCAACGCTCAATTTTCCTTCTTTAAATAGAGTTTAGGGTTGTAGACTGCCCTCTTAACTACTAATATGGCATAAACAGTCATTTCAAGTCTACACCACCTGCTAAGATGAGCAGTAGAGTTAAATTCAAGATGATATCAATATTTAATCTTTATAATGATTTTTACTTCAAAGGAGTCTAAACGGTCAGTAAGATAAAGCCACATGTGGTCGTCGTTAACCTCAGTCGCATCTCAATATAGTTACGGAATTACATGTGCAGTGATATTTGTCAATTTAACTATTTATTGACGACAATAACATGGCGTCGAAAGAAATTTGAAAACCAAAACTTATAAACGGTATTGGTCAGAAACGGTATCTCTCTAACGAAAACGATTCGAAAAAATGAGCCCTGATAAACAGATTTGAGAGATTTACTTCTATGGCCCTAGAAAAAAAATGGCTCTTCCTTGTATGGCCTTATTATTATTTTTTTGAACTTATCTTTATGGCCCTAAAATGAGCTTTGATTACTTCTATGGCCTTCCGTCCTTTTCAGCAGCTAACGATTGTTAAATGGAGGGCAAAAAGACCATTTGCCCCTGGCATAAAAAAATACATAGTTTTTTGTTTGTCTATATTTGGAGTAATATTAGACAAATAATTTCACAACAACAGTAGGCCATATTTGTTATGTATGAATTTTATGTGTGAAATTATTTATTTAATATTATTCCAAATATACAATAGACAAAAAATCTATAATTTTTTTACGCTTAGGGGCAAAGTGGTCTTTTTACCCTCCACTTAACACCATTAGCTGCTAAAAACGGACAGAAGGCCATAGAAGTAATCAAAATTCGTTTCAAGGCCATAGAGGTAATTTCAAACAAAATAAGGCCATACAAGGAAGAGCTATTTTTTCTAGGGCTAGAGAGGTAAATCTGTCAACAGATTTTTACTACAGTTTTCACCCCCCTCGACAGTCCACCAACTAATGGACTCTTTTATACTGTAAAAATATATGGAAAGTTAGAGAGAGAAAGTTGCCGTATGGGCTGCATGCAAGTTTGGCTGCGAAATTTCCTAACAATCACGTTGAGTGCCTCCGTTTCGGATTGTAGGTCATTTTGTTTTTCTAGGTACATCAATTTTGCTACTCTTGGACATATTCACTATGTCCAAATATATAGCAAAAACAATTAATGTAAATAGTAAAGTCACAACGACCTACAATTTCGAACAAATTTAGTTAGCAGGTGGTGAACGGTCGGCCATGTGTGTGCACGTCAGTGATATAGTACATATTGTTTTTCTCGTCCAAACAGCTGCTAAAACTAGATATCAACGACGACTTTATTAACCTCTCATACATTTATCCTTCATTGTAACTGGGTCTGATTTTCGAGAAATATGGTGCAAACGTAGACAAACCAGCATAGCCATTGTGGCTTAATTTGGCAGTGGTCAATTTCCCACCAGTAATGCCACCTAATGAAACAAGTGTTAGCATAACCGTTGTGGCTTTGGCATGTGAATCACGTATATGGACTAATAGATATAATAAAAGCTGCTGGTCTCATCTAAGTAAGGCGTTAACTGAAAATGATTAAACGAGGACTCTCCTAAACGAGTCCATCGGAAGGGCACTCACAGTGCAGACTCTAGCATAGAATCTAAGCATATTTATTACCCTCCTATTTATTGTATTTTGCTGATGTGGCACTATATTTATTGAAGGGAGAGGGAGAAAACTAAGACTCCAAGTCTTATTTAGACCCCAAGTCCACAATCTTCGAGGTAATAAATACACTTAAGACTCTATGGTTGAGTCTGCATTGTGAGTGCCCTAAGATGATAAACAGTAAGAACAGTTAGACTGTTTACAAACGACAAAAGTTTTATTGTAATGTGTGCATATGTATTTAAAGAGAGGAGCTAAGACAGATTATTATATATAGGAGTAGTGATGACCGGTTGGATATATACATATGCACGTGAACCACGTATGTACACATACTCCCTCCGTGCATCGTAAACCTTACGTTTAGGACAAAGTGACATGGTCTTCTAACACAACTTTGATCTCTTGTTTTTATAAAAGTATTTATGAAAAAAATACTATATGTATCTTTTATGAAAATATTTTTCAAGGCAAATCTATTCATATAATTTTACATTTACAAACTCAACAACTTAAAAGTTATTAATGATTTATATTCCCAATGTTTGACCAAAACCTTGTCGAAAAACGACTTCTAATACCAACCCGGAGGGAGTACATCGTGCTGCAAAAACTTACTGTAAGCTCCATCTTGTTCTTGTCTAATAATGGACCTGTGTAATAATGGACCAACTAGCAATAAAATGGACCAACTAGTTAGCCAAGTTACTGTTGTATATAGCTTGCTTTGTCGTTTTCAGCTGATGAGAACCAACCGGCTCTTTTTGGTTAGTCACGTCCGTTCACACACTATTTACATGCCCATCGATCTGACCGGCCGGTCTGGAAACTATTGCTAGGAGATCGATAGCTGCAAAAGTCTCGAAACTATTGATAGGATATCGATAGCTGCAAAAATCACGAAATTATTCCTAGGAGATCCATAGCTGCCTCAAAACTATTGCTAGGAGATCGATAGCGCTAGAGAACAGACTTTTCATTCAAGGTTTTAGTCTCGGCTATTTCTGAAGCTGGGACTGAGGAGAGTATTTATCCGGGTTGCACATATCAACTGGAACTAAAATTCCTGCCTAACGGTTAGAAGCTCACAACGGTGCAAAAGTCTCGAAACTCTTGCCAGATATCGATAGTTGCCAAAGTCTCAAAACGGTGTGTGGCATCGTTAGGGAGCCTCTGGTTTCGCAAAAACATAGTACGGCAGAGTTACAATACACTACATTATAAAAAGACAAAACTACATAGCGGCATAAGTAAAGTATTGGTATTACGTGAGTGTAAACACTAAACAGCACTAGACGCTCCAAATTTGTCGATGTTATCCCTCGCAAAAAAAAAGTTACTAATGTTATCGTTTTCCTTTTGAGAGAGAAAGATGTTATCTTCATTAAAGCTTCATACTTGTATAAGTAACCCCGATGTTTTTGGAGTTTAAAAACAATGAAGCTTTACAGTGATTTTTCTGTTTTTGCGAGTACGTACGATTTACAGTGATACGATGACAACAGATGCATGTGAATAGTGTATGAACGGATATGACTAAATTGAATCGGAGGCTTTAATTAGTGTCTTAAGTTCTGATTGAAAAAAGGCATATCACTATGAAATGAAAACGACACTGATACTACGAGGTATGAGCGCTGTGGGTGAATCGGCCAAGAATCTCTTAGGGCTGTTTGGATCCTTTCATTTGAAGGAATTGAAATGTGCTTAATAAATTAGGCTTTTTGGCTAGGAATTTGATATTCCACCACTTCCCCAAAGTTCACAAATTTATAGGTTGAAAGATGAAAATTGATTCTATATATTATCATCCTATGTTTATAATTTGCAATTTATAACACGCTCTTCAACTCACTCCCTTACAGTGGAAATGCAACATATATCTCTCTCTCATATAGCCAACAATAATATAAAAATATAATTTGTATACAATCGTATATATTAGCTTACTAATATGTGTCTAAATTATGATTATCAAAATGATTTTAATTCTAAGGATCCAAACAGGGACTTGTTATGCACGATTCTAAAATGGGTGGGCTATATATGACAAAAAAAAAACGTTGTACCCCTACTTTTTTTTTTTTTTGACCGAACCGTCGGGGAGCCCCGACCTCTCCTTTTTTTAATTAAATGAAAGAATGGGTACAAGCAAGGAGTTACAAGGCTTCTACGCCCAACAAAAAAGAAAGGAAAGTAAAAATTATACATAGCTATCTCTCCATATCTCTAATCGTGCTTTTTTGACGCCTTTGGCTTTGATGCACACCAAGCCAAATTCTTCAATAAAAATTTTCTTCCACTCAATGAATTCATTCCTGCCATTATCAAAGATGATCTTGTTTCTTGTTTTCCAGATTGACCAGCATGCACAAATCATAAGCTCCCTGAAGATGACATTATGGAAGTCCTGCCGTGCTTTGAGAAACATGTTCACCGGGCTCAAGCTGCTGTCCCATGAAATATTTAAGGAGTCCCAACATGTTCACCGGGCTCAAGTTGTACCCCTACTTCTAGTGGTACGTAGCTTTATATATAGTGGTTAAAAGTGGGAAGCGGAGCAGAGTTGACAGGACGACGATCGAGCAACCACCTCGAGCGCCAGGCTAGTAGACTATGACGGATTTGTCGAGCTTGTTGGAGTGGTGGGATGAGTGGCAGCTGAGCGTGCTGGTGCTGGGAAGCCTCGGCGTCAAGTGCTTCCTTGCTGTGGCCGCCGGCGCCCGCAAGTCCCACATCCGGCCCGAGTACAGGTTCCTGATCTGGCTCTCGTACCTCGGCGGCGACGCCCTGGCCATCTACGCCCTCGCCGCGCTCCTCAACATCCAGAAGAAGGCCGCCCAGGACCAGGAGAGCTCGGCGGCGGCGGCGGACAGGGACAGCCGTGCCCTGCAGCTGCTGTGGGCGCCCATCATGCTGATGCACCTCGGCGGCCTCACCAACATATCCGCCTACAACATCGAGGACAACGAGCTCTGGAGGCGGCACATCGCCACCTCGGTGTCGCAGGTCAGCAGCCACGGACACACTTGACATGCTAATTCACTCTTCCTTCGTCAACTCTCGACATCCCACGTTTTATGCGATGGCTCGCGTGTTTATGTGGCTAGTATCAAAAATCCAAATTACCATATTTCTTTGTATTTTCTTATATGTTTCCATGAACTTATACCTTTAATTTTTTAAGTTCATTCATATATATTTCTATTAGGAATCGCACACTACACATGATTGTTAAAAATAATTTAAATCTGAATCCATATCTATCATTGTAACGTTTTCACATGTTGGAGCTCTACTATTATCTCAATTACATTACTCAGTCTCCTTTTTATAGTTTTGTTGAATACTTTTATTGGCCTTCTTTTTATAGTTAATGGTAGAAATTGGTCACTGTACATAGGTAAAGGTATTTTAGGTTTATATTTTTTTTTGTATGATTTATTTTTACGTCTTTAAATAAATTACTATAATTTATATATATAGCTAAAGATAATTTAGATTAATTTTTTTGTCATGACGATGGTGGCTTATTTTTTCGTTAGGCATATGGGTATTTAATAGTAGTGGCGGATAGTAATTTAAAGACTTTGAGAGCCAAAATGGAGGTTCCTTTGTTGACCAAATATTAAGATAACAAATAATATTTTTAAGCATCAATTATCAAATAACAAATGGTATACGGCCTTCCATTTCGGTCATGTGTCATGCATTTGATTTATATGACCAAACCAGGCCTCTCACATGTATGGCCGGTTAGTTTCAGTCTAGTTCTTTCTTTGTAATAATGCGCAGGCCGGGCATCACTTGGCCCGAAGAGGAGGGAGAGCTCGATCTCCTCCTTCAATTGGGTCACTACGATTACGGTTTGGCTGCCTAATTGTCCAGATGGTAACGATGTAACGATAATATCTTGTACCCGAACCGATTGTTCATTTTTCTAAGTAATAGAGAAGAGAAGTAAAACATGCCACCGAAGGAATCAACTAAAAAAGATGGGCTATTGAAAAGGTAGAGGGGGTAGAATGGGTAGTTAGTCCAATCTAGTATGAATTATACATAGTTGGAGTAAGTGGCTCTGTCCCATGTCTGGGATCCCCAAGAAAGATTGAGTATCAAAGTTGACCGAATTAATTAATCACCCTGCCACATGTATGGCCAGTAAGATTTAGGCCCAGTTTGATTTGGCACGTTAAAATTTGACGTTATTGTAGCACTTTCGTCTTATTTGACAATTAATGTCCAATCATAGACTAATTAGATTTAATAAATTCGTCTTGTAAATTAAACTTAATCTATGTAATTATTTTTATAAATAGTCTACGTTTAGTACTCCATGCATGTGTCGCAATATTCGATGTGCCCCACGTTAAAATTTAACGCGGGAACCAAAATGGGCCTACTATGCACCTAGGATACTCACCGATCTGCGGTGCTCAAACCTTCGGAGGTGCTTATAGGGGTAGGGTTTGTGTACGTGTGTTCATAGGGGTGAGTGTGCGTGCGTGTTATGAGCGTCTGCGTTGTACTGTGTCATTCTCAAAAAAAAAAAAAAGTTAGTCCTGGGCAATAATACTAACCTGCAGCCTCGAATCATCATCAGGTCGCGGTGGCTCTGTACGTGTTCTGCAAGCTGTGGTCGTCCTCGGCCGATAAGCGGTTACTGGCTGCAGCGATTCTGCTGTTTATTCCCGGGGTCTTCAAATGCTTCGAGAAGCCCCTGGCTCTGAGAAGATCTAGCTTTTATAACCTAGTCTCCCAACCCACCACCACCACCACCACCACCAGACCGTCAAAACCAAGCTGCTGCTTTCAACCCATCACGAAGGAAAACGGCCGCCTGCAAAACAAACCACCATCAGCAGATGCAGATCCAGAACTAAGTCTTAAAGACTACATAGAGAAAGCAAAGAAGGCAGCTTCTGAGACACCTGAGATGGTAGGTAAACTAACATCTGACCAAGGAGTGGAATGCTTGAAGAGCCTCTCGAGACCTGACAAGCTCTTCGTCGACCTGGCACGCCCCTACTCGGAGCGTGCTTGTGCCTCAAAATCCTTCTGGAGACTCAAACACGGCGCTGATCAGAAGGTGATCGGCATCGGCATCTCCAAGACCTTCAACCTCCTCTACACCAAGGACTTCACCCAGGCCAAGAAAGGAAGAGATGAGCACCCTCTGGACCTCATGTGCTCGTTCTCCACATGGGTCTTGTGCCTCCTGGTGCCCATCGCGGCCATCGGCCTCCTGCACAGCGGTCGCACGGAGGCGTACAGGGGCAGCGACGTCAAGATCACGTTCGTGCTGCTGTACCTCACCTTGTTCGTCGACGCGTGCTCCATCTTCTCGCTGAACGAAGACCCGTGGCACGGCATGGTCGCCCAGCACAACCTGATGTCGCTGTTCGCCAGCAACCGGCGGCGCCGCCCGTGGCTGGCGCGCGCCGTCGGGCTCCTGGGGTGCGCGGAGCTGCTCGACCACCTCTTCTTCCGCATGAAGCCCCTGCAACTCGTCGCAGCAGGGCCGCGACGGCATCACCAGCGCGGTGCGGAGCCATGTCCAAGATGGTTGGACGAACTACATCAAGATCGATGACGCTGACACCTACAGCGGGTTCAGCAACATGAGGGGACAGTGGACGCTTCGGCGCGAGGAATGCGACGAGGCCCTCGGCGGGAGCTTGGCCTTGGGAGGCCATTCGACGAGGCGGTCCTCGTCTGGCATCTGGCCACGAATCTGTGCGTGCGATCCTTGTCACCTGATGATTCCAAGAATCAGCAGAACGCGACGCATATCTCCAATTACATGATGCACCTGCTGTGCTCCAATCCTGAGATGCTGATGCCGGGCAGCAGGAGGGAGCTGTGCACGCTCGCATACAAAGAGATGGAGGCCATTTTCAAAAAGCATGATGAGGAGATCACCAAGAGGCGGCAGGAGAACGCAGACAAGGAGGAGGAGAACACCGTCGCGGACAGATTGCTTCAACATGCGTTCAGCAGCCCACGGGACGAGGGCTTTGTCTACGCCGCCTGCCAACTCGCGCGCGCACTGGAGGGGTTAGGCGACAAGGACAAGGCCTGGAGGGCGATCCGCGGTGTGTGGGTGGAGATGCTCTGCTTCTCGGCGATCCGGTGTCGTGGGTACCTGCACGCCAAGAGCCTCGGCTCCGGCGGGGAGTATCTCACCTTCGTCTGGCTCCTCATGGCGCACGCCGGCCTGGAGACATTACCGGAGCGCCAGCAGCGGCCTCGCACGATGCTACCACCGCCCAGCGACACTCCTGCTGCCCAGTCGTCGGCTCCCCTCGTGAATTAATATAATAATTGAAGGACCGAAACGGAGACTAGAGGGGGTGAATGGGGAGCTCGATTTTCCTTTCTAATTTTTGGGTCATCGGCTCAACCCCCAAACTCAGAGACAAACTCGAGCGAGAAACGAATAAACGAGATTCCCAACTCCTATCGAAAAGAAGCGGGTTCACCGACACTAGAATACCAACGTCAACTCGTGACGAGAGTACCTAGAAAAATTCCTCGATCGATACAAGGTCAGCGCGAAAAACGGAAGTCGATTTGGATCATAAAAAGAGCAAATCGCGGATTTAAACAGCTTTCTCGCACAGCACCACCGGAAGATATCGACACAGTCTGAGTAAACATGAACAGCTGAACACGAGAACCTGCAAACACCAAGTCGATCTCTGAATCACCCACGAGCTGCTACCGAACGATGGAGGGGCTGCTCTCCAATCCTTGCTTACCCAAGAACAGAGGGAAGAAAAAAATTAGCACTTGCACCTTGCCAAGCTACACACGGAAACGAAGCACCAAATTGCTTGAGGGAAATAAAGCAATCACTATTGCTTGACAAGACCGGTCACTAATCAAGAACGTGCAAGGAAACTTGGAGGGAATCGATGGAGGAGCTGCCCTCCTGCTGCTGCTTGACGGATCGACTCAAGAACAGAAAAAAGAGGAACACGACGAACGAGGAAAGTCAGCACTTCAATCTGACATCGATGGATCTTCAGGACAGAACTAGTGCTGCTCAAATGAGCGCACACGGCGCCGGTGCGCACGGTGCCGGTAGCACTGCTGCTATCCCATCAGAGAGCTACGGTAGGAAAGACCAAATCGAGTGAAGAACAGAGCCGCTCGAACAAGAACCGACGACTCGACGAACAGAGAAACACCGCTGCAAAATCAACGAGAACTAGGCCAAATCGAGGCGACTTGACCTCAAAATTTGCACAGGTAAAATTGGGCTAGCTATGAACAAATCCCCAGAAAATCATAGCCTGAGATCACTCCAAACTCTGGGAAAATCAGATCGAAAATAAGGACGAAAATAGCTCAAGAACACACAAACGCAGCTCGAATCACAGCTCCATATGAGAAATCGAGGAGGGCATGAGGTGGACTAAGGGCCACTCTTCCTATGAACGAAAAAACCACAACAAAAATCCACAAAAATTTTGTTCTTGAACCTCTAAAACAAGAACCCTAGAAATTGGGAAAAATAAAAACGAAAATGAGAGAGGCAAAGAGGGGAGGATGGCTGCCATTCTATATATATGGTCCTTATTTCTCATCCCTATTTTTTGCCTCCGATACATATGAGCCAAAACCACTAACCCTAGGGCTATTTTGGTCGACTCTGGATATTTTTTCGATCCGACGGCCGGCACCGCGCCTCCTCATCGGTAGCCTTGCATCCACGCAACCTCCCCGATGCCGCCACGCCGCCGCCCTTCCGCCCACCGAACACCTCGTGTTTTGAGGCCCAAACCCGCGAAAACCCGCGCCTCGTGGTTTTGAGGCCCAAACCATTAAAACCCGCGCCGATGGTTTTTGAGGACAAACCACCAAACCTCCTCGACACGTGTCATCGCCGTCTTGACCGCCTCGAAGTCGCCAAGTCATCCGGAGCTCCCCCTCTGCGGCCCGACGCTCGCCGCCTTGACCCGTCGACACGGTCCTCGCCACGCCCCTCTTGCATCCGTCGATGTCCCGTGATGTCACCACCATGGCTAGCCACCCGGCGATCCGGTCCCTCGGTCCAAGCCTCACGTCCCGTCCCTTCACCTCCGCGGTCCGTCGGCCCGCACGCCCCTCCTTGGCCCCTTCACCACCGCCGTTCGCCTACCATCTCCGAAGCTCCACACCGCGCACAACACGAACCAAGAGATACGCCTTCGACACACTCCACGTATGCCGGTGAAACATAGCCGAAGCATAAAAGATAAATGAAAATAGAAGGAGAATGTTGATCGCTGACAATCACTACATCACAAAAACTAAACACATGCGACCTAAATCAACCATGTGTTCGCAATCTCCCCTTGATGAGTGCATTGTCAACATTCAACACAAAGACGTAAGAAGATAGAAGATAGCACATCCAAGTGAACAAAAGCTAGACGAAGTCGAGACAACATCACCGGATAGCAAACATGGAGCAAAAAACTTGGTTCCCAAAGACATGGGCAAATGGCTCGACACAACCAAGCTAAAACACGCTAGTCCTCAAGAAGAGGTAGAACGAGGCTCAACACCACTAGCACAACTCCAAACCAATTAGTTTCACACACAAACAGCTAGACCCTCAAGACAGAGGCAAAGGCTCAACACATCTAGCTCAAAGTGCTACTCCCTCTGGATAAATGCACGGACACTGTCTTTGTATCTTTCTCCCCTTATTGGCACATGCACTAATCAAGCTATGAAATGCAATATGTCACAAGCTTCAAGATTATATTCAACCGAAAGTGAGAGAGTGCTCAAAGCGGTACCATAGCAACAAACTACAAGTGCTAGCCAGAGCTCAAACTAATCAGATGATATGAAATATGGCACAAAGCATTTTGAGCAAATTTTAGTATCTTGCAAAAAGGAGGTTCACCATCAAACATAGCACCTAGCACAAGTAGATAGGAGATCAACTAAGTGCTCAAACATGTAAACCGGGTGAACTACCCCAAGCAGCGTTCGGACATCATGCTAGATATTGTTGCAAAAACTTGTGTTCATTTTAGTTCAGAGTTGCGGCCGGTTCACAAGTTACAAGAGAGCATGCGAAAGTGGTTATCCACATTTGCCTTGCCTTACTAATCAACCATGTCAAGCCTATGCGTGAGCAATGATTAGCTTAAGACAATGGTCCGGGTCAAACACAATGAAGTCCAAGTTCATTCAAGAGTGCAAGTGAAAGCAGTCTCGAACTTCAAAGTGTGGTAAAATGGACCCACTCGATCTTTTCATCACTTTAGCTTTAGACTTCATGTTTTAGCATAGTATTATCATGAAAATCTAAGCAAGTGAATGAATCAAAGCATGAGACATAGCTACCAAGCATACACATAAAAGCTCAAAGGTTCTCAACACTCTACTCATGATAGAAGCTAGCTCAAAAGGTGAACCAAGATTTAATTTCATCATCCATTAATCAAGTTCACATTTGGAAAAGGTTGCTTTCGACTCATAATATACATCACATGATTAAAAAGAGCTCAAACTAGAAGCACCATCATACTCATACTACTAAGAGCACAACCTCATTCAAATCAATATAAAAAGTGAAGCTCATGATATGCAAGTATGATACAAAAAGCAAAAAACAAACCTAAAACTACATCTGTACATCAACTACAAAGCTACCCCTCAAAAGGGATAGCACACGCCCAATTCTCCACAATTTGGGCAAAACGGACTTGGTCTAGTGGTTTTCGTGAAAATGTCCGCAATCTGTTGCTCCGTGTACACATCTTGTGTACATCTATGTCCCCTTTCTCCCCGGTGATCTCTCAGAAGTGGTACCTCACCTCTATGTGTTTGGTCTGGGAGTGAAGGACTGGGTTTTTGGCAACACTCACAGCTCCCATGCTATCACACAACAAGGGTACACGAGAAAAACTCAGGCCAAAGTCTCTCAAAGTGGCAACCATCCACAGCAGCTGGGAACAACAAGCAGCAGCAGCAACATACTCTGCCTCAACAGTCGGCTTTGGGATACCGCATCTGCTTGCGAGACGACCAAGACACAAGAGAAGTACCAAGAAACTGACAGGTACCAGAGGTAGACTTTCTATGCATACGATCACCAAAGATAATCGTCGAGTCTGAATAACCAGTCAGGGAGAGGGTGGAAGAGGCCGAGTACCATAGGCCAAAGTCAGGGGTAAACTGCAAGTACCTGAAGATCCTCTTCACAGCCTGAAAGTGAGAGGTGCGCGGCGAAGACTGAAAACGTGCGCAGAGGCACACCGCAAACTGGATGTCGGGGCGCGTCGCCGTCAGCAAAGAAGCGAACCGATCATGCTTGTACTCCCTTTGGTCCACAGCTTCTCCATCCTTGTCCTCGTCCAGGGCCGTCGTCGTCGACATGGGCGTCGAAAGAGGCTTGGCCTCACCCATGCGAAACTTGCGGATGATGTCCTTCGTGTACTTGCCCTGGTGTACGAAGATCCCGTCCTTGGTTTGCTTGATTTGAAGTCCAAGGAAGTAGGTCAACTCGCCCATCATGCTCATCTCGAACTCCCTGCTCATAATCTCTGCAAAACTCGATACCATAGCATGTGAAGAGCCACCAAAGATGATATCATCCACATATATCTGGACAAGGAGTATGTCATTGCCTTTCCTAAGCAGGAACAAGGTCTTGTCTACAGTCCCCATCTCAAACCCCTTAGCTAAGAGGAAGGCTTTCAATCGCTCATACCACGCTCTGGGGGCTTGTTTCAACCCGTACAAGGCTTTGTACAACTTGTACACATAGTCTGGGTGTTTAGGATTCTCAAACCCCGGGGGCTGCCTCACATACACTTCCTCCTCTATGAACCCATTTAGGAAAGCACTCTTGACATCCATCTGGAAGAGCTTAAAACCCTTCGAGGCTGCAAAAGCAAGCAAAATCCTAATAGCTTCTATGCGGGCTACAGGAGCAAAGGTTTCTTCATAGTCTATTCCCTCTTTCTGACAAAACCCCTGGGCAACTAATCTGGCTTTGTTTCTCACCACCACACCATCCTCACTCTGTTTGTTTTTGAACACCCACTTAGTACCTATGGGATGACACTCGCCGGGAGGTGGGATTAACACCCAAACTTGGTTCCTCTCAAAGTTCGGCAGTTCCTCATGCATGGCATTGACCCGGTCCCGAATCCGATAATGTAGTGTTAACATCTTTTGGGCTCAAGAGTGGAAACAAATGCGTAATGAGCGAAATGACACATGGCATAAGCTTTGGAACGAGTTACCCTCGATTAAGTCCTCCAATCATGGTCTCCTGGGGGTGGCGACGCCGAATGTCTTGAGGGCGCCGGCGCGAAGATGTCGCCTCCCTCGACCGGGAGGGAACCTCCTCGTGTGAAGTGTCTCGCCCGAGGGGGCCGCTCCACGGGACCCGAGTGAAGTAGTGGTAGTAGGGTCTGGTCCGTGAGCGCCGTCGCCGTCACAGTGGTCGACCGGGCAAGCGGTGGAGTCGCCGGGATCACCCGACCAACGTCTTCCCGCTCCTCCTCCACAAAGATGCTCTCTGCTCCATCTCATCCTTTCCGCACACTCAAACACGAAAGAGGAACAAGGCGCAGTCTCATCGAAAAAGTAACCTCACATGTCTCTACAACGCGGTTAGTCTCAAGATTTAGAACTCTGTAAGCATGTGAGTGCAAAGCATATCCAAGGAAAATGCCATCAGCGGATCGAGACTCAAACTTGTCGAGATTACCTTGCTTGAGGATGAAACGGTGCATCCAAACACACGAAGTGGCTTACCTTGGGCAATCTCCCAAACCGCAGCTCATATGATGTCTTCTTGGTGAAAGCACGAAGAAAAAATGCGGTTGGAGACATGGCACGCCGTGTTGATTGCCTCAGCCCAATACTTCCTGAGTCTTGTGTTCATCGAGCATGGTCCTCGCCATCTCCACAAGCGTCCGGTTCTTCCGCTCAACAATCCCATTCACTGCGGGACATAAGGGCTAGAAAACGGTGCTTTCGACACCAAGGTTAGCATAAAGAGACTCGAATCGAGAGTTCTTGAATTACGTGCCATTGTCCTGCGAATGCATTTCGAATAGCCGTCTCTCGGTAACTCGGTTCGGTCTCAAAATCAAATCACGAGCAAAACCGAAAGCCTCATCCTTGCCCTCCATGAAAAAGACCCAAGAGTATCTCGAAAAATCGTCAACGATCACTAGACAATACCACTTCCCATCGACCGACCTCACCCGAGATGGACCAACCGTGTCCATGTGAAGGATCTCTCTCCGGGTCTCGAGGTCATGATCTGAGTAACTGGGTGGTGAGAAGCAGATACCATCTTCCCGTGACGACATGGGGATGGCAAACCAAATCCTTCTCAAATTTGAGTTTAGGCAATCCTCGGATCGGATCCATTGAACTCAACCTCGTGAGGAGGTCGAAGCTCAAGTGACCTAGTCTCCTATGCCACTTCCACAAATCAGAGGAGGAACCGGCCAACAAGCAACAAGATGTGCCAAAAGCTCGAGAAAAATCAGCACGAAAGACTTGCCCAAATGGCACAATCCAGCAAATGAGATCACCGCGAGAGTCGAAAACTCGAGAACACCCAACCTTGAAGCGTACCTCATACCCGATCCGCCATGAGCTGAGAGACGTATTGAGATTGAAGTGAAGGTTGGAGACGAAGCGCCACATCCTTGAGCACAAAGTGGTCATTGATTCTAATTGACCCTCGAGATAGAATCTTCCCTCTGTTCTCGCCCCCAAAAGTGATGTACTCTTTTCGCCTTCATGGGGGTGAGGCCGGAGAACCACTTGGAGTTACCGGTCATGTGTCGAGAACAACCGGAGTCAATGAGCCACATGTCCTCCAGCCTTTGACTGTATCAACGATAGAACATGGGATGAGCATATGGCACAACATCGGGGTTAGTAAACTTGGAAGAGTACCGGTGTTGACCATCTTGCCCCAAATATGCATTAGGCAAAACAACCATCCCACGCCCCATCTTACCAAACTTCTCACCACGCATGACAAAGCGTGGTGCACTCCTCCTGTCAACCTCAAAACTCCCAAAGCGAGGATCTACATCCACTCGCGAGCACGACCACCAAAGGGTCTCACAAACCGTGGCCCAAACCTCTCGAGGCCTCCTACCTTCGTGTCTAGCAAAACCGCCTCGAACCGACCGCACACCCCTCTCATACATGCCAAGTGGTGGGTGATACATGTCACGGTTCTCAAACTCCACTCGACGCCTAGCATCCATCTTCCTCCTAAAGCGAGGAACTCAACCAAGTGACCATCCCTCTCGGCAATACTCACGGTGATACCTCACCTCTCTCTAGGTGGTGGTTGGTTCACTCTCTTGGGTGGATGGTTCACTCTTGTTGTGGTCTTGGCCTTAGGAAGGGTTTCCTCGAGGATCCGGGCAAAGTGTCAAGCGGGTTCTTGAGGTGGTTTGGTTTGGGAAGCCACACTTGTTTGGGAGGTGGAGTCTTTGTGGGCTCTTGGAGAATGCCATCTTGCACAATGGGCTTGGTAGGCTCAGGTGGGGGTGATCTTGGTCAATTTGGGAGTGTTTGTTGATTTCTCGCTCGAGCTCAAACCACTACCTTGACCAACCTTACCATAGATAACTTCACCCTTCCCACCTATTGCAAAGCCTAATCCCGATGTGTCAGTCCCCTCTTGAGCCGACTCATCATCATGCCAAGCCGTGGCTCTCCACTAGACACCCAACTTCGGGACAGAGCGAAGGTATTTGTTCTCCTCTTCGACTCTCCCCTTCTCATGCCTACAAGACATGAGCTCCAACTCCAAAGCCTCACACTTAGCACATTTCAGACAAAGTGCTATGCGAGGTTGGCCTTTCTCAAGCACGGCAAGCTTGGCGGCCTTCTCTCGCCAACTCGGATCGCAAGTGCAGGCAAGACTTGCACGCACTCAACAGCACAGGCCTAGATTTCAAATCAACATGCTCATCAAGTAAGGCAGAGTACTTGGACTGTAAAGACATGATGCTAGACATATGCACAGCACAAGCATCACACTCCGTCTCATCAGAGACATCAACAGGCTTCCTAAGCAGCTCTATCTCCGTCAACGACCATCTCCCACTTCTCCTTGTACTCCTTTCTCTCCCTAGCGGCACGCTTAAGCAACTTCTCTTGACACACAAGCGCATCGCCCAAAGATTCAACCTCATCGGAGAGAGATTCGATTGTAGGAGGTACCTCGGAGGAAGAGGAGTCGTTGCCGTGTGGCTTGACGTTGTCGGTCACCGCTCCATCGAGGGCCATGGTACGTAAGCCCCGGGCTTGGAGTCGGGCGAAGAAGCAAAGTCCATTTAGCTTGTCTCGACCTTGCGCTCGGACTCCTCATCGCTTGGAGGAAGATTGCCCGTCCAGAAGAGTCATTTGTCGAGGTCGCCGAGGGAGGCAAGGAAGGCGTGCTTGTGCTCCTTGGCACGCTTGAGGTACTTCTTCTTGATCGCCTCCTTGTCTGAATCCCTTCTTGGACTTGTACTTGCCGGAGGTGTGCTCGCGCTTGTCCTTGCGCTTGTCGGAGTCGTACTTGTTAGAGTAGTACTTCTCGCCGGAGTACTTGTCCTTGTTCTTCTTGGGGCACGCTTGGCGACGAAGTGGTCCGGATCGCCGCACTCAAAGCATCCGCCCTTGGATGGGCCGCCACGCCGACGGTTCAAGCGGTTGTTGTGGAACCGCGAGAATCGGGCGATGACTAGCGCAAGCTCATCATCCCCAAGGCTCTCCATCCGCTCCTCCATCCACGGACACCAAGGAAGACAAGGCGAAAGAAATGCGTGATGGGTTAGCAGAAGAACCGGAACCACCCTTACGAGAGATGAGTGCAACATTCGCGCGAGAAGGGTTCTTGAGCTTCGCCTGGATCCGGGCCTCGATCTCGGAAGACTTGAGCTTTGTCAGAGCTCGTCGGGTGTGAGGGTGTCGTAGTTGGCGCGACTCCATGATCGCGGACACCTTCACATCCCACACCTTCCGGTCAGAAGCGTGCATAAGAGCCGCGATCGCCTTCTCGTGCTCATCCAACCTCTCCGACGGCTTGTTCCGCGCCCGAAGCTTGTTGCAGATCGCCCGAAACCTAGCAAAGAGAGAATCGATGGACTCGCCATCAAGTTGGATTAGATTGTTGTACTCTCTCTTGTAGGTCTCGTATAGGCGGGCCTTGACTTGTGGGGTTCCCTCGTGGTAGCTCTCAAGTGTCTTCCACACCTCACGAGCGGTCTCACAAGTGGCAACTCTCTCGAACTCTGTGTCTTTGAGGCTAGAGAACAACACACTCCTCGCTCGGTTGTTGGCATTGTGTTGGGCTATTTGTTCCTCACCCACTCGAAAGCGGCTAGCACTTGGTAATTCTCATCCTCGATAATCTCCCACACTCTCCAATCCATCCCCATAAGATGTGCTTGCATCTTAATCTTTCAATAGGGATAGTTGGTGCCATCGAACTCAGGAGGCTTGCCACCAAAGTGACCAAACCTCTCCATGTCGCCTTCTCGCGGATCACGGACCGATTAAGGTGGATATGATCCTTAACCGCTCGATACCAATTGAAGGACCAAAACGGCGGAGGGGGGTGAATGGGAGCCTCGATTTTCCTTTCTAATTTTGGGTCATCGGCTCAACCCCAAACTCGAGAGACAAACTCGAGCGAAAGCGAATAAAGCGAGATTCCCAACTCCTATCGAAAAGAAGCGGGTTCGACACTAGAATACCAACGTCAACTTCGTGGCGAGAGTACCTAGAAAAATTCCTCGATCGATACAAGGTCAACGCATAAAAAAACGGAAGTCGATTTGGATCATAAAAGAGCAAATCACGGACTAAACAGCTCTACCTCGCGACAAAGACCTTTTTGGAAGATATCGACACGCCTCGAGTAAACATGAACAGCTGAACACGAGAACCTGCAAACACCAAGTCGATCTCTGAATCACCCACGAGCTGCTACCGAACGATGGAGGGGCTGCTCTCCAATCCTTGCTTACCCAAGAACAGAGGGAAGAAAAAAATTAGCACTTGCACCTTGCCAAGCTACACACGGAAACGAAGCACCAAATTGCTTGAGGGAAATAAAGCAATCACTATTGCTTGACAAGACCGGTCACTAATCAAGAACGTGCAAGGAAACTTGGAGGGAATCGATGGAGGAGCTGCCCTCCTGCTGCTGCTTGACGGATCGACTCAAGAACAGAAAAAGAGGAACACGACGAACGAGGAAAGTCAGCACTTCAATCTGACATCGATGGATCTTCAGGACAGAACTAGTGCTGCTCAAATGAGCGCACACGGCGCCTGTGCGCACGGTGCCGGTAGCACTGCTGCTATCCCATCAGAGAGCTACGGTAGGAAAGACCAAATCGAGTGAAGAACAGAGCCGCTCGAACAAGAACCGACGACTCGACGAACAGAGAAACACCGCTGCAAAATCAACGAGAACTAGGCCAAATCGAGGCGACTTGACCTCAAAATTTGCACAGGTAAAATTGGGCTAGCTATGAACAAATCCCCAGAAAATCATAGCCTGAGATCACTCCAAACTCTGGGAAAATCAGATCAAAAATAAGGACGAAAAATAGCTCAAGAACACACAAACGCAGCTCGAATCACAGCTCCATATGAGAAATGGAGAGGGCATGGTGGACTAAGGGCCACTCTTCCTATGAACGAAAAACCACAACAAAAATCCACACAAAATTTTGTTCTTGAACCTCTAAACAAGAACCCTAAAAATTGGGGAAAAATAAAAACGAAAATGAGAGAGGCAAAGAGGGGAGGATGGCTGCCATTCTATATATATGGTCCTTATTTCTCATCCCTATTTTGCCCTCCGATACATATGAGCCAAACCACTAACCCTAGGGCTATTTTGGTCGACTCGGATATTTTTCGATCCGACGGCCACCGCGCCTCCTCATCGGTAGCCTTGCATCCACGCATAACCTCCCCGATGCCGCCACGTGCCGCGTCCTTCCGTCCACCGGAACACCTCAGGTTTTGAGGCCCAAACCCGCGAAACCCGCGCCCGTGGTTTTGAGGCCCAAACCACGAAACCAGCGCCGATGGTTTTGAGGACAAACCACCAAACCTCCTCGACATCGTGTCATCGCCGTCTTGACCGCCCGAGTCGCCAAGTCATCCGAGCTCCCCGCTGCGCGCTTCGCCGTCTTGACCCGATCGACCGCGGTCTCCGCCACGCCCTCTTGCATCCGTCGATGTCCCGGATGTCGACCACCATGGCTAGCCACCCGGCGATCCGGTCCCTCGGTCCAAGCCTCACGTCCGTCCTTCACCTCCAGCGGTCCGCCGGCCCCGCACGCGTCCTCCTTGGCCCCTTCACCTGCGCCCGTCGGCTACCATCTCCGAAGCTCCACACCGCACAACACGAACCAAGAGATACGTCTTCGACACACTCCACGTATGCCGGTGAAACATAGCCGAAGCATAAAAGATAAATGAAAATAGAAGGAGAATGTTGACTGTTGACAATCACTACATCACAAAACTAAACACATGCGACCTAAATCAACCATGTGTTCGCAATAATAACGGAGCACTTGCTGTGCCATGTTTGTTCAAGTAATCAATCCTGTCATGTGTGAGTTCGCTCAGTTCAGAGTCTGTAACCATAGCGTTTATTTCGGCGGCCCCTTTGTACCAAACTGGGTTTTTGTGCAGCAAAATAAGAACTTTTTTTTTTCAATGTGTGAAGCATGTAGTCGTCAAACACTCAAACCAGAGTCGCAAACCTTTTCCTTTTCCGACCTAACTATAGAATCACAACGTCAAAATCATTTTTGCACAAAGCCACTTGTCTTGAAGTTGACCAAGTCAACAACAAGACAAGAAGTATTTTTCTTTAAAAAACCCGGATAAAATAAAAGTTGAGTTGAATGCAAGCCTGCTCGAATTCAACGCGTAACGAAATCTTATGCGATTTATTAATTTTCCTAAAACAAAACCCTAACTCTTTTGTCATCTCAATCAAAAAGTTCTTTACAAATAAATTTAACATATAATCTAGTTGCATGCTTGAGTGCCTGGAGCTGATTCTTCTTCAGAGTTTCGTTGATTAAAGTTGTGGGTTAATTAGCTCATTGGTTGGGTTAAAATTCCATATAAAAGAAATCGATACTGCTAGCGCCCGGACGTTCGATCTGGGTGCTAACCTGACCCTGCCCGTCCTCGCTTAGCGAAAATGCAAGGAACACGTCCCCGCCTCCCACGCGCCGCGATGATGTACCCGCCCCAAACCTCGCCGGTCCCTCGAGCACCTCCACTAGTTATTACCAGCTTCGCCCCACGCCTGTCCCCAGCTCGCACTCCCTCATGGCGTAGTAGGGACGATGTGACGGCCAATGCCCGGTTGGCGCCAAGACACAAGGCGCCACGAGCGGCCCCTCGGTGACCCGTCCAACGCCACCACGCGGTCCCTCACGGGAACCCACGAGAACGGCCTCCACCATCTCACAAACGCATGATAGAGCGCGCCGTCACCGCCACTTTGCGCGAACCCTCAAGCTCTGCGGGTCTTGTTCTCGGGGCGGCAAGGGCGCGCCCGGCAGCCCCTACCCGGTCGCCGACCCGCCAGCCCTCACGAAAAGAATTAACCGAAGATGAGGGGAAGCGAAAACGTAACCGCTCGATGCCAAAGGCATGAGAGCTCACCTTCGCCCTCCGCCACCACAACGCAGCCTCGGCCTCGCGAACCAAGACCTATTCCCTCCACCTTTGGCGCCATCCTAGAAGGGGATCGGATCGTCTGGCGGCGTAAACGGGGTGTCCCACTGGTCCCGGCGAGGCGGCCTCGGATCTCCCGGCTCTGGGTAAGGGCCGTGTTGGTAGCGAGACCCATCCGCCGCTGCCGCCCGTGTGGCCTCCCTTTCCCGGGTAACCCCGATCCAAGCTCCACCTCAAGATGGCGGATCCTCTCGGCCGGGGCTCGATCACCGCCTTGGCCTCGGGGAGACCTCAAGGGAAGCCTCCCCGTCTTGAAGGCGCCAAGCCTCCGCCTCAATCCTCCACTTTTTGGCCTCGGCCTCCTTCTCCTTCGGGCGCCCGAGGCGAGCCTCGGCTCCTCACGTGTCGTTGAAGCTCGTCCCATAGGACCGTGCTTCAGCGGAGGAGGTCCGACTTGGTACGGGACCTCGCCATCGGGGGTCGGGCGGATCGAGGAATAAACCCCCCTCGATCCTAGAGGACGAAGTCTCTGCTCACCCGGGCCATCTCGACCATGTCCTAGGACATGGTGTTCACGTTCTCCATCGCCGCTCCGTCGGCGGCGGACCTCCATGAAGGCCCCGGAAGCTTCCCTCCCTCACGGTCATTGAGGGAAAGAAACGCCTCGACCACCTTTGGTGGCTGCCCCCCGCCACTCCCGGCGAGGACCGCTCCACTCCTACGCCTCGCCCTCCAATGCTAACGACCACCGGGAGTGGCGGGCTCCGCTGGCCGGTGGGGGCTGGGATGACGACGCTCGGGTCCCGACTGCGATCTTTGCTGGAGGAACGGGCTCATCATTAGGGGACTGCGGCGGCGCCAAGAGCGGACCTATTCGGGGGGCGGTGCCTGCGGGGGGGCACGACCTAGAATGGTTGATGGAGCACACCCTCGGGACCGGAAGCGCGGGCCCAGCCGGAGGAACCTCGCAAGGCGAGGTCCCGGAAGCGGCACCTCGATCACCCCAGGAGGGCCGCACCGTCTCTTCGGCCGCCGTCGAAGGCTCCCCGGGTAGCACGACGTCCACGCAACCTTCACCGAGCCGTCTCTCGTCCTTGCCACCTTGTCTTGGGTGCGAGGCTCGCGAAGGCCGCCTCGCGCGCCACGGCCTCTTCCTTTGTGATCGCCCCTCGGGCCACCTCCCAAGAAGCGCCCAAACCCGTGACAGCTGGCAGCCTCAACGCCCGGCAGCCCCGCGTTAGCCACCGGAGGCACGGCTTGAAGTTTGAGCTTCTTCACACACTTATGACATATAATGTTCACACCATCCTAAGGTATGAAGCGCGCGGCACGTTGAGCTCGCTGACTTAAGCCTTTCATCGGAGAATCTCTGTTTCAAAACACACCAAAATCATAAGGTTTTATTTGACGCAATGAAGCGTCCACTTGGCATGCATGAAACGAGTCCAAAGATCGCTGACCATGTTGCCACGTGGCAGACGACAGACACAGCCCTGACATCTCACTCGACCATCTCAGGGATGGTCATGGATGTGGATGATGGATGTGGTGCCAAAATTCGAAAGCACGAGCACGGAGCACGCGCCGTTGGATGATGTTATTGCTAGAATTCAGAATTTGTCAATTAGCTTGGCATACGACGTCGTGATCCGGTTCCCTTCCACTCGGCGGCCGGCGATCTCCCTCTCGCGGCAGGCCTCGGCGTCGTCGCCGCCGGCGCAGACGCTCCTGCGCGGGTCGGCGATCCGGACGCTCCAGTGCCCGTCGGAGAAGTTGGCCTCCCTCGCCCGCGCCACGTCCCACCGCAGCAGCGCCTTCTGCCGCTCGTCCAGCAGGCAGAACCCCTGGAGTCGGCCCGGCATGGCGTCGTGCACCTTCCACCACCGCGCGTGCGCCTCGTCGCTGGCGAACTGGCGCAGCGCCGGCACGTTCCAGTTGCAGTCGTAGTCCCGGAAGCAGAACCACGGCTTGAGTCCGACGAAGTGCACGGCGAGCGCGACGGGCGGGTCGGCCGCCAGCACGCGGCGCTTGGCGGCGCGCCGCTCCGCCGTGTCCCCGTCCCAGAAGTGCTTCATGTAGTTGGCGTGCGACGGCAGGCGGTGCCACCACGAGAACACCTCGTTCAGGTACCCCTGGTCGCCGCCGTTGTACGACTCAATGTCACCGACGTGGCCCGCCAGCAGCCGGAACGTGCAGTTGCAGGGCTCCACCACCATGACGCCCGAGTTGAAGTAGGCGCCGTGGTTCCCCGTGGCGCTCACCTCGGGCATCGCGAACAGCGGCTCCATGGGACGCTGCACCAGCAGGTCGGCGTCCAGGAAGATGACCCGCTCGTACTCCGTCAGCGTCCACAGCCAGAACTTGCTGTAGTTCCACTCGTTGTACGCGTCCGGCGACGCCCGCGGGTTCCGGATCCGCCGGATCGTCCGCGTCTTCCACCCGGCCGCCTCCAGCGCGCCGCGGTGCCGCGCGCTGATCGTCTCGTCCACCAGCGCCACCATGTCCCGCCCGGACCCGGCCATCCGGATGCTCCGCGCCGCCGTGATGGCGCCGCACGCGTACAGCTGCTCCGAGTGCAGGATCGTCGCGTACGCCTCGCGCTGCGGCGACGCCGACACGTACGGCTCGCCGAGCGCTCTGAACGGCATGGCCAGCTTGCAGGACCCCACGGGGAGCGCCAGCTTCCGGCGGAGGTCGCTCGCGTCCGGCCTGTACAGCCACACGTCGCCGTCGCGCGCCACCTCGTCCCGGCACCGGAACAGGTTCGGCATCGGGAAGCACCGGCTGACCACGAGGACGTGCGCCGCCGCCGTCGCAGCACGCGCGCGCGTGGCGAGACGCGCCGCGGCCAGCTGCAGGTGCAGCCGCGCCACGTCCTGGACCAGCTCGCCGCGCGCCCCGCACGGGAGCTTCACCGCGACGACGTCGTACGCCTCCTCCTCCGGCGCGACCGCAGGCTCCGGCAGGTCCGGGCACGTCGGCGCGCCGTAGAGCTCCTCCTCGTCGATCCACTCCGGGTACAGGTGGTCCCAGGTGACGTTGCTGCCAACGTGGTCCAGGCGCACCGGGGCGGCGTCCGTGTGCGGCATCCGCGCCTTCCACTCCTCGACCTCGCCGTCGTCGAAGTTGAGCAGCGCCACCCGCGTCCGCGTGCCGTCCGCTGCCGCAGCGAAGTGCTTCGCCGCCGTCTCGATCTGCGACCAGTCGATGCTCAGGCTCGACGCGTACCCCCCGAGTTGGCCGCGTCCGGGTGCGACATCCAGCTCGCTTTCGACGCCAGCTCTGCAGGCCTGAAGAAGTTGAAATCTTTTAGTTGGTGTTGTCACTGATCATCACCATCACAGATACGTAAGACATAAGTTTTTGCTCACTGTGTGGTGTGGTGGTGTTGGTCGGCGAGGTGGATGGACGGCGAGTTGAGGAGGCCCATGAAGGAGCCGCACATGAGGAGGACGAGGACGAGCTTCACGTACAGCACCTTGCCGCTGGAGCCTTCGGGCAGCAGCGCGCTAAACGGCCTGTACTTGGCATCCTTGCCGTAGTACCTTCCGATGCAATCCTTCCTGCTCAAGCTGCTACTGGATTCAATTCAACACAAACACAATTCATATTATATTTACTGCCAGTAACATTCAGTGACAACAAACTCAATCAAAAGATGAACTGATCAATAATTATATATACAGCCAAAATGGGATCTCGTTTCAAATGTTGAATACTGTTTTTTTCTTTTACCGAGCTGTTAGAAACATGCTGTTTTTTACTGCTTTGTTTGTTGACATTCTTTTTAACTTTTATTACAGTGTGAATGGAAAGCTCTGCTTGCAGTGACCAAATCCTGATGATCCTCTTCAATTTGCATTTGATGTTTTCCAAATCAAGACCTGAGAAAGTCGTTAGTCAGGTAGGTATTCTTTCTTCACCTACTCCAGCAAGTCATCAGGAACAGTTAGCTCCATACTCCCCAACGGTCCAGGATCATCACTACATATAATCAATCAACTGCCAAACGTCGTCATCAACGCGTCGATTTTTCTCATCGTTATCGCTGACTGCTGCGGTAATCTACATCAGCCTCCCCCTCCATGGTCCTTGCTCTACAGTTGAGTCTGGACTCCCAGCCCCTTTTCGTTATCGCTGACGACTTCTTCATCTCCAAGAATGCATTGGGTGTGTCACCCTCTATTTGTCCTGCGCATATTCTTCTATTCAGGAACTTGGCAATTGGCATCAAGAGAAGCACGAAGAGACTTGTTCAGTGCAGAAGCATGAGCTGTGACTTTTCCTCACCCCCAACCAATTCACCCTCTCAGGATCAGCTTGGTCAGAACAGGTGAGCCAACCATGAAAGTAACTCCATGGGTACGTCAGTATTATTTATTTATAAATGGTTAACTAGTCCGGGTTAGCTCGCCTAGAAAAACTACTAGAAACACAGGTTATCATAGGCAACTTTGAAAAACTAGGCTCTGTTAACCGTACACGAAATTTGGGTGGTTCACCTATACCGTCTCTCTGAAAGTTACTTGTGCGTGAACCTGAGGTATGACCTAATTAAGCGTGTCATTTTTGTATGTTTTAAACTTTCTACCTTGACGATAATGACGTGCAAACCTTTTGTATATTCGAGAAAAAAACAAAGTTACTCTCAAAAGTCACAAGGATTCGATGTGGTGAAAGTTGGTTTTCTTGACAAATTACCAACTAGCCCATGATATGAAAAGAGTATAAGATCGATTATATATATATATATATATTGTGACCAATTTTGTAATGTTGGATCGCGGAACAGGATTACTTATGACCGGGTATGTGTGTTTCTGCTTAAACAGCGTAAAAGTAATCAGAATAATATGAGTGGAAAGGAACGTTTATATTAAGTTGACGAGAGCAACGGAACTTAAACTTAGGAGAACAAACGATGATTTCAGTTGAGGTGTTCAATTCATCATTGTTCATTTGCCAGACGAACAATACTACACGTTGCACATCCATGAAAATTACAACAGAGTCAACAAGAAACGGAGGATTGATTCATCACGACAGGAAGAAATGGAGAGGAGAGGAGGGAGAACTCACAAGGTTCTGTCCAAGCGGTGGCGTTTCTCTGCATGATGAGCGCAAGCAAAAGCCTCTCATCTTGATGCACCAAGAGCAAGAGGAGCTATAGCTAGCTCAGATGAACCAAATCCTCGGTATCGCCGCCTCTTGTACAAGGACAATAGGCTGATCAAGAGCTTTGTCGATCGATAGAACTCCGATCCGATGTATATAAATAGATATATGATCAGCCCCTGTAGGCTGAAGCTTGAGATGTTTAACAGTTGGAGCAACTTCTCAACAGCTTGAAGGCAAAGCAAGTCCTACTATATATATATATGCTATATAAGTATATATATATGAAGAGAGTTTAGCTGTGATAGCAGCAGATAGTCTCCCAAATGGCAACAAGGGAAGGTCTGAGGACGAAATGGGAGTTGGAAGCAACTTATAGCTAGCATTGGGCACTGGGGCAGGTGAGCCGGTGAGAGACCGAAGTAACCCAGGAAGAGAGGACACTTGGTTGACAAGTTCAAGCAATAAGGAGGACCTGAGACCTGGTCCCTTTCACAAGTGTTGTGTTTGGAGAGCTAGCATCACATTTGTGGACATGCGGTATCCCCGGGCAGGCATGCACTGCTGCAGAAGGCGCATGGTGCATGGAGTACTTTGCATGGAAAGGGTGACCTAACTAATACTAGGGAGTCCTCTTCACTGGTCGTTCAGTTGTTCACTGTCTTGTTTCGTTAACACGTACGTACGTTTCTACACAGCATCCATCTATCCTCAGTGATCACCCAACCATGCTGCTATATGCTGCTGATCAGATCAGATCGAATGGGCGCATCCATCTTTGCTTCAGATCGTCATCAGGTGTGAGTGTGACGTTACTTATGTTATGTGCAAGACCGGCCGGAAAGAGTAGAGTAGGTGCAAATCATCACAAGGTAAAGCCTGCTAGGTCGATCTGGTCTGACAAATTAAATATGTGTACAAAACTGAATTAGAACCACGCACATCGATCAGCCTGAATGGCTGAAGAATGACGAGAGAGCTAGCCTGAATTTTGTTGGTGCATATGGTGAAAGGAGATAGATGGATGGCTTTTGCTGTGGTTGGAACATGGATTGGCTACCATATACAATCCAAACACCGGAGGGAGAGCAGTGCAGGGGGGGTTTGAGATATGTTCACCAAACCTAACCGATGATCGAATGGATGGTGCATCGGGCCGGAGGGCGGCGCGTGTGCTTGTGTTTGGTTGGACCTGAAGCAAATTAAATCTCTGCAGCTGCTAGCTGCATGTGGCCTAGCTAGCTTTGTGGCCAAGGGATTCATGTAAACTCAACCAAACTTTTACACTACTACTACATGTTTGTAAGCTATGTACTCCTAGCTTAGCTAGGATGAAAATAGGGATGGAATTAACCTCTTTTATATACATCAAAAGAAATTGAAAGAGTTTTCAGATCAAAAGAAAGAAAGCGAATAAATATGCCAAAAGGAGAGGAGGGAATAATATATCTTGAATTGACCCGGCCGGCCTGATCGATTGAACCATTAGGCCGGTGGGTTATATTTGTAACGAGCTAGTTATTAGATCCAGCGAAGGTTAAAGCAATCTTAGTTTTCCCGTGTATTAGGTGAAAGTGTGCGCAAGATTGATATGATGGATGTAGCTACTAGCTACCCGTGGAATAAAAGGTTGAGTTCGTTGAGGTACGGTCCAACAGCATGACTTGGACTGCCAATTCGAGCTACACTGATCTCTCTCCGAAACGTAACGTAGTATCCGGAGGGCAGGTGATGCGTACGTGTGATTTTGCAGAGAAGAATACACGCCACAGACTAATGTTGTTGTTTCTTAACTTAGTTTTTTGTATGCATTGGAGGATAGGATAATAACGGAGCAGGTCTTACTTTGCTTCCACATGGGGAGATGAGCTAGCTAGCCCATATTTCTTCTTCGCTATGCGTGTCCTAGCTATCTTGCCTGCAACGAAATTAAACACGATACAGTGAGAGCTTTTGATTGGAGTAGAGGGCACAGCACCAGCACGGATAACGCGTCTAGCTAGTTCAAAAAGGGTCCGGGGAAAATCACGTTCTTGACCTTTCTAAAAGTGTTGTGTGTAACCACAAATGGAACCAGGACTGCTGTTGCTGCAGCTAGCTTGCAACCAAAGACTACGAGGCGAAATGAAATTGTTGATCTCTTAACCCAATCAACAAGAAACGCTCTCTATTATTTTTATTATAGTACTTTTTTTCTTGGTGTTGGTCGGCGTCATCCTCAACGGAAATGATTTCCACCTGGCACCACGCACGGTGACAATAATGTAAATTCAGTAAAATACTTCCTGCCTCTGTCTCTAAACTATTTATCGTTTCTCTTACAAGGGAAACAAGTTTGCCTAAATATATATGAGAAAATAATAATATTTATGGTATCGAATTAATAGCATTAGATTGACCGTTTAATCTTTTTTTTTTAAAATAAATACATGTTGCATGTATTTTTTACAAATTTAGTCAAACTTTATAATATTCCCTTAGTCTCTTTTAACGTTTAGGGGTGTTCAAATCATTGGCTCCTCTTCTTAATTGGGAGAATTCCCTCACAGCCATCATAAAAGTTCTCAATGCCTTGTGTGTCACTAAAAAAAAGTTACCATAGCCCATGAGCCACTGCTCTAAATTTTTGTACCCGTGTATGCCATTGTTGTTAGCTTTTGAGGGAACGACAGCTAACGATAGGTTATAATTAACCTTTTGCCCCTCTTATAGGTGGGTCCCACACGTCAGCCTCCCAACTTTGCAACCTCCCCACTCTCTCGCCGTCTCGCACAACCCACCCGCCTCCCTCCTCCGCCTGCTCCCTCACCGCCCGAAGACCAAGTCGAACAACGGCACGCGCGACGCGTGCTTCCCTGGCTAGCGGAAACCCCATCTCTTGTTCTAGTGACAGTGGTGCACGAACTCAAGGTCCTGATGCCTCTTGCGGCGTTAAGCTGCTCACGTGCTTGGCCGGGTTGAGCACGTTGGGGGCTTTTGGGACACCGCCAGTGCCGGCACGCTGCGGCGACGCCATCCTCAAGGACCATCACAACACACGCTTGGTAGTATTCTTTGGCTTCAACACCACGACATTCGCTGCGTCACCACGGCCACAAGCACGAGAAGGAAGCGGAGGCGGCCGTCTACCTGGGACGGCGACACCGAGGCGGGTGAAGCGGGCGCGAGGGCACGTGAGACTGCCGGAGAGCTGAGCGGGCCGAGGTGCAAAATAGGGGGTAAAGTGGCCATTAATCGGAAAAACTGACACCCACGGGCCACAGCTGGTTGTGCTCTGACCGAGATGACGACAATGGCCAGTAGGGAAGAAAAAATTTGCAAACTCATGGTCCACAAGGAAGATAAAATTTTCCGATGTCAAACAAGGAAGTTGCATCTTTTATAATAGCCTACAAGGGATTCTCTCTTCTTAGTTCCTGTGCCAACCTGCCCAGCGACACGTTAAATTGTAGTGAAACATATATACACGACGTAAGGGGTAAGCAACAAACTGAACCAAAGACAGAAAAGAAAAGCAAAGCTACTCCTTTCTAAATAGTTCACTAATCCTTCTAATTTTTTTGGACAACGACACCGTCGCTAAAAACAAAACTTTGATTGTGATTTCCTATACAATTTACTATTTACTGTACAAGAAAAAAAAAATTAATCCACAATGACGGACCTTCATTCTGAGCAAACAAGAGTTTGGTCAACACGTGTGTGGTTTGTAATATAGAGATAAGTTCACTGTGACCACGAGCGTTGGATCGTGTTTTACCGGACATGCGGCGACCATTCATGGCAGGTATATGGCCTGAGACATGGTACATACATACTATATGCACTCAATTTCTCCCCTTTCCTTGCAATTCTCTATGTCAAATCCATTCGTGGATGCTTTATTATCTTTTCTTTTGTATGTTGTACTAGTTAAACGCCCCGTGCGTTGCTACGGGATAACTAAATTTTATATAAAAACACATGGATCGCATGATAAGATAACAATACTATAAAATTAAACAATGATATTTAATCTAAGTAAGTTTTTTTAAAAGTAACACAATCAATCATAGATATGGCGGGTTTTTAGACTCTATTTATGGGCTTCTTCGTAATTAAGCCTAAGATAATATTATTAAGGACCTGTGTATGCATATTTGACCATTGGTGCGGGTGGGAGGCCAGAGAGACCGCACATTCCAAATTTGCGTGCGGGTGAGGAGGGCATGATTGATCACACCTTCCAAATTTGCATGGGCGTGGGGAGGGCGTGATTGATCGCACCTTCCAAGTTCACATGGGTGGAGAGAATCGCACCTTCCAAATTTACGTGCAGGTGGGGGGAGGGTGTGATTGACCGCACCTTCCAAATTCGCATGGGCGTGGGGAGGGCGTGATTCATTGCACCATCCAAATTTGCATGGGTGGAGAGGATCGCACCTTCCAAATTCACGGCGGGTTGGGAGGGCGTGATTGATCGCATCTTCCAAATTCGCATGGACGTAGGGAGGGCGTGATTGATCGCACCTTCCAAATTCTCATGGGTGGAGAGGATCGCACCGCCCAAATTTTGCGTCTGCGGGTGTGGAGGGCGTGATTGTTCGTGATCTTCTAAATTCGCTTTGGGCAGGCAGATCTATTTTATTTTTAGTTTCCTAATTTTCTCTCATGGAAGCTCAAAAAGGAAAAAAAGTCCCTTCGACCGAGGAGGAGAATGGGGCGTGGGTTTTTTTTTTTTTTCCTCCTAGATTTTCTCCTTCTATTTACGGGTGGAAGAGCGGGAGTATTTTTTATCGCAACAACCAACATGCATGGTTAATTTCTTCTTTTATTGTGTGGTTAATTCTTTCCTTTACTGTGTGGTTAATTCCTTCCTTTATGAAGTAGCATGGACGATTCGTTTCCTTTTCCTTTCCTTTATTGTATGATTAATTCTTTCCTTTATTACGTGGTTAATTCCTTTCTTTATTAGGTCGCATGGACGATTTGTTTCCTTTTCTCCCTTCGGTTTTCGCATGGGGTGGCGGTCGAGGCAGACTCAAAGCGAATGTCGCACAAAAAAAAATGTCTCCCTCTTTATTCTTTTTATGTTGTAGAGATAATTCATTCTAGAGTAAAATACACCTTGGGTCCTAAGTCCCTTATCTTTTACCGCGGCCCACTGACGATCCAAAGGCAACCACGTAATCCGCCATAGCTTATGCAAGCTGAGCCCGCACCGAATTTAGCATAAACTCCCCTGGCCCACTCATGATAACATCATATTCATGGTGAATGAATGAAGGCGACAAGGCAGTTGTGGCGCCTCAGCGCCTGTATTATCATCATGATAACAATTGACAAAGCCTGTTAGCCATAGTTGGGCCAGAAAACATACACAAGAGTCGTCGTTGGGCCAGCAAATTTGCACTATAGAAACAGCAGCTTCGTCGGGTCGATTACTAAATTTTTGGCCCAAAAAGCTGTTGGGCCATAGTTGCGCCAGCAAATTTGCCCTAGAGAAACCCTAGCAGAGAAGCGTCCGTCGCCGCGTGGCACCTATAAATATGACCCTCTTGAACCTGTTCCCTTCCACCATCTCCTCCTCTGCCCGCCGCCGCCGTCACAGTAGCAGCAAGAAAACGTTGCCTTGGCTCGTGCCTGCCTTTTCCTCAGCGTCGTGTGTTTATTGCTTGGTTTCGGATCTGGTTTCTCTTCTGGCGTTGGTTTCTCTTTCTTGCTCGTATGGAGAGGAAAAGCGAGGTTGTAATGAGGGGCGATGATGATACAAAGTCATGCACCACTCTGAATAGAGGGGATTGTTATTCTCTCTTGGGCTGACAAGCAAACTTTCTACCCATGTTTCTTCTGAGCCTTCTACGTACATGAGCGGAGCTTTTTCTCTGTTTTTTTGGTTGCGTTTTGTGGAGGCTTCCTGAGTGATTCTTGGGAGCCAGATGATGTGGATCGACCGATCCAACCATGATGCGGACTGAATTTCATTTGAGGTCAAATCTAATGGCTTCTGATGGTTCTCGAGTTTACCTCCCCTATGTTGTTGCTTTTAAGTCCTTTTTTTTTTCTTTCCTCGAAAAGGCAGAGGGCGAAAGCCAATGTAACATTCGTCTTTGATTTGCTTTTTTAGCCGTCGACGTTTTGGATCTGATGCTTTTAATTGGTTTGGATGATGATGAAAAGGAGTAGTTTTAAAGAAACAGATAGATGGAAGCCAATTTGCAGAGCAAAGGGGCCAGATAAGTGGCGATCTTTGCATTGAAGGTTGGCGACAACAAAATTGCAGTTCTCCGTGCCGCTCAGATTTTCTTCTGTTTTGTGACGGCCTCGAACAAGCTGCTACATCTTTATATCCGTCTTTACTATCTGTATTTTTGTCGTTTTATTCTCTGGTTCCATATTTCTTCGTCACGATTTGCTATTTTATAACTACGACTTAAGACTTAGGATAACTATAAAACTGACATGACATGTACCGATGAACGATGCTATTTTATAACTACGACTTAAGACTTAGGATAACTATAAAACTGACATGACATGTACCGATGAACGATCTCAACATACATGTACCGATGAATGATCTCAACACACAAGAATACAGTATGTGGTGCATGACAAATGAAGACTGCGCTGCACACAAATGAGGATGAACTGATATAACGACTGAAGAATCTGATGCACACAAATGAACTGCTCAAGGGGACAACGCCCTGCGTACTCCATGCTTCGCTTTACAAATCTTTGCTGCGATAATCTGTGAATATCACTGGATAACTCAGCTGATCGGTGAAGAACGAATGAACGGATAACTCAGAGCTGATCAGTGAGATGAATGAATGGCACAGAACATAGCTGATTAGTTTCTTCTATGGTATGAGTGATTCAATACACTGCTGATCAGTAATTTTACATTTTCCAAAAAAAAGGTTCTTGAAATTAACAAAATTGATTCAACGTGTAGAAATCTTGTTGATGCACAAAAATGAAGAATACAGGACAGTAATGCAGCTCACCAATAAGATACAGACAGTGCACACAAGGCCTTCACGGACGCTGCGCCGTCTGCTAGGCGGGCGAACGAGCTCACGCTCCTTCCCCTGCTCGGTGTTCGTTTTGCGAGGGATGAGTTGGGAGTTGCCAACGCAGAATCCACATCGGCGCTGCCCACCGCCTCTGTTCCTCACCGGACCTCGGACGTCGACCCGGTCGCTTAGTGGGGGAGCATGTCGGCGTGCCTGCTGCCGCGCTTCCTTCCGGGACTTTACTGTCGGCGGTCACCCGGCCGCTTGACAAGCCAATCCTCAGCGGTTCGCCCCCCCCCCTCCGCTCGTCAAAATCACCGATGAGGAATGGACATCAAGACGCAAACACCTGGCCGCAAAAGCCGGGCAACGCGATCCACAACCGGAGCAGCGGGTGATGGAGGTGTTGCTCGCCAAGCTTGAGGGACGCCCGTCGGAGGCGGCGTCGGACACTCCGGCCCGAGATGGCAACCAAGTTCGGGAACACTCCATCACAGTTGGATCGTCCGACAGCGGCGTTTGCGTGAGTTTTTCCTCATGATGCCCCCTCGCTATCGTCGCACAACATGTAAAACTCTTATTTCCCTTAATATAATACATGTCAATGTGCACGATTAAAAAAAAAAAACAAAGTAGTGCAATCAAATAATACGAAATTTATTGTGAGACAGAAAAATGTTTGTATTGGTTTTGTGCTATTCAAGTCCTGAATGGCACTAGTATGTGGATAAATATAAATATCGATGCATTATCCTCATCTCTCTTTGGTTCTATGCGTCAGCTGTCTTCAAATTTGCTTCTTGTGTTTGGTTAATCAGTAATCACACTCTTAGATAGGTTCTTAAAAGTAAAATCAAGATTTGATCTTATTAAATATTTCAGAATTTTGCTTAAGTTTATGATTATATAAAAACGTCTCTCACCTCGGTAAGCAATCAAATACAACTTAACCAAATGCAATTTAATCATGCATAACTAAACACCAAGACATTGCATAGTAAGGTTTAATTGTAGGACTTAATGCAAGTAACCAAATACACCCTATATGCAACCGTAGTAAATCATTTAAAAATAAAAAAGAAAAAAAAAAAATACATGTACTTGAAATAGGGCATGTGTCTCGCACAATTAATTCAGTAAAAGAAGCAGCACCAATTTAGACTGCTGTGTCAACCAAAAATTTAAGTTTAGACAAAATAAAGTTACAATTACACTCCGGGGCAGTGGTGCATCTCGCAGCGCCTGCCAACACTTAGTTCATAAAATTTGGTATAGGGGGCGCTCTAGCTCAGGATGCAGAACAGAACAGGACACCATAAAATGTCTTTCCACAAAATTCAACGGGTTAGTATCTGCGCTGCTACACATACTTGCCTCTGTACTTGGGTTTGGACTCCCTATCTGGCTTCCCATCCTGAGCTGGCTCGAACACGGCAGAGTGGAGGTTGCCCTCCTCCATCCACTTCTGGTGGTTCTCCCTGAACTCCTGGTGCCGCTCTGCGGCCATCTTCTCGATCTCCTCAGTGTAGGGCGCGACCTTCACCATGGTCAGCAGAACCCGGCTGTACCGAAAGCTCAGGATCTGCTCAGAGGAGGTGATCAGCTTGAAGCAGGGGTGCTCGGGGAACTGCGGGCTTGCAGCGCCATCTTCACCTCGCAATACAGGGTAGAAGAAGACGAGCCTGCCACCCATGACTAGCATCCTTGCAGCGAGGTGGAGGAGGTCATGGACGCACTCAGCGAGGCTGTATGGCGCAGTTGATGGGATGTGGTTGTCCCGTTTCTCATCCGGCACTGTGTAAGGACCTTTGGCGCCTTTTATGAGCTTCCGACCACCAGACTTCCGACCACCAGCACGTACTCCATATGGTGGGTCACAAATTATTGCATCGAACATCTGATTGATGACAGGCAGTGGCATTTTCAATTAAGATTCAAAACAAATTTGATCGAGCAAGTGAGTTTCAAAATGGCTCATGGAGGCAGAAGCAACAATAAAGACAGACTCACAAAATGTAGACTCCAATAAAAGGAACTATTCCCAAATGAAAGCCTAAGGGTGTCCAATGCTCCAGCTTAGGGCTAGCTGAATCAAAATTTTATTCGTTGAATATGAAAGCCTAAGGGTGTCCCCAATGCTCCAGCTTAGGGCTAGCTGAATCAAATTTTTATTCGTTGAATAGTGCAAAAGAAAAGAGGCTAGCAAAGAGTCAAGAGATAGTCTCACGTTTCACGATGCCCCTCACACAGCATGATATAACTGCTATTGTCTCTTTCTTCCACATTTGCTAGCTTAGAGCTAGTGCTAGCTTATATTGTTGGAGACACAAAAATAAAGAAACTAAAAAAAAACTCATAATATAAACTTTAATCAAATTTCATGTAGCAATGCAATTCTGCTATAGGTAATGGATTTACCATTGCAGACAAGACTTTTAAGATTAAGTGAGAGCATCATGAAGGCATTTTTGTTGAGTTTGAGAGCAAATACATACAATTTTATATTGAACATGCACTACGTTCTAGCCTAATATGCCACTCCGTCATGCAAAATAAGATCCCCCACCCCTGACCACCGCTGCCCCACAAGCACAAAAAAGTTTGGTTCCAGCACTAAAGCCATACTAACCAGTAACCAGACAAGTTCTATATTGTGCATTTTGTAGAAAAGGATACCTTGCATTTTCATTTCATACAAGCACTAATGAATGTTAACATGAAAATTCATGCCCATAAATAGTACATAATGCACAACTGTTACCTCCTTCAATCCTGGCGCCAGGGTGGGAGATTGTTGTCTGCCCTTAGCAAACACAAAGGCTCTGGTAACTTGTACTGATAAACAGACAACACGTTAGTGCTTAACATTAAATCTTCCAGCTATACAATTAACAAATAAATCCATAAATATTTGTGCCAAAAAGAAAAAGGTGAATACTAAACATGGATGTTTTCTGTGACTTAAACTAATAAGTAAAAAAAATCATGCAAATCATGACATAATGAGGCTGATATAACAAGCATGGGCATGTTCGATTCCTGTGTTGGCTTGCCCACAACCACAAGAGAAAGCCTTGCCCTCCCAGCCCAAGAGAACAGAAATAGCTCTCCCTTGGAAGAAAGATAAAAACTTGCCATCACTATCCCATTTGATTTCTCACTCAGCAAGGGATCATCAAAGAACCAAGCATATTATCCCAACAAGTTGAGTCAATTCTCCAAATGAATCAATGTAAATAAATAAATAAAAGAACAATGAAACCTTGCCTAATCCCTACTGGTAGCCACTTGGGCCACCGCTGACAAACAGACCCTATTTTGAGTCAAGGATAGAACTATGGTGCATAGTCTCAAAATCTAGTATTGCTAGACCAACTTATGAGTGTTACTGATTTGTTGAGATAAGCTAGAGATAAAATCAACAAGAGTCACAAATAGAGTATAAAAGTTGATGACTGGGCTATAGAGACAACAATAGCATGCAAGAAGCTGATTGAAGATAACAGCGTGAAATCACCTGCTCAAAGTTGCTCCAAACATTGCAATCTGGGCCACGGCCATCCCCGTACAACCCTTATGTCGATATCTGCACCCTGAAAAGCCTTTATCAGAAAGACATATAGACTAACAAACTTAAAGGGTACATTTATTCACACAAACACAAACCATCGTCATAGCTCCAAAAATGCGCGCGCTGCGACCAAAATGCTTCCAGTGCCAACAAAGGGGTCATAGACAAGCTTCCCAGGCCTGGCCAGACCCTGATTGGCCATGAGGAAAGCCATTTCAGCATCCATTGCAGTCGGGCCAATGTACTTCCTACTCTTGAGCTGGTATGTTGGCAGAAGATGCCTATCAGCAGCTCCAACCTCCCGGCCAAAGAATATTGACCTCTTCACAGCTGGTGGGAGACCATTGTTCGATCCATAGTCATCTGTCTCCATGACAAAGAACCTGTGATCAGGCTTCTTCAAATTAACATGTCCCTGAAAATAAACAAAAAGGTGAAGCCTCGTTGCACGATCAATACCACTCAGCAGCATCCATAAGATCAGCACCAAAAGAAATGGACGAAATAATATGTCATCAACCTTGAATGGTATGTAGGTGAGGCTCTGTATGATCTCGTTCTGCTCTTGGGAGCTGATCACTTTGCCGAAGCTATCGATAACGATCTTGAAGGTGCTTTCCGGGGTCAGGAACGGTAGCTTCCGCTCATCTGGGTACTCTCTGACCGACTTCTCCAGCTCCTCGTAGGTGGTTCCATGGCCCCATAGCTCGTAGATCCCCTTCACCAACAAGCCTACCCCGCACGACGCCAGAGAATCACGCAGAGGAATAAATAAACGGCAACGGGAGAGAGGAGAAGGTTGGAAAGTAATAAAGGACTCGAGCTCGCGCTTACTGCGGTTGGCGACCTGGGCGGCGAGGCGCTCGTCTCCTGGGAGGCGAACGAGATGGAAGGGGGAGTCTACGTGGTGGTTCTCCGGCATGCACCACTCGACGGATTCGCCGGCGCCTGGGCCGGCGAAGAGCTCGGCGAGGGACTCCACCTCCGGTCGCCGGTAGTCCAGGAGCCTGTGGTAGAAGACGCATAGGTACCACATCTCTCTTGCGCTGCTTTTTCTCCGGTTCCTTGCTACTGCTCCAGCGGGAGGAGAAACGCTGGGGCGCTGTCGTGGTTCGGCGTCTCCGGCGGCGGCGGCGGCGGGAGGGAATCAAACGAAGAAAAAAATTGCGAGGAGGGCAAAAACCTAGACCCTGTTCGGCTGGATCAATTTGGCTGGGCTGGAGCTTCTACTGAACCAGCCAGCCAACCAGCTTCTAGCAGCAAGCAGCCAGCCAGCCAACCAGCTGCTAGCAAGGGAACTTGCCTTTGCCTTTGTATAAAGCCGGCGGCGTTTTGACTGGAGCTTTTACCGCCAGGCTTCAGGGGGGGAGCACGATGAAGAAGACGAAGCTGCCAGTGTGGGCAGCAGTGGGAGGCGGATCCGTGCAGCTGGGATGCGGATCCGGCGAGGATGAGAAGGAGCCGTGCAGCTGGGAGGTGACCGCGGATGCACGGCGACTGCGGCGCTCAGGACCGTAACGAGGGCGGCGTTTGGAGCGACGTCGTCGGCGATGGCAGCTCGAACTGCAAGAAGAAAGGCGGGGATGAGGGGGAAGGTGTACATCCGGGAGGGTGGCGCAATGGAGAAGTGGGATTCGGCGTACCTTGCTCTCCGGGAACGGCGTCGATGGCGGCGGGTGGTGGGAGCGAAGCCGAGGTCCAGGTCGCCGGCGACCGCGGCTGCAGGCGGGGACACGGCGAGTGTGGCTCCCAGGACCGCCGCCGCCTGCGGGGACGCGACCACGAGCGGCGAGGGACCTCGAACCCCTAGCTGCGCGGCGCGATGGGGAAAGGATGCGGGAGGGAGCGGAAGTGCTGGCCGGCTCGCTGGTTTTTTTTTTTTGAGACGAGGCTGGCTCGCTGGCTCGTTCGGCTGGGCTGAGGGTGATTTTTGCCAGCCGCAGCCCAAAACAGCCCAGCCAGCGATTTTACAAGCAGCCGAACAGGACCCTATCTAAACCCCGGAGAACGGGTGACTGAAATGTAGGCCCGTTAAGGTGTCCGCGTGTTTTCATGGGCTGGGCTTGCGCAGGAGCACTGGGCTGTTTCTCTAAAAAGAGTAATGGGTCACACTTCTGTGCAGCTCCACAATTTTCTCTCTCTTTATATTCGTCTCTTATCATTAGTTTTTTTTTTTTTTTTTTTGAGATTACACAGTAAGACAACGCAGACGCCAAACACGCATCGCACACTTACCCCTATGAATACACGCGACGCAAAACCCTACCCCTATGAGCACCTTCGAAGGACTGAGCCGGCAAATCTTGAAGTTCGAAGTCACCAATGGCGCCCGCTATTGACGGGACGTCGCCTACCACTTAATGCATAGCGTAGGAAAGTTCCGAAATAAATCCCAGGGATAAAGTGTCGCACCCAGGATTTGAAGTTTTAATAGCATTATTATTATTACCCTAATATCACCACTATCCCCCATAAGTTTGTCGCATTGGAATACCTATATACTGTACCTTTTTTTGTTGTTGCTCTAGCAGTTCTTTGACACCTCTCCTTTTCTATGGCAGCCAATATGTTCTCCATCTCCCCACTATGATGGGAACCACCCGAACTACCACATGTCAACCTTCTTTTTCTCTATACTACTATGGAGCCCACCTTCCATATGATTATTGGGGTACTGCTGCAATGACTCCTCTAATATTCATAAAAATAATATTAGGTTATCCTATACATACATATTAGACGTAAATTATTGAGAAACTGATGGAGATACTCTTAAAAGTATTCCACGGCCCTAAGGGACCCTCAAACTGGAAACTCTTCCTTGAACTTACCAAAGGGTAGTTATAAAGCTCTATACCTAAATTCTAAACATGAATTATCTAGGTCAACTTTGAAATGTTTAAACTTGAAATAACGTATTACTATTTTGGATACTATGTCGATATACATAATTTTAGTTTGGATAATTCGGGCATCATGCTATCATTTTACCCGAAATAGTGAAATTTCTCTTCTAAAAATGCTACTATCTAGCTCGGGTAACCCAAATGGCCACCTCTAGCACATGTATACCTGCCACACAATGCGACGATGAAACACAATTTCATGTAGATTTTGACAGTAAGATGTTTATAGAAGCAACTAAAGAAAAAATATATAAATGTGAACGGTTCCACTTCCCATTTGGATATCTGAAATTAAATTTATTCTAAATATTATAAGAATAGTTTTAGGGAAAACGAAATATGAAGAATAAGACATTGAAAATTGGGACTATTAAGTTGTCCGCCATCGATCCCCAATCCCATGTGTACTCTCCGTTCAAAAAGTTCTTTATAACTGAAGTTAAACTTAATTTGGTTAGTTTATAGAAAATAATATTAATATAGTTAAAAATTTATCATTACTACAGTTAGCTTATTGGATCGTGATCGCAACAGTTTTTCGTCCACGCAAGGAAAAGGAAAAGATGCCAAACAGAAAAAGGATGTCCATGTGGGCCAAAAGCAAAAATGCTAAAATGTTTTGGAGATGCGGGGATCGAACCCCGTGCCTCTCGCATGCAAAGCGAGCGCTCTACCATTTGAGCTACATCCCCTTTTGATGCTATATTGTAACCTTTATATGTATTTATTGTAATTTATTGTAAATATATCCGTACGTGGCACTAACCAAAATTCGACAATCTCTAAGCAGTGCAGCCCTTTAGGTTCCAACGCGCCATTTCTATTAGTATGACTCTTCCAATTGATTAATTTCCTTACGGGCTAATTAAAGTTTTTTCTTTCTTTTGTGAATAAAAAAAAAAATCTCTTTCTTATATAAATGCACGAATGCATCTCTGTTCCAGACTTTATTCACTCGCACAGCAAGAATCACGGGCGCTTATATAGTTATATCTCCACGGTAGATTGTTACTAGGAAACTTGAATTTTGAGCACCCGAAATCAACGAGCCTGAATGTTATGAGTCATAACTTATGACACGTGATAGCGCTGCCACCAGACCAGGCCGTTCTGCGGGCCTGTCGAGCTTGGCTATCTAACTTCGTCAACAACTTTTTTATAGTGCAGCACTCAAGCCAAACGGCATAAATGTCGCATGAGACATGATACAAGATACTGTACCAAGGGAATTTAATTTTCAGCATTCACAATGTCAAACAACATATTAGCCAACCAACAAATTTGGGAAACTGAAACGTTGGCCGTATGTATCTCACTGAGTTTTCTGATTACAAAGAGGATAGAACACCTACCAAAGCGCCTGAGCTCTGTCTGTGCAATTCGGTGTTCACCCTTGCGAAAGTTGAGGGGCACTGCAGACCTTCAAAGGGAAGGATCTGTGCTTGCCATGGCCAACCACTCCGTCGTGAACCTTCGTCCCTTCAAACATCAGTCGGGAGTCTAGCATCTGAGTCTACTTCTCAGATGCGCATAAAACCAGATGCCTATGATCGCCTTGACCTTCCATAATTCTGCACTTCTTTGTGGAGTAAGAATGCATCTCCTTGGTCGTTGTTGAATGCACGTCGCTCAAAGCTACAAACTGTGAGCTGCCTTAGTAACCCTCGAGACACGAGTAAAGGCAGCTCTCAGGGTCCTTCGCAGTAGGGTTCGTCGACAGGACAGCCGCGTTCACTGCATCCGCCACGAATTCACGCTGGGGAGAGCCCATCAGGTATCCTATGCATGATTCTGCAGGCTTCTCATACGCAAGTAGTGCCACACTATCCTGCAGAAAGCAGCTAATTCTCTATTTAGCTCATCATTATAAAGTGCTTAAGCTCATCAAAACTGTAAACACCAAATTAAGAAGATTTCATTTCATCAAACAGATTTTACAAGAACATTATTACTAATGTAAAGCACACTGTATAGAACAGAACAAAATGTAAAGCACAATGTATAGAACAGAACAAAAGGCAACACACACACACACACACAAAAGGCATTACCTTCAGGAGCCCCTCAAAAGCTTTGTGTGTTAAGAAGCTTGCCAGGTTAGCACGACCATATTTCACAGCATCCTCCAATTGTTCAGCCTAATGCATCAGAGGAAGTATATTAATATTAGTCGATATGCAATGCAGCAATGAAGTGTACAATCCATTCAGTCTACAATGAAATAGTATGACCTATGAAGCGCAGGAATTGAAATTTGAATATTCAGATAATTACCCTGATATATTCTATGAATCTTTGAGAATGAAGTAGGAAGCAGATAGCCGATTTTTCATCCTGCAAAGGAAAGAAATTCTTTCTTAGAACACACAGATTATAACTAAGTTCTTCAGGAAAACAGGACTGAATGTATGACAAAGACATTAATTACACAAGCTCGAAGATTATTTGAGAGATAATATCTGTCATATTTTTTTCCTGGAAATAACAGGGTGATGGTAAATTAAATCAACCACAAGACAGTAGAGTATACCTTTATCACTTGTGGATACCACTCCCCCCAGTCTTTTGAATGCAGAGTCGATATCTCCACTCATGATAAGCTTTATCAAATAAAATAAACGGTTTTCAGAAGGCAGAAGCCATACCAGAAAAAAAAAAAAATAAATCAAAAGAGGGCAATATCAAATCAATATCCAGCTGCATATGCAAGATACAGTGGAATGATGTGGATAAATGTAATACTACAACATATTTGCGCTGCACAGCCAAAGATAAAAGAGCTCAAGCTCACGAGGCAGCTGAGAGCAAAGACCAACTGTTACTTTTCTGTGAGAATGGAAAATGACATCGAATGAGCTCACACACATGCAATTTTAAAATTCCAATTAAAATAAAAAACAAAATTAGAACCTCCAAACCTAATTGATTGGTAGCAAAAACAAACAAAAATCTGGTCACCCTCATAACACACATAAACGGTAACCACAACAAAGATACTTCACACAAAATTTCCCATGCATCAATCATTAGGAACTGGTGCGTAATTGTCAACACTCTATCAAACTGGACTAAAAATGAAGTGTATATGTAACTTTTTTTTTTTTTTTTTTTTTTTGTTCGAGGAAAGAAAGGTTCTGTGTAACTTTTACAAAGTATCAACTGAATTCACGGAGATGCTACCTAAGATACCAGAGAAATGAAGTCAACAATCAGTTGCATTGAGTTTCTAAGCTCACCTGACGCTAAAAAGTTTTCTGTGGCTAAGACCATACATTTCGAGGTTCTGCATGACCATTTTGGCGATTGGTGGGGGATCAGTTGCATTTGCCATATCAAAAGCATTTAATGTATCTTGGTATCCATAATGGAGGAGATATGAACGGACAATCCTGTCACAAGTTCATGGTGCGTATCCATAAGATAATGCAACATAGAATGGATTTCAAAAACCAGGAAAGGGAGGACCCATGTAACGCAATAAGACAGTACTTAAATTAAATAATTTAATAGAACATATAAATAAGGTAACATGGAAATCATGATGTGGAGACGACCAATGAAGTAGAGAAGAAGTGAGTATAGGAAATACCAATGACTGATGTCTGGCTCCAAGTTCAATTTATCAGACACCGATTGCTGCCTCATTTTCTCTTCAAGAATATAGCCCTGCCAATATAAGTAAAACACATCAATTGCAAAAGCTACTGAAGTGCACCAGAACAATTGTGAATTAGTGTTCAGTAAATGGGACAAAGCCAGTAAGACATGATTACTATATCCACATCTTCCACATTAACTCGCTATGTGGTTATGTAAAGGAAGGGCTACAGTTGCAACTGTTAACCATAAAGGAAAATCAATTGTATTTAGTGACATAATATTTTTGTGGTGGTTGGCAAATAACACACTAAAGGGTGCATGAGATCAAAATTTCTGTCAAATGTATTTGATTTGATAATGCAGCCAAATTTTAAAAATCTGATGAGTAATTCATAATAGAAAGTGAGGCATGTGTCATAGATGCAGAAGAGTATTATTGATATACAGCTAGTGCCATGAATAAGGGTTTTCATCAGTTGCAACAGGAAAAATTAGAACATTTCGATGTAGCTCAGTGAGGTAATGGTAGATGAACAAAAACATCTAGAATAAACATCTTGTCTCACCTCAATATCAAAACAGAATGGTTCTTTCCCAAAGTTCACAGTCAACCTGTAAACAACAACAGACTTTTAGTCCTAAGCAACTTATAGTAGACTAGAGATCACGCCCCAGAACGAGGATACAGAAAATGAAAATCACTACGTCTAGATGCATAGCAAAAGCTATGTATCTAGAAAATCCAAAACTGTTAGAATGTTGTCTCTATTCCTCCAAACTCTAGTAGGGTGGGCAATATAGTTGTTGTACATGGGCCTCATGGGCCTAGCCTCATGGGCCTACACATATACACTAACACTCCCCCCAAGCCCCGAACTTCCGCGGCCGGAGATCAAGATCGGACATGAAAGAAAGCAACACACATGTGGGGGCCCCCGCGCAGTCACAACTAGCCACCGGGCGACGTTGAGACCGGATCGAACTCTCGAGAAGGTCGATGAGGGCAGACCCCTTGGTGAAGATGTCGAATGGGAGGTGGTCGGGTACATGGAGCACCAACAGCGCCGATGGCAAACCAAGTCTCGGACAAAGTGCAAGTCGATCTCCACATGCTTCGTCCGTCGATGCCGAACGGGTTGGTGGAGAGGTAGACGGCGCCGACATTGTCGGCAGAGACAAGTGTGGTCTTTGTCGTGGGCCGTGAAGTCGCCCAAGAGTCGACGAAGCCGGGGAGGCCTCCGCCACACCGTTAGCAACAGCCCGATCCGCCCGCACTGGAGCGGAGACAACCGGCTGCCGCTTGATGACCGGGAGACGAGGTTGCCGCCAAGGAAGACGGCATACCCCAGAGATAGAGCGGCGAGTGTCGGAGGACAGCCGCCCGGTCGGCGCCAGGTGTAGACGACGAGCCTGGAGGGAGACCGGTGGAGCATCAAAGCCGAGTCAATTGCCCGCCACGAACATAGCGGAGAAGACGCTTCATCGCAAGAAGATGGGGTGCCCGTGGATCATGCATGTGAAGACAGATCTGCCGAACGGCGTAAGCGTCGTCGCCCGGTGAAGGTGAGGTATCGCAAGGCACCGCCCAAACTCCGGAAGGCGCAGGGATCCGCCACAGGGTCGCCTTCATCGCCAGCAAAACCTTCGCCCGAGTATCAACCGGAGTAGCACGGGGGGTGACACGCCGTCATCTCACCCCGCCGAGAATGTCCGTGAGCATACCGTCCGCCGGTGCAGAACAACCCCGAAGGGCGAAGTCTCCACAAGAACCCCCGTGAAGTGGTGAAGTGGACCAAGATCCTTCATGGCAAACTCCCCCGCCGCAAGGCCGATATGACACGCCGGAGAAGCCGCGGCCGGAGGCGGTGAGGACAATGTCATCAACATAGAGTAGCGGTGTAGGCGCCTCGCCGCCGCGGGCGATAGACAAACAGAGAAGTGTCCGACTTGGCCTCTCTCGAACCCCAAGGTGAGAAGGTAGGTGGCAAACCGAGAGTACCAAGCACGAGGAGCCCGTCGCACCATAGAGTGACTTGTTGAGTCGGCAAACCCGATCGCCGACCGAATCGACAAATCCCGCCGGGTCGGCCGCAAAGATATCGTCTCGCACAAGGTGCCATGGAGAAATGCATTCTTGACATCAAGTCGATGAACCACCAAGAGCGAGAGAGAGCAAGTGAGAGGATCGCGGCGCGACCAAAGCGTGCGCTTGACCACCGGACCAAAAGTCTCATCATAATCAACCCCGGGCGCCGAGTAAAGCCTCGGAGTACCCAGCCAGCCTTGTAGCGTTTCCATCGCCGCCACCGACGCTTTATGCGCCCGCATCCACTTGCTCAGGACCACATTGCCACCACACGGACGCGCACAAGGTCCCACGCCTGGTTGGCAAGAAGAGCCTCATGCTCCTCTTCCATCGCGCGTCGCCCCGCTAGGATCCGCCAAGGCGCCACGGATGAGGAAGAAATCGAGAGACCGGCGGATCTATCATGGTGGCGAGAGGGTCGCAGATCTGAGAACCCCCCGCCGCATGGCGAGTCACCATCGGGTGAGTGTGACGGGGTCCCGCCGAACGATCCGTGGGTGGTAGATCGAGGGGTAACCACGGACCGCCATGGTGGAGGCGGTGGCGGAGTAGCCGGGAGTCGGTCCGAGGCACCAAGGCCGGGGTCGCCGCGACAACCAGACACTGCGTCGCCTGGCCGCCACGGTCCGGCCGCGAAACGAGGGAACGACGCGGCGGGCGCCGGGTCAGCGCGGCGCAAGCTCGGTGCCTCCGGCCGCCGCTGGCGCAGCCCGGTGCTCCGTGGTCGCACGGGGCACGCAGAGAGGCCGGGTCGGCGCGGCGCAGTGGGGGCGCCGGCCGCCCGCGGGCGCAGTAGGAAAGCGCCCGGGGCAGCCGCGTGGCGCAGCAGTGAGCCCGGGAGTACAGTAGAAAGAGGCCGGAGCGTAATCGGTGGCCGAACCACCGGTCACAAAACAGTGGACTCCAACTCGGCCAGGGGTGGAAGGTGTGGAAGAAGTGGAGAGGGGGGAAATCCGACTCGTCGAAGACAACGTGTCGAGATGAGGACTCGGTGGGAGGAAAGGTCGTCGCAGCATTCCCCCTTATGGTCAAGGGAGTAGCCTAGGAACACACACCGGGTCGAGCGGGGCGCCAACTTGTGAGGAGAGTGGCGGCGGTGTTTGGGTAATGCACACCCAAGACACGGAGGTGATCATAGGTATGAGGGGAACCGAAGAGGGCGTGGTGTGGAGTGGGAGCAGGACAAGCAAAGTGGACGGAAGACGGTTGAGTAGGTGGGTGGCGGGTGTGAAGGCTCTCGCCCGAGCGCGAGGGCGAGAGGCCCGAAGAAGAAGAGTGCGCATGACATCGTTTCGTGGTGCGGATCATCCGCCGCCCTTTGCCGCTCGGGAAGAGGTATACGGGACAAGACAGCAAATTTAACACCCCGAGAGAGGAAGAAAGAACGAGAGGCGTTGTTATCGAACTCACGCCCGTTGTCGCGACCGACGGCCTTGACGGTGAGACCGAACCCGAGTGGACACCGTGCAAAGAAGTGGAGGAGGGTGGGAAACGCCTCGCACTTAGCACGCGAACGGAAAAGTCCAAGAGTAATGGGAGAAATCATCAACCAACACCGTGATAATAATATTTGAGGCCGAAATGCTCTGACAGAGAGAGGTCCACACATTACAAGTGTACAAGATTAAAGGCATGCGGAAGCACGCGAAGAAGAAGAAGAAAAGGGTAGTCTAACATGACGACCGAAAGCCGACACGCATGACAAAGATGCTCGGCATGAGTACGAAAGTACAAGAGATGTCCGCGACTACGACCCGAGCCGAGCCAAAACGCCGCGCCCGATGACCGGAAGCGGGCGGTGCCGATGGTAGAAGACGGCGCCACGGCAAAGAAGAGCAGCCAGAAGACGGAAGGCGAAGAGTGTAAAGGGGTCCCGTGCTCTCACATCGAGGAGTGGTCGCCGGGAAGCCAAATCCTTCACGTAAAGACCGTGGTGTCAAATTCGACAGAAACAAGAGTTATCGCCAGTGAACCGACGAATAGAGAGAAGATTGTGGACCATCCGAGGAGCAACAAAACATTCAAAGGCGAAAAGGACCCGGAGCGTAACCCACAGAGGTGACCGGAAGACAGGAACCATTCCCTACCATGATAGAAGAAGGGCAAGAGGGGTTGGGAGGTCGAAGAGTCGAGTATACCAAAGATCCCGGAGTGGTGTGGTAGGGAAGCCCCGAGTCGCCAATCCACCGGTGGGCGGTGTCGGCCCCATGGTGCCGAAGGACCGAGCGAAGCTCGCCGATTCCACCCCCCCGGGACAGGCTAGGGCGGAGGAGGAGCCCTGGTCGGCGGTGAGGAGCCATGGTAGAGTACATGGCGGCCGCCCGGGAGTGGAGGTCGAGTGTTCCCGCCGCCCTGCGGCCGTGAACGCGGCCACATGGAGATGCGCCCGGTCCATGGGTTGATGGCTGGGGGACAGGGCGCGACCGCCGGGACCGGAAGGGGAGCAAGCGGTGGAGTGGTCCCGCCACGCCAACCGGTCCGATGCGCTCCGCCGGCACCGCCCAAAGACCACCACCACCACGCCACCACGTCCGCGACGGGCGATCACCGCTGGGTCACCCCCACCCCGCAGGGCCGGGGAGGAGGCGTGGCGGCGACGAGCGGAGGTGGGAGGACGCAGCGCCGAGGCAAGGGAGCGGGCGGTGCAGGGGGCGTGTGGCACGGCCCCCCCCGAGCTCCTCGAGGACGAGGTCGTCCCCGACCCGCAGGAAGGTGGGGAACTGTGTCCGACGAGTGATCCAAGTCCTCGGAGTCTTGAAGCCGTCCATTGAGGCCACGCAGAGGTTGAGCACCGAGGACCCGGTCGTCAAGCCGGTACCCAATGTCGCGGAGAGCGTCGGCCTTTGTCTTCATCCGCCGGTGAGTCGCAGCGCAGAGGTCCCCCGCTGTGAAAGGCACGGAAGTCGGCCTCGGCCGAGAGACAGGCCTCGGCGTTGTCGAAGAAGTGGCCCTCGATGGCGAAAGGCCGGTACTGGCGTGCGAGAGGCGCCTGCGGAGCCCGGGCGGTGTCCCGGATCTCCGAGGGAGATGGTGCCAACGATCCAAGACGGGGCGACGCCGCCGGCGCGCCGCCATCGCCGCATCGCGCGCCGCGTGGCTGGGTGTGTCGGCGACGCGGGTCGCCGATGGGCGACTTGGCGAGGAGCATCCGATCGACGCGCCAACGAAGCCGTGGGGTGTGCGCGTGGAGTCGGACGACCAAGTGACCGAGGTTCTGACGTCGTGGACGGGCGACCGCCCGGAGGTGCGGTGTAGGCGACCATGGGATCGACGGGTCGGGCGGTGGAGGGAGAGGGCGGAGGAGGTGGGGTGTGTGCCTCGGGAGGAAGAAGTGGCGCCGTGTCTCCGCAAGACGGGGGTGGGGACGGAGGGACCCAGGCCGGGGAACTCGCTCCGCCGGCCACTGGCGAGTGAGAGCACGGCGGCGATCGCTCGAAGGCTCCCACGCGAGAGCGGCGGACGAACACGCCCCGCGCGCCTCCGGGCCCGAAGCTTTGCCGCCGGAAGCAAGCACGGCAAGCTCGCGTTGGGTCCAGGAGCACCATCGGCGACACCCTTGCCCCGAAGAGCGCCACGGTGAGCGGCGCATCCCGCTGGTGCATGCCGAGACCCCCACCAGCCATAGAGGTGGGCGAGAGGGATCGCCACGAGCATCACCGGGCCGGGGAAGGAGGAGGGGGGAGCGACGGGAGAGAAACTGGCCTTCCACCGGCCGAGGCCGGCACCATGGACGTCAGGCGGGGACGGGTTCAGGGGAGCCTGGGCACCGGCCCGCGACCTCGAGGGTCGCCCTGAGAGCCCCCGGGCGGGGGTCTCCCGCGACCACATCGCCCGTCCGCCCGGCGGCGGTACCGCGGCCGCACCGCAGCCGGGCGGGGGGCCGCCGCTTCCCGCGGTGGTGAGGATGCGGCTCGGGCGAGAGGAGGAGGAAGGTCCGGCGACCTCGGAGCGGCGCCGGCCCGCGTACCGCGCCTCGCGACGGCCGCCGCGAGCGGCAGCGCCCGCGTCCGCTGAAGTCCGCGCGGCGCCTTGGAGTCCGCCAGCTCTCGCTGCAGGGCGCGATTCCACCGGGCGCCGCGCGTCGCGGCGCCGCCGGGCGACGGCGTGATAGGAGAGGAAGGGGTAGGAGGAGAGGGAAGAGAGGAAGCCTCGCCGCCGCCGTGGAAGCGGCGCGCCCGGCGCCACCCGCCATCGGTACGCGGGCGCTACCGGAAGGGGAAGGGGAAGAAACGGATCGGGAATCTAGTGTGATACCATGTTAGAATGTTGTCTCTATTCCTCCAAACCCCTAGTAGGGGTGGCAATATAGTTGCGTACATGGCCTCGGGCCTAGCCTCGGGCCTACACATATACACTAACAA
>JADLZK010005769.1:0-201906 GCA_015847255.1 Hyparrhenia diplandra
GAAGGGTCGAGATAATGCATGCACATCCAATGAGTAGTCTCCGCAGAGTAACGCGACGGGCTTTTTTTCTAGTTATCACTAGTACCGAATTGATTTTGCGAAAGCACTAGCACAATCTTTCCTCGCGGGCGGGTATTTTTTGCTCGCCACGGAAAATACTCCCGCCACATCCTTCAAAGCGGTGGCGGGGCTTATTTTTACCCCGCCACTTTTGTGTCGATTTTAGGCGGGCGCACCTTAACGCGCCCGCCACAAAAATACATTATTTTCCGCGCGGGCGTGTTAAGGTGCCCGCCACGAAAATAGATTAACCGCGGACGGGCATTCTATTAAGCTCGGGCCACCGAAAAATCCTGTGCCCGCCAGCCCAAGGTGAGCCCGATAACGTTATGTACTATATATATACAACACCAAAGAAACCCTAACTCCTCCTCATCCCATCCCCCTCACCTCTCACCCACCGCCGCACCCGGCTGTTCCCCGCTCTCACACAAAGGGCCAACTCTCCTTCTCTCTCACTCTCCCTCCACCGCACCGCATGCATCCTCTCCCTTCCGCATGCATCCTCTCCTTCCAAGATCCCCCTCCTTTCCTTCAGCATCACATGCATCCTCTCCTTCTCCTAGCCCATCGAACGACAGCGCATGAGAAGACACCGGCTTGAATCCAGATCCGGTGAGGTGGCGGTCTCCTCCCGCAACCGGTGGGTGGCGGCTTCCCTTTCCCCCCAACGATGGCGCACAAGAGGTACTCGCCCTCACTTCTCTATCCTCGTTCTCTACATCTCTCCTCTCTCCCTCGACCTTTCGCAGGCTCTCATCCGACGAGGTGGCGGCCGACGACGCCCGGATCCAGCGAGGAGGCGGCCGCGCCGTCGAGATCCGCGAGGAGGTGGATGGTCGCAAGACGGATCAAATGCGGCGAGCGATAGAGCGATCCGCTGACGACGGCGAGGACATGAAGATCCCGGCGGCGGTGGGATCCAGGCGGCACGGATCCGGGTCTCCGGCGGCGGCGGTGCGTGCAATGCGCAACCCCAGATGGCTCGGGCGGGCCCGCGGATGGGCCTTGGGCTGGCCTGTCTAGGGTTTTTATTTTTTTATTTTTTTTGGCTGTGGGGGTATATCTAATCGCCCGCCACGCAAAATCATTTAAGCGTGGCGGGCATCGAGCCCGCCACGTTAATCTCGCTGACAACCGCGACCTTTTGTTGGTGACGGCAGTAACCGCGGTTCGCCACGCAAAATCAAAAACGACCGCCACGGAAAACGTTTTAGGTAATTAGTGTATATAAAAAAGTAAAACAACCAAAGTACGAGCACCGCCCCGCTTTACAAGGTCTTCACAAAGCTCCCACGCGCCCGCTGAACGCCGGAAACGCCACGCCAATGGCCTCCTCCCGATCGATGACAAGGTCCCCAAATGCAATGGGTCGAGTATTCCCTTGGGCGCAGTGTGAAACGGTTGACCGGGCGGCACGATGCCGCACCGCTGCTCGAAGAGTACCATGCCTAGTCGGGAGGCCAGTATGTGAGCGCCGGTTGGGCAACTATCCACATCTCCCTCGCGCCCGACAGGCGTGGGCCTCCTAGTTTTCGCCCCATCGCGGGTGGGAGGCAATTAGGGGCGGCTCGCCGACCCACCTCATCCAGGAACTCGTGTGAGGCGCCGGGCGGCCTCACCACGACGCGGCGTCATGTCGCCAAGTTCGACGTCGGGGTTTACCGACTTGGAGGATGTGCGATCTTATGTCGGCCCCTCGGGCGCGGGCGGCAGATGACCGAGTGTGCCCCCGCGATCCGCGGGTGCGTCCCCATCACCAAACTCGACGTCCGGGGGTATCCCGGCACCCGAGGAGGTGCCGAGGCGCAAGCTTCGCGCCGACGACTGAGGCGAGAGGACCGCCGCCATCGGAGGCGCCGCTACTAACTCCAAGGGTGCGCCCAATCCAGAGCAACTCACGACGAACGCGCCGGCTGTAATTTGGTATCACAATTTTGTTTTTTTTCTTCTTCTATAAATCTAGTTAAAATTTAAAAATTGCGCCGACCTTGCCGTCCTGCACGAAACAAAATGTTGCATTGTGTGTTTGTGGGTGGGTGGTGGGTGGATGCTTCAGGTGCTTCAGGCTTGGCCGTATGGACAGTGGACACGGCACGAGCCTAGAGTGCGTGGTGTTTATACCGACGTCGCGCCCTCTTATTTATTCAGTTGGTCGCCGGCAAACCAACAGATGAGAACGCAAAGCAAGTTGTAGTAGTTTAAAATTTAAAATTTTATTAATATCGTAGGACCAAGTCAAACTATTTTGAATCTGGAGTGTTTTATGGGTTGTTTGAAATCGCCTCCGCTCCATGTTTTTCAGCTTCGCTTTATGTTTTTGTGAAACGGTTTTTAGCTCCACGCACACCGTTTGAGAAAAGAAAATGGAGTTGTGAGGTGCTCCACAAACTCCATGTTTTTGTGGAGCACTCCACGCTGAAGTTTGTGGAGCGATCTCAAACACCCTATATATAACCATATCGATATTTATAATATCGAATGAATAATATTATAATATGAGATTCATCATGGAATCAATTTACTTTTCATATAAACATTGACGTACTCCCCCATTCTAGAAAACATGCAATTCTAACACAATGTCATGGTTTAGTATCTCATGTTTGATTAATTATAGATATATTTTTTCAATGTTTACATTATCAAATAAATATCATTAGATTCATTACTTAAATGTATTTTTTAAAAGCACGGTGCTCTCGCTAGCGCTGCGCGTGTAGCGGTTGGCATACGGGATATGGCGACCTGTTCGGGCGACGACGGCGAGGTCCAGCTCCGTCCCGGGCACCATGGAGTCGCTTTCCGGTGCCTCCTTGCGTGGATCCTACGGCCTCAGGGTGGATCTAGGCCGGGCTGGGCTGGGTTGACGGTTGGAGAAGGAGACAGGGGGCATAGCGCCATCGAGGTGGCGCGGGTGGCTGCACTAGTCCTTGGTGGGTGGTCATATTAGAGGGTCCTAGCGCCGGGCGGCGCAGCTTTGGCCGCGGGCTTGCCGCCGCCGCTGCGTTTCGGGCGTCCTTGGACCGGGTTCCACGCGGATCCGTGAGCCTCGGCATGGATCTACGCTGGTGTGGCCATGGCGCGGCCGCCGCACGGTGGTACCCCCAACATTGGCTGCAGGTAGGGCCCACGGGCCAACACGGGTGTGGCGGTGAGGGCGTTTGGCAAGATAGTAGTTTGTAACCTAGTTGAAGACTCAAAATTGCGGTGTTAAAGACGGAGGAAGGCGACGGAAGGAACATGTGTGCGTGACAATTCAACGGTCTCTCATCCGTTGGTAGTGGATCACTTAATTTGGCGAGGAGGCCGTGGGAGGCGCTTACCTAAATTGGCGTAGACCGGGCGTGGGAGTGATGGCCAGCGGTTTGTAACACCCATATTTTTGCATCATTTTAAAATTCACTAAAAATTTAAACTTTTTATAATTACAACTAAAAACTTGGCTTTACTTTCTCCGCAAGACAACCCAAAATCTTTTCAAAACCTTGCATCAAGCTCACCATGTAGAATTATTTAGGGTTTATGTTCGATTGCTTGAATGATTGCTTGCATGTTTGTTGACCTAGAATTTATTTTTGGCATCAAATAGTAATTCCTCGACATCACCTACCAAATATCTTTCCTTGATCACCCCCTTTATCCAAATATCCTTCCCTTGATCCTTTCTTGTCATCCTCCACCAAAAACCATTCCTTGATCTCCCTTGATTAACCAACCATCCACCCATGAGCCCCTGAATTCAATTCGGATTCAATTGTCGTGCCTAGTAAATTTTCCGGGAAACCAAAGGAGCCATCTCTTATATACGAGTCAAAAATGGATACATACAATATATATGTACTCCAATATATAAATATATAAGAGCATAGCCATATATATCTACACACACATAAATATATACAAAGTATATACGTGTGTGTACATATATTATAATGGAGAAGAAGGATAAAAGTGGAGAATGGCTCTCGGGCCTAATCTCCCTCCCTTCCCAGCACCAGGTCGGCCCAGCCAGCCATTTTGGCCCAGCAAGCAAAGCAGCAGTATCTCCACTTCTCCTCCCTTTCACTTACAAGCGGGGCCGGTTTGTCATTCCTATCCCCTTCCTCTGTTTATCCCACACGAGCAGCACATGATGTACAGCGCCGTCGACTTTGGTACAGTGGGCGAGCTGACCATGCCGGGAAAAATCTCCGGCGAACCGCCTTCGTTCCGCGTCGCCTTCCGCCGACATCCACTGTGCACGACGACGACGGAATAGCAGCGCAGCTGCCCTCTGCTCCACGACCTCGCTGTACGCCAGCTCGCCCCCGCGCGTGGACGCCAGCTCGAGCACAGCGACGATGCCGGCAAAAATCTTGGTGGTCGGGAAATATCTCGCCGGCGCGGCCGACCTCCGCCGCCTATAAATAGGCCACCCCGGGGCGTCGAGGAGGACACACGAGCTCAGCGCCGGGACGGCGACGCCGAGGCTCGCATGGGTGCACCGCGGTGCGCCCTGCCTCCGTCGCGCGGTGCCGCGCCAACTGAAGCTCGTCGCCGCCGCCCAGTCCAGCTGGACGCTGCGTCGAGGACGGAGACGACGCCGCCATCCGCCCGCCGCCGCGCTCGGTTGCCGCGCTGGAGCACCACCGCCCTGCCCTCTGGTTTGCTTCCTCGCCACCGCGCCTAGCCACAGCAGCTGGAGCTCGCCGCGCGCGCCGCTCGCCGCGCCGCGTCCACTCGCCGCGCTCACGCCGTGCTCACGCGCTCGCCTTCCGCGCACACAGCGCACGCCGCTCACGCCCTCAGCCTCGCCATCACTGCCGCTCGCCGCGCGCACCAACGCCAGCCACCAAGCCCGCCGCGCCCACTGCTGCTCACCACCACGCTGCTCGCGCCATGCCCGCTCACGCTGCCACGCCGCCCCTCGCCTCCCCCTGCTCTGCTGCCACCGCGCCGTCCGCAGCCACAGCACCGAGCTGCCTCGCCGCCGCTACCCACGCACTGCAGCCCCGCCGCCAGAAAACCCAAGCACCGCCGGCTGCCCTTCCACCTCTCTTCCCCTGCCCCTGTTCTACTACTCCCGCACGGCACGAGGACGAACGAAGGCGACGGGGAGCCGATGTGCCCAAACAGCATCCCCGGGATCCAACCTTATCCCTAACCCGGGCCCCACTTGTCATAGGAAACTACCCTTTCCTCCTTTCTCTGTGGGCGTGGTTCACATGGACCGAGTGGAGGCAGGCAGGTCCACGGCAAAGAGCAGACACGGTCCACGGAACAGTGCAAGCGGGCCACGCCAGCAGCCTGGACCCGCGCGTCAACCACAGAGGAAAGTGCTATGCGTACCCGGAAAGTGTACACGGAGATGTAAAAACTCCATTTTCCAGCCAAATAAAAATTCCCAGAAAATTCCTAAATAAACTAGGTACACACTAGACCCTACCCAACCTTTCAAATCCCAGTTTCCATATTCCAAAAATTCCAGAATATTTCCAAAGTATTTCCCATTTATTAATTCCTTAATAAAACTTTGAAATTCATATCTCCTCCATCCCAACTCCAAACCCCTCCATTCCAGATCCATAATTCTTCTAAATCCATGCCTTATTTATTCATTCCCTTGTTCTATCATTTGATGCCTATTTAAATTTAGTTTATGTTGTGCTCTTTTATTTATTTAATCGCTCTGTAGATTTAAGTAGACCCTAGTTTACCCTTCGCTAACCACACACTATGCACCGTATATTCTTGCATGCATGTACACTTTCACGCATACACGAATAATACGAATATACATACACGTAGTTGTCCACATGCTAGGTATACGAGGAGGTTATGTACGTGATATATAAATGTATAAAGTGGTATTTCAAAATATAAATAAATATACGTGATATACCTATCGGATTATATCTACGCATGGCTAACCTTTTGCTAACCTAGCTTGTATACTTGGGTATTTGTATTCCATGCATATACTCTGGTATACGTGTCTCTACGACGTAGATATACCGCTACCCGGGTATAATCCTATGTACGACTAACCCTAGAATAGGTCTCTCACCCTCTCCAACCCCCGACGCATACATGTATGCGTATACGCCGCTAACTCCATCCATCCCCTAGAGCTAACCCACGAGGGAACGTTGTTGCTCTTATTGCCATGCTTGTGTTACGTGTTTGTTGCCTCGGCGCTCAGACTACCGTCCGATGAACCTAGGAGCATCACTACACTAGGATACAAGAGCCGAAGCATCAAGACCAAGAACCTTGATATACTGTCCAACGGATAGAGGCAAGTCCTTACCCCCTAATCCCGACTTAATTAACCGATGTTAATAATATATGGAACATGATTTAAGATTTGAGCTTAGCCAACCAAAAAGTTTGGGGCGCATCCATGTGAGATGGATCGCCTTGGGCGTGTTTCGCCTCTAGTAAGGGTTTCCTCGTCTTGGAGGGCTCGCCCTAAGGACCGGGTCATGGACCTTCTACATAGTTTGATTATAATGCATACCACACGAGGGATGGGGCGGTTTGATTCCACCGGCCGGGTTAAGGTATAATTTCGATCCAAGGTGGCCGGGCGAGGCAACGATTTATCGGGGAGCCGACTCGGATGCTAGGTGATCTTCCGAGGAGGTCGGGTTGGCGGGTTGCCGTGGTGATCCTCCACGTTAAACAATTGAGATATTGATTATGGGGAAAGTGGCCCCAATGCTTTTATATATTGTTGAATGGGGAAAGTGGCCCCAATGTTGTGTGCTAGTGGGATGCTATGTGATCTTCCCACTTCCAACCCCGAGAAGTCGCGGGTAGGATTATACCAAAACCTAGGGTGACGCCCAAGCTGGTACGGATCTCGTTAGGCCTGTCTAAGGGGCCGCGATGGTGAAGACAATGCCTATCGTGGGGAAAGTGTACAACCTCTCGCAGAGTTTACTAAATCTATTCAATAGCCACGCCCAATGGGCAATTGCTAGGCCGGAACATCCGTGATTAGATTCACAATAACTGTATGTAACCCGTTAACTTGAGCTTAGTTAATAACTAGCCGGAACTAGTGAGAGTAGTTAAACTCTACTAGGGCCCAAACCCTTAATGGTAACCCTTCCACCCCCTCGGTTGGGACTTGTCGAGTACGAAAGTACTCACCCCTCTATTTCTATTTTTAGAATGCCAGCTGCAGGAGTGTATCCAAGGAAATCGAGCTATAAAGGATGACGCAAGGATGGGATCATAAAGAGGACACTTGAAGACGGAGGCGATTAGGAAGAAGCTACATTGAAGATGTTGTGATCGCGATATAGGATCGCTCCATAGGAGTAAGTCCGGGGTTTGTCCGCACTCCAAGCTTGCTCTGTAGGGAATGGAGCCCTCGTTATAGGTGCTGCAGAGGATCTCTCGATAGGTTTATAATAGTAGGCCTATGGCCGAAGTCATGTAAACCCAAACCCGTGAATATATTTTCCCCAATAGCAATAAAAGTATGGTTTTTGATATCATATCCGTATTTTAATTAGGGCGTATTTGTGCATGATCATGGCGCAAATACGTGTGATTAAGGAACCTCGTAAATGGGGTGTGACACGGTTGAGTTATTGAGATGACTGCGTGGAGGCCGCCTTTTTTTCGGCGCCAAGAGGTGTTCGTCTCCCGCTCGCTGGAGGACGGTGTAGCATTTTTTATATTTTGATGAGTTAATTTGGTCGATAAACTTTGGTGTGCGTGCCTTGGGTTTGAGTTTGTGTGAGTTTAAAAGTTTGTGTAATAAGAAATAGCTATATGTATCGGTCGATGTAGAGGCCGGATATCAATATATTCTAAAAAATATGATTTTCATATAAATCTATTTAAACTTAAAAATAATTTTGACTTTGGATATTTGTGAAAGGTGATTTATTTGATACTCCCTCCGTTCCAAATTGTAAGTCGTTTTTGTTTTGTTCATCCATTTTACTATGTATCTAGACATATTATTGTATCTAGATACATAGCTAAATGGATGTATCAAAAAAAGTCAAAACGACTTACAATTTAAAACGGGAAGTACAAAGTATACATTATTCCATACAGAGAGACATGCTCTACCACCCTACTAGTTCTGCTACATTGTCTTGGCCATCATCTTTTTTTTTTTTTTTGCCATGCCGTTTGCACGCTTTTTCATAAGTAGGAGGAGTTCAAACTAATACAAGTACAAGAGCGACCATGCCGTTGCGCGTTTTTTTTTAATTAAGTAGGAGGAATTCAAACTAATACAAGTACAAGAGGAACAAAAGTAACGAGGGTTACCAAAGTCCATACTCACACACACCCCGCACTAATCTTGGCCATCATCTTGTAACTCTCCTTATTTTCAGTGAAGTAAGCGACAAGTCGGTCCCTGTCGGGCAGGCAAGGCTTCAGGGCTTCACAGGAACTGTACTCCTTGCCCCACTGGCATAGAGCAGGGAACTCGTCGCCGTCCACCAAGGTCACCCAATCACCTCCCTCAAACACGCCGATCCAAGGACCTAACGTACACGCTGCTATGTCGAGGAAGCCTGGCTTGTCACCACCAAAGAACCTTTTACCGTCAAGCTGCGCCTCCAGGAGCGCCAGGTTCTCCTTGGCCTCCTTCAGCGCAGCCTTTTGCACATCACCGTCCGCCCACGCCAGCCTGAACGGCCGGTCGAACTGTGTTCAGTGAAACCAACAAATGTTCAGAATTCACAAGGACAGGTGTGGCCAGAAGGTTCTATGTAACAAATGCAGCAGCATACCTTGGTGTCCAGGGTGTTAGTCCAGAAACGGGCCATGGCACGGTCATAAGGATCGGCCGGCAGGATAGGCGGCCCGTCGAAGGCCTCGTCGATGTACTCGACGATGACGAGGGACTCACAGACGGCCAGGTCGCCATGGAGGAGCACAGGCACCTTCTTGTGGACAGGGTTGTTGGCAAGCAGCAGCTCACTCTTGTTGCTCAGGTCTTCGTCTTCCTGGATCAGCTCGTACGGCACGCCCTTGAGCTGCAGAGCAGCCTCAACGCGGTGCGAGTATGGGCTCGCGTAATGGCCGATGATCTTAACTGGCGGAGACATGTTTCTGCTACTAGTTGGCTGTTTCTTGCTTAGCTTGCTGGTAACTCTCTGCTTGGTGCGCCCTTCTAAAAAACTCTCTGCTTGGTGAAACTTACTGAACCATTTCCTACTTATAGGAGAGAACCCAAAGACTGCTCCCAAAGACTGTTTGGCTTCTTCGGCAAGAAGTAGCATGTTGAAACAAAATGCCGACCTTGCCGTCCTGAACGAAACAAAATGGCGGGCCAGGTGAAAAGAAATTCAGCCGAGTACTCGTACGTAGCATGCTGCATTGGGGGTGGATGCTTCAGGCATATGGACAGTGGACACGACACGAGCCTAGGGTGCGTGGTGTACATACCGACGTCGCGCCCTCTTATTTACTCCATCCGTCCAAAAAAAAATGACGTTAAATATTAAAATAAATTTATTAAAAAACTAGATTTAAAAGATCTTTCCGATGATACTAATAGCCTAAATTGCCCACCTCATGTCTCCATTTGTTGACTTGCCCAGATGTTCAATACTATGCATGTGCGCCGGTTGGTCAAAATGTTTGACTTAATCAACCCAATAAAACGTACTCCCTCGGTCTCTCCGTATCAAAAAAGAGTGTCGTTTTGACTTTCCGACATCATGTTTGACCGTTTCGTCTTATTTAAAATTTTTATGTCAATAATAAATTCGATAAGTCAGTATTAAAGTATCTCTAATGATAGATAAGTCATTAAAAATAAATAATATTTATATAACTTTTTTTTTGAATAAGACGGATGATAAAAATGATGGATGGAAAAACTAAAAAACGGACGGAGAGAGTACTCCTTTTTTTTTTAAAAAAGTTTTGATCTTCACTCTGAAGCAACCTAAGCTAGCTGCTGACTGAAGACTGAAGAATAATCACTGATAGCACAAGTCGTTCTTGGAGAAGAAGAAGCAAAAGATTCGACAATATATGCAGACAGCTCTTTGTCATCTATATAGAGAGACATTGTACTAACCGCATATGAGCAAATCAAAGATGTCGTCTCCACCTGTTAAGCTCATTGGCCATTTCCTGGCAGCCCGTTCGTGCACCGCGCTGCGTGGCCGCCCTGCGCCTCAAGGGCGTGCCCTACGAGTTCATCCAAGAAGATCTGGACAACAAGAGCGAGCTGCTGCTGCAGCACAACCCCGTCCTCAAGAAAGTGCCCGTGCTCCTGCACGGCGACCGCGCCGTCTGCGAGTCCTCGTCATCGTCGAGTACGTCGACGAGGCCTTCGATGGGCCGCCGCTGCTGCCGGCCGACCCCTACGATCGCGCCGTGGCACGCTTCTGGGCACATTTCATGGATACCAAGGTACGTACTTGTTGCTTCATCGTCCTACAAGGCTGCAACATATATATATGCGTCCGTTTTCTGATCTGACAGAAGGGAGTTTTTGAACTGAACTTGAGCAGTGCCGGACGCCACTAGTTCTGTCGTTCTTGACGGAGGGCGAGCAGCAGGAGGGGTTCATGAAGGAGACGAAGGAGAACCTGGCCCTCCTGGAGGCGCAGCTTGAAGGCAAGAGGTTCTTTGAGGCGATTCGGTCGGCTACCTGGACATAGCACTGAGTGGAATGTCTCATTGGATGGCTGTGTTTGAGGAGATGACCGGCGTGAGCTTGCTGGGAGACGACGACTTCCCTGCTCTGCGTCGCTGGGCGAAAGAGTACACTTCCAATGAAGCTGTGAAGCAGTGCTTGCCGAGCATAGAGCGTCACAAAGCCCACTTCTCTGCAACTGCAAAGAAAGACAAGGTCAAAGCAGTGGTCACGGCGATGCTGCAGCATCAGTAATAGCAGTAATCCGGTGATGGGTTTGTGTGTGGTATTCTTGTGTCGTTGTTGTATGAGAACATGCAAACTCCTATATATGTCAGTAGGGTCATGATGCTTTTTGAAATAAAATAAAATAAATAAAATAAAATGGTATAGTTTACTGCTTGATGACTACATGATATATATGTTTAGTTTGCAAATGCTCTGGTTGCAAACGCTTCAGTGTGTTCATCCTGAGAAGTAAGATGAGGTGAGCGCGCAAAACGAATCAGTCAAACTGACGAACGAGGCAGTCGAGAAGCTTCGTGCACATAAAACATATATGCCTCGTTTGACAAACGGTTCAATTCTTCCCGGAGAAGATTCAAAAAAAAACAAATAACTCAATTCAGTAGTCAGGGTCATCAGCATCAGGAGCTACAAATACCAGGAAGCCCACTGTCCACCCAGCATGGGCGGATTTAAGGGTATTCCCAGTTTTCCCGGGAATACCCAACTTTTTTTACACCTTTAAGTACATATATGTATATACTTGTATATATATGTGTAATATGAAATTCTGTGATGTTTTGGCAACATTTGAGCCCATAACAACTAGACAAACTGCCATTAGGCCTGGCTTCGAACACCACCCCTCCCAGGCCGGCCCAGTAGGCCCATTCAAGCCTTCCACCTCAGTTCACCTGAGTGCGCATGGGCTCCTCGGCTCCCTCACGGTCACGCACGCGGACGTCTCGAGTCTCGACACAGAAGCTGTCACGTCGCGCGGGAGGGCCGGGCGCGCTGCTAACCCTAGGGGCTAGGGCGGTGGCCGGCAGCGAGCTGGCGAGGACTGGCAAGAATGCGAGGCAGCGGCTGGGCTGGCATGCCAACGTGGAGCAGGCTGCGGGCTGCGGCATGAGGCTGGAGGAGCTCGCCGTGCACCGTGCACGGCCAGCACAAGCTGCAAGCTTGCAAGGCAGCAACTGAGCAGCAAGCAACGCGCCAACACCAGACCTGGTTCTATTCTTGATACTCCAGTTCTTGGATCTAGAATTCTGGACTGCAATTTTAGACTTTTTACAGCCGATTAGCTTAACAGTTTGTGACTTTAATTATCAGTGGAAGACCGGGAATACCCAAGTTTTGAATCCTGGCTCCGCCACCGCCACCCAGACACACCCAGTGGCCAGATCACCATCGACGGCGACTACGGCCGACGAGGGCAAGCAAGCAAAATGAGCGGCGGCGCGGTGAAGGTGATCGGCTTCTTCGACAGCCCGTTCAGCCACCGCGCGAGGCGGCGCTGTGCCTCAAGGGAGTTCCCTACGAGCTCATCCTGGAGAAGGACCTGCGCAACAAGAGCGAGTTGCTACTGCAGCACAACCCCGTCCACAAGAAGGTGCCCGTGCTCCTCCACGGCGACCGCCGCGCCGTCTGCAGAGTCGCTCGTCATCGTCGAGTACGTCGACGAGGCGTTCCAGGGCCCGCCGCTCCTCCCCGCCGACCCCGCCGACCGTGCCGCCGCCCGATTCTGGGCACGCTTCATCGAGGAAAAGGTAACAATTAAGAATTAACCCCGGTTGACATCAAGCTAGTTTAATTTCTTCAGGTTCGTTCGAAGTCGTGATCGATCGAATGGAATTGAATGGTGGTGTGCGTGTTCATGGCAGTGCTCGACGGCGTTCTGGCTGGCGATGTGGACGGAGGGCGAGGTGCAGAAAGGGTTCGTGGAGGAGATCAAGGCGAACCTGAAGCTGCTGGAAGGGCAGGTGAAGGGAAGCGGTTCTTCGGGGGGGCGACGCCGTGGGCTACCTCGACATCGCCGCCAGCGGGTTCGCGCACTGGCTCCCGGTCTGCGAGGAGGTCGCCGGCGTCAGACTGGTCACCGCCGAGGAGTACCCGGACCTGTGTCGGTGGGCCAGGAGTACACCTCCCACGACGTCGTGAAGCGGTGCCTGCCCGACAGGGAAGAGCTGCTCGCCCATTTCAGCGCCAGGAAGGACTCGTTTATAGCCACGGCGAAGTTAATGGCGCCGGCGCCGGCAACGGAGAAGTAATCTGCATATGCTACACAGTGGGAATTGTTAGTGTCGATGTCAAGGTGTTGAAGTGGGTTCATGGATATATAACATAAAGTATTGTAACGAGCAGTCAGCAGGACTGCTAATGATGCTGTCACGTTTGATGCCTGTGTCTAGCGCGGGATATGCTATTCGTGTCATGTGTTTTGTTTCCTACTTTGTTTGACTGCTTGAATAAATAAAAGTATGCAGTTGTGTTGCTTAATTAAATTTCATATCATAATAGTCTTCCGATAATTTTTGATATTTTTAGAGTAATCGATGAATAGAAATATTCGGCTTCTAAACATTTACCGAATCTCGGGCGACTTCGCGGCGAAGCAACCCTAGCCGCCCACAGCCGCCAATCACTCCCCTACCCCGCCGCCGCCAGGGAGTGGCGGGTGGCCCGCGGCGCCCCCAGGGGCGGCGGCGGCGAGGGATCTTGTCCAGAGCCGCGAGCACACCGAGACGGGACGGAGCTCAAGGACTTGAGCGCAGCGGCCCGCCGGGATCCGGGCGTTCTTTGCCGCCGATGGCACGGATTGAGACTCTCGCCGCCGGATCCGGTCCCTCTTAGGCCGGATTCGCGCAGGGGGCGGCAAAGAAGGGCAGCAAGCGGGAGGGGGAGCCGCGGCGGCGCCGCTCCTCCGGGTCGGCGACCGAGGTGGAGCAGCAGGGAGAGGGGGGCGGCGCGCTTCGCCGATGGTGGTGGAGCCAGCCAAGTGGAGGCGGCTTTGCAGGGCCTCCTCTGCGGTGCTGGGGTGGATGCGCTTGGTTGGTTGGTGCCGGCGGTCGGGACTTGAAAGTTGGGTTAAACGACGCCAGTAGCTTGGATCCGTGGCCGCATCGGTGGTGATAGGTGGCGCGGTGGGCTGGTGGTGTGGGACCGGTAACGCGGCGTTGGCAACGCTCGGCGCTGGCACGCGTGGGGTGGGTGGAGTGGTTACCGCGTGGTCGGTCAGGGTCATCGCGGCGATCGGGAGCTACAAATACGGACGCGCCGGGCTGCCCACCCGGCGTGGCGGTGGCCAGTCTGCATCGACGGCTACTTGGCGGCGGAGGGGCCCCGCGGCGGAGAAAATGAGCGGCGGCGAGGTGATGGTGGTCGGGTTCTTCGACGGCCCGTTCAGCCACCGCGCGGAGGGGCGGCTGTGAGTTGGTGGTGCTTCTTTCTTCCGCGCTGGCGCCAGGCGGGAAGGACCCCGCACCAACGGGCGGGGCTGTTCTGGCGGTGCAATCCCATTGTAGTGATAGTGCGAAGGTGCCCCACCTCCTCGGCGGCGACCGCCGAGGCGTGGGAGAGTCGCTCGTCATCGTCGAGCGTGTGAACGTCGACGATGTCGTTCCAGCGAAAGCCTTCACCGCTCCTCCCCCGTAATGGTGGCTGACCGTGCCGTTCTTCCCGATTCTGGGACACCATTATGGGGCATCGGGGACAAGATAACAAGGGTGAAACCCCGGTCCGTTGATGATCACAAGCTAGTTTTCCTCGCGGCGTTCCTCCTTGAGGCGTGCCGCTTCGAGACTCATCTCGACGGCGTTCTGGCTGGCGATGTGGACGGGGGGAGGTGGCCTCGTTCGTGAAGGGAGATGAGGTGTGCCTTGGTCTTCCTGTTGGCGGACAGGTGAAGAGGACCCATGGGTTCAGGAGGACTTGGGCGGCGCTTTGGTGCAAGGGTGATCTCGGTGATGGCCGGGCTGAGGTGGGGTTTCTCGCGCGGTTTGGCTTATCCGAGTCCCGGATGCTGGATTTAGTGGAGTGTGAGTCGGGTGGGTGAGGCGAGGCCCCCACATTGAGTAGCCGGATCGCTGGTTTCAACGGTGCCGGACGAGATTGTTCCCATCGATGCAACCCGACGTCGGGGATCGGTGCATCTGCCCGACAGGGGGACGATGGTCCCTGGTGGAGGAGTGTTGGTAGCCGCCGGGCTTGATGTGGCTGCGCACACAGCGTTGGCAACGACGGCGTTAAGGTTCCGGCAACGGGTCCGCTTTCATCTCCTCTCCCGTGGTGGTGGTGTAGTTTGTGTTGTGTGTCGATGTCGATGTCCCAATCCGACTAGTGTGGGATGGAGCTCGTGGTTGATGACCCAATCCAACCATGCGAGACTTTTGTTAATTTTCTCTCATCCAGTGGTGTTGTTGTATCAAGTGGTAGGGGGAATCTCCCTAAGTTGAGTCAGTGGCTAGGGGTGGCCTTGAAGGAGTTGTTTTGATTTACCTAGGTGTTTGGATGGAGTAGGGTACCCTCCTCAATTGTATGGTTTTTTTACCCACAGAGTTTAGGTCAAAAAACGGGGCCTGCACTTGTCTTTTTCTTTATTCGTCCCAATAAAAATCGCAGCAAAGCTTTTGCAGCCCCTTCTAAAAACATTTACCGAATCAGTATAGCCGTTTAGCACAAATCCATGATACTTACACCATGTTCCGACACACGGTGATACGAATCGTTAAGCAAATCAACGACATAAAAAGCAGGGCACAATCTGATTTTTAAAGCGCTACCCATGCTCCACATCAGTAATCCAGACAGTGACTTGCTTGTTGGTTTGCAGAATTGTAAATTTGGAACTGAAAGCACCGTACATCAGTACTACTACTCCGTACTGTATTTCACTGGGCACATCTACGTTATTCTGGGGAAAAAAAAAAAGGCCCGCGCGCCATACGTGTGTACACGCGCAGAGACGACGTGTAGTACTGTACCCAGTTACTGGGGCCTTGTTTAGATGGCTAAAATTTCTAATCTTTTTCTCACTTTCTCTCCATCACATCACATTAAATACACAAAAAGACATATGCCGGAAAGTATTAAATGTAATAAAAAAAATAACTAATTACAAGTTTAGATGTATATTGCGAGGACGATTCTTTTGTTCCTAGTTACTCCCATGGTAGGATGATATTTACCATCGACAAATAAACGCTACGGTTATGCGATGTCACGTCCGATTACAAATTTTAGCAATCTAAACAAGGCCTGGCATTTCACTGCTGCGATAACCTGCCATTGACGGCCGCCTTGTACCTGTCGAAGTTCTTGGTGAAGTAGGCCAGGAGCTTCTCCCGCTCCGGCATGCACGGCCTGAGATCCTCGAACGCGCAGTAGTCCCTGCTCCACCGGCACAGGTTGGGGTACTCCTCCTCGCTCAGCACCGTCACTCCATTCAGCTCCTCGATCACGCTGCGCCACAGCGCGAGCGAGGACGCGGCGACGTCGAGGTAACCCGGCCTGTCACCGGCGAAGAACTTCTTCCCCTCGAGCTGCGCCTCCAGCAGCGCCACGAGCTCCGTGGCCTCCTTCTCGAACGCCCGCCGCGCGTCGCCGTCCTCCACCCAGATCGCCATGAAGAAAGGCTTGGTGAGCTTGTTCTCGATGAAGTCGGCCCAGAACCGGGCGTTGGCGCGGGCGTAAGGGTCCGCGGGGAGCAGCGGCGGCCCGTCGAAGGCCTCGTCGATGTACTCGGCGATGACGTTGGGGATTCCGAGATGGCACGGTCGTCGCCGTGGAGGAGCACGGGTACCTTCTTGTGGACCGGGTTGTGGTGGAGCAGGAGGTCGCTCTTGGTGCCGAACAGGTCCTCCAGGATGAGCTCGTACGACACGCCCTTGAGGCATAGCGCCGCCTCCGCGCGGAACGCGTATGGGCTGCCGAAGAAGCCGATCAGCTTCACCGGCGCCGACGACATGATGCCGGCCTTTGCTGCTGCTTCCTATCTGCTAGCTGCTCCTACTTGTTGCTATTTATGGATGGCCACATGAGCAGATCAGGAAGATAATACTATAATATATGGGAGAAGCAGCACTCAGCAGTGAGCATCGATCACTGATTGCCTGGCATAAGCAATGACCTCAGCATAGATCTCAGTTTTTTTTTTTTTTAAATAATTCTTTTTCTGTTCCATTTTGTTTAGGAAGTTTCAGTGTCGTAGATCAAAGGGGAAAAAAAAATTTCAGTTCAGTGGCTGACCCACCCGGTCGCTAAACGTGGAGTCTGGTGGCCGCTCGAGACGTTTCTTGGCACCCACGTTCGTTCCTTTGACAATGACGGGAGGACCGTCCGCATCTTCTCCTCTATCCGTACAACCTTCCTCTCTGAGGCTTTGAGCCGGCTAATGCTGAATTATCGCGAGAGAAAAACATTATAGGATGCAGCAGCTCGGGTTCATTGATAAATTGAGGGGAGCCTTCCATAGCGGAAAAGAAGGACTATGACAAGTTCATCGACGACCCCAACCCCGCTAACAAGGAGGAGATGCGGCAACCCTTCACCGGAGAGAGGCCAAGGCGATTCGAGGCGTCGCGCTAGCCGACATACCGATCGTTGTTGACGGCTGGAGGTAATTCGACTAGGGAGTAATAGTGTCTTGATCTCCTCCTACTTGGGAGGGCTTAATTGATTATGCGTTCATTATATAAACAAATTTAGCTGATGCTAGAGCTGATTGATAGAATATTCAAAATTAAGACGAACAAATTGAAATCAGAGAATTTTTTGGAATGAATCCATTCGACCAAAATTGAGATGGAAAACTTGTGTGTAGTGTATATACGAAGTTAATTAGAATCGACATGGAAGGTTTTGAACTAGGTTTATTTATGTGAGTTGACCATCGGAATGGGATGGAAATTAGCAGGTGCCGGCGCAGAGAGAAGAAATGCAAATGTACACTTAGTAAAGTCTTTCAAAAAAAAAAAAAAAAGCAGTTCAGTACTATAATAGTAATAATTCTATCAAAAGAATAAAGTAATAACAACCACACTTAATCAGGAAATAAACATCTGAACACAGACCATTTGTCATCTATGCATTATTCCACACACAAAGACATGTTCTAGCTACAACTACTTGTAGCACCCAATCACTGCTTCAACCATGCTTTGGCAAACATTTTGTACGTCTCCTTCCGTTCAGTATAGAAGGCGACGAGCTCGTCTCTGTCCGGGACGCACTGCTTCAGAGCTTCGTAAGAATTGTACTCGTTAGACCACCGGCGTAGAGCAGGGTACTCGTCTTCATCAAGCACAATCACTCCGGTCACCTCCTCTACCATGCTGAGCCAAGGACCCAACACGGAGGCAGCTATGTCGACGTAGCCGATGCTGTCGCCCCCAAAGAACCTCTTCCCCTTGAGCTGCAGCTCCAGAAGCGCCAGCTTCTGCTTGACCTGCTCAACTAGAGTCTTCTGCGCCTCGCCCTCTGCCCAGTGTGCGAACCAGAACGGCACGACGAGCTTTTCATCACACCGGATTCAGTAAAACAAGCAGATGTTCAGATTTCAGAAGAACCGGGCCCTTCTAGTTCCTGAACTGAGAATGAGGGCATGAGAATACCTTGTCCATGAAGTCTGCCCAGAAACGGGCCATGGCACGGTCGTAGGGGTCGGACGGCAAGAGAGACGGCCCCTCCAAGACCTCGTCGATGTACTCGACGATGACGAGGGACTCACAGATGGCCCGGTCGCCATGGAGGAGCACGGGCACCTTCTTGTGGACAGGGGTTTTTGAGAGCAGCAACTCACTCTTGTTGGTCAGGACGTCTTCCTGGATCAGCTCGTATGGCACACCCTTGAGCTGCAGAGCAGCCTCGACGCGGTGCGCGAATGGGCTGGTGAAATGGACGAGGACCTTAACAGGCGGAGCCATGTTTCTGCTAGCTGAGCTGGTTCTGTTCTGCTGGCTGCTTGCTGGTTTTTGGAGAAACTTTACTGAACCATTCCTATTTATAGGAGAAAATCAAGATTGTTTGGGTCATACCAGTGTGGTCAAAGGCAGGTGGGCTGCTGCTTCTGCAAGAATAAAGAGCACCATCTGATGCTTAAAAATCCCACAAGGAGCTACTTGGCTGCTTCAGTCCACATAATAAACTGTCCCTTGGCCCAATAAACGTCCTCGAATGCACATTCAGCCTTCAGGTGGAAGTGGACCCGTTAATCCATGATCACTAGGACTAATGCAGCTTAGGCCACAGAGGTGTTGTTTACGAAAGATCTGGAGCTATACTGAACCATAGGCCTGTTGTATGCAGTGACCTCAGCATATCCATGTGTGGGCATTTTTCTTCCGATCATAGCTGAACCTGTTTCAGTATAGCGTCATAACAGCCAACGTCATTTCAGTAAGACCTTTCAGGTTCTAAACTTTTACTTTGGGTTAGCGAAAAGTTCAGTTCAGATTTTGAGAATTTACTCGTTTGGCCTTTGAACTTTTGGTCCAAAATATAAAGATATCGGACAACAGGGAATATGAAGGATTCGTTTCAAGATTAAGCTTTCAATTTTAAATAGGGGCCCCACATGTCATGCTAATTTTCCTTTTCCTTCCCCCATCTCCTAAAATAGAGCACATTCAGCAAAACACACATCCAAGCTCCACCCACCCTTCCTTACCCCAACTACTGTTTCGACCATGCATTAGCATACATTTTGTACATCTCCTTCCATTCAGGCGACGAGCTGGTCTCTGTCCATGACACACTGCTTCAGAGCTTCGTAGGAACTGTACTCTCTAGACCACCGCCGCAGAGCAGGGTATTCGTCTTCATTAACCATAGCCACTCCAATCACCTCCTCCATCACGCTGAGCCAATGAGTCCGCGGCTGGGGCCTCCAGCTCGGCCGACACCTCCACTAGTGCCGACACAGCCGCCGCCAGCTCATGTGCTTCTCCAGCTTCACTTGTGGGCGAGGAAGGCCCCGAAGAAGCTCCATCCCAGGTTGCCCCAAGGGCCGATAGGGGCCCTCTAGGACCGCGCCCGGGAGGCAGGCAAGCAAGGCCTGGGGGCGCCCTACCCGGAATGACCGGTGGCTCGGGCGACGAGCGATGGCAGCGGACCTTCGAGGATGACGGTCCGGCCACGTCCCTCTAGGTGGCCATCAGATCTACAAAGGTCGGTAATCCGAGGCCGAGCCCTCGGCCGGGGCGCAGCCCAGGGCGAGTTCAGATTTTGAGAATTTACTCCTTTGGCCTTTGAACCTTTGGTCCACAATATAAAAGATATCTGACAACAGTGAATATGAAGGATTCATTTCAAGGTTAAGCTTTCAATTTAAAATAGGGGCCCCACATGTCATGCTCCTTTTCCATTTCCTTCCTCCATCTCCTAAAATAGAGCACATTCAGAAAAACACACATCCAAGCTCCACCCACCCTTCGTCACCGCAACTACTGCTTCGACCATGCATTAGCATACATTTTGTACATCTCCTTCCTTTCAGTATAGAAGGCGACAAGCTGGTCTCTGTCCATGACACACTGCTTCAGAGCTTCGTAGGAACTGTACTCTTTGGACCACCGGCGTAGAGCAGGGTATTCGGCTTCGTCAACCACAGCCACTCCAGTCACCTCCTCCATCACGCTGAGCCAATTAGCTAACAAACAGGCGGCTATGTCGACGTAGCCGATGGTGTCGCCCCCAAAGAACCTCCTCCCCTTGAGCTGCGCCTCCAGTAGCGCCAGGTTCTGCTTGGCCTCTTCCATCTGAGCCTTCTGTGCCTCGCCCTCTGTCCAGTGTGCTAGCCAGAACGGCTTGAGGAGCTGTTGATCAGGTTCACCAGCAGAGTTCAGTAAAAACAGCAGATTTATTTTCAGATTTCACTACAAGAACTGACTTCCGGTTTATAAACAAGACTGACAGTACCTTTCTGTCCATGAAGTCTGCCCAGAAACGGGCCACGGCACGGTCGTAGGGTGTAACAACCCAGATGTTAATGACCAATTAAAATTTTAATCATGTCATCATTGCATTGCAAAGCATGCATTTGTGGATAACCTCCTATGCATTAAGAAAAATAAGTTTATTTATTTAGCATTTGTTTGAGCTTAGGGGTTAGAGTGATTTTATGTTGATCACATGTTTTTGCTTCTAAGTACTTGGTTGGATGATGTTTTTTATATTTATTAATTGTTGGTGTGAAGTTTGATCCAATTTCATTTTGATTTGGATTTCAAAACCCTCATTTCAATGTCATCTTTTTATCCCCTTTTCAATAATTTTTGATTTATGCATAATTTGATCAAATTTCCAAAAGCAAAGTGTTTATCTTTTTCTTGGGGTACTATTTTCATATTTGGAGTTTTCAAAGTTTATTGAAAGTTTTTAAAGAGAATTTAAATGTTTCAAAGTCTTTTCAAAACCCTTTTTACCCCCTTTTTTCACATTTCAAAATCTAAGCCAAGTTGACAAAACTTTCAAAATCTAGTTTGAAGATCTTGTTTTGTTGTACAAAAAAGAGGTGTACAAAGTTTTTCAAGTTTTTGTGTAGCTTTAAAAGTAATTTTGAATTTAAATTTCTTCCTTTTTGACCCCTTTTCAAAAAGTCTAATTTCGAGGCCGATTTTGAAAATGCTATTTTTATGAAAAGTGTAGAGTTTGAAAAGTTGAGAAATTTTCATTCTTGAAGATTTTCAACTTCTATTCAAATTTTGGGAGATTTTTTAAAGAAGAAGAGAGGAAGATGAATTAGTACATTAGAGAAACGGCCGTAGTGCACATACGTGCTTTGCTTGCCTGCTACCTGCTTGCTCTGCCGTGCCGTTCGCTGTACTTGCCCACCTCGAAGGCCTTCCAGGTGCATCTGCGTCGCCACGCAGCTGCTGGCCGGCGTCGCGTCGTCATCCTTCTCGTCGTTTCCGGCCGCTTGAACGCCACCTCCTGCTTCGCTGTGGCAAAGAGACCTCCTGCGTGTCCTCGTCTCGCTCACGTGACCGTCCTACGAAGCCTAGCACCGACCCGTCGACCTTATCCCGTTTCCCAGCTGCCACCGATGACATTCAGGTCCGCCGAGCTGTACCGCCGCCACAGCGCGCTAATCGCCCAAATTGAGCACGAAACCATCCCCTGCAACTCCCCTTTACGTATCCCCTGAACCCACTAGCGTCGTCCAAGCCCACCGAAATCAGCTTCACGGTCGCCTTCTTCACCGCGGACAGCAGCAGCGCCGCCGCACACCTGCCGTCGTCGACGAAATTCGTCGAGCTCACACCACCATCACCCACTCGATCTTAACCATAGCTCCGCACCATCCTTGCGAATCCATAGAGCCCAGAATCGCAGCCTCTCGTCGTCGGAATCCGCCGGCGCACGTCGTCTTCCTCACGACCGGCAGCCGCGCCGCCGCACGCCACCTCGCCGTCGACAGCCCGTTCTGGTGAGCCTCACGACAAACCACCTTGAGCCCTAGGTTCGCCTCGTCGTGCTGTTGCTCGTGCGCTCGATGGTTTTTGCAGCCGGATCTCCGTCGTGTCGGAACGCCGTTGCTGCCGCCGGTCGGCGCCGCCACAGCTGCCATCACCGCCGTCGTACTAGCTCCACCCCATCCCCGGCTCAACCATCTAGAGCCTCGAAGTCTCGGTGAGCTGCTCGTCACGCCTGTGCCGTCCGTTTTTCTTTTTCCGCGCTGGAGTCGCCGGAACGCCGGCCGCCCCGACGAGCTCCCCGCTGCCATCCGCCGCGCGCGTGGCAGTGGGCGTTGGAGAGCCGTTTTTGGTTCGATTAGTTGGGGTATTAGAGTCGCCCAGGTATGCTGTTCGTGCTTCCGTTCTCGCAGTAGCCGGAAAACGCTCCGGTGAGCCTTTGCGCCGTGCGCCGTGCCGTCGCCGCCGCCATGGTCGCCGGCAAAGGGTGCTCCGGTGTCCTAGGGTTTAGTTTTGGGGTGCCATGAGATGCGCGGACTCATGGGGAGTGTGTTGGGGTAGGTCCGGTCATCCGCGACCTCGCCGCCGGCAAGTTTCCGCCGGTCAAGCGCCGCCGTGGCCGGTGCTCTGCTCGGGAGTGGCCAGGGACCTGAGAAAACGGGAATAGGAAATCTAGCAGGGGTCCTTCTGTAAATTCCGTGACTCATATGAATAGTGTTTTCTGTAGTTTTGTATTTATCAAGGAGAACGAGAACCTTTTTTGCAAGAAAGCCAAGGCAGCGCCTGAGCAGGCCCGCGCTGGGCCGGCCTGCTTGCGTCTTGGGTCGGTTTGTTTCGCAGTTGGGCTGAGTCGGGCTGAAATCGGCCCAGTGGCCGGTTTCCGGTTTAAATTTTGTTTTATCTTTTTAGTCAAGTGTGAATAGTGTTTGATTTTGTGAAATTCGTAGAAATTCGAGTAGAGCTCCAAACATTATGAAAATTTTTTAGAGCCTTCTCATGAGTGCTTGTGTCCATGAAAATTTTGAAACTTGATTTTGGAGTAGTTCTTGCATGATTTAAAAATTCTTTCTTTAATTGAAAAATGCATCTTCCTTGATTTTTAGAAAATAAAATATATTTCCAAAATTCATGAAATTTTATTTGGTACTGTTTTATGCTATAAACTTTTTGTAGAAAAAGTTTGGAGCCTTTTTGAGATGTTTTATTTATTTATTAGTTTATGCTTTATTTGTTTATTAGAAAAGGGTAAGTGTTTAGGGTAGAATGATTTAGGTTTGATGTGTGGTTTGGAATTGCTTTGTGAATCTTAGATCTTACCACAATCAAATGGTCCTTGAGAACTCTTAGGCAATGGTGATGATATCTTGTAGAGTAGTTCAACAAGTTGGTTTTGTTGGGTTGCAACTTTATCGTGAAGGAAAGTTGCACTCATGTTGTTTATCATTTCATGCATTCATCAAGCATCATGTTTACCATTCCATCATGCTAAAGCATGCATCATCCTCTACGTGTAGAGCATACGAGTGAGTCGATCGTGGTGAAAGATCTTTTGGAGAAGGTGTAGTTTTGGTTAGCGATGATCAAGTTTCGGACGTCGACAAGGATAATGTCAAGATTGACTTCGGTCACCGACCGTGGGTTCTAACTTTCCTCGCAAACACGAGGCAAGCCCCGGATGCATTCAAACCTTCCTTGATGTTTTTAAAAGCTTTATGTCACTTATATATGATGATAATATGTTGCATTAAGTGAATAGGAGTTGATCGCAAACCTTTGCCGCATGACTACCTTGAATTCAGTTATTTCCAAATGATACCCCACTAGTATGAGTAGGTCGATATCTTCATGCCTAGCAATGCTTAGATATCGGTAGAAGTCGAATGGTGGTTTCATCGTTCGCGAGATATAGGTTTATCTTTGCTCTTTATGGTTATGTTTTGAACAAGAGAACACCCGGAGGTGGTAAATGGAAGTAATGTTAATTTGAGACCGGTCGGGTAACTTGCATTGAGAAGGGAGTCTCTTTGTAGTGTTTCCGGCTTGTCGGTTAAGGACCGTTCGTTGGAAGGCCTGAATGTAATCGGGATTTGTTGAGCGATGCCGCACGGAGACCGTTCGGTCAAAGGCACGATTATCGGTTGTCACCCGGATAAGTCGAAGCAAGTACCAACCACATGCTTTGGTAAGCGATCTCGGGGGTGTGTCAAATCGGGAACATACAACGCCAAGACGGGAGTGGAGAGATGGCGGGAGTACAAGATACCCTTAGTGGGTTAAAGTCCTGTGTTGGAGGTGTCTTGTATTCTCGGGTGGCGTGGGGACGCGGTCCCGTTTTGAACGCGGCGGGAGATGGTTGATATATGCAAGCTTCGGTGCTACATATATCGTGTGGAAGGGAATCCCATTTGGTGGTGTTGAATCGATTCGCGGATCGCCGTTGCTTTCGGTGAAGGAGACCCGGTTGCGACCTTCATCGTAGTTAACTTATGGAACCTTGAAGTTGGTTAAAATGATGGTTTGGTTGAGAAGTGATTGCTCTAGAGTAGGATCACTTAGAAGAGAGGTTTCACTAAATTTGAGATAAAACTTTGAAAGTAAGGATCTACTCTTAGTAAGCTTTTATGCAAAAAATGAGTCCTTGATCTTACCCCCGATTCCTATGGCCTGCAGATTCCCCGAAGTCTTCTCCTATTTTCTTTAGTCGGTTAAGTCTTGTTGAGTACTCCCGCACTTTCGGGGTTCTTTAACCCTTGTTGCAGTGCCGACTCGTGCTACTAACCGAGGTTATGTCGGTGGGCTCGACATGATCTAGTTATCTTCTATAGTTCTATCTACTTCCGTAATTAAGTTAAGTTTACTCGAATGTAACTTATTCACTGTTGTAAAATTATGTTATTATTCTTCCGCACTCGATCTATATTTTTGTAACAAATGTTGTAATGTTGTAGCTACTCCTTTGTTGATCGGTATGAGGTGTAATCGAGTTTCCGATGACACCGACAAGGCTTCTTTAGTTATTGGGTGTATCGTACATTTGTCGAGGTCTTTGGGACAATGACAGTGCGTGTGTGGGCCAGTAATTAGGAGGTTCTGTAATAGTTGGGTCGGCCAGCAGGAGAGACGGCCCGTTGAAGACCTCGTCGATGTACTCGACGATGACGAGGGACTTCGCAGATGGCCCGGCCGCCATGGAGGAGCACGGGCACCTTCTTGTGCCGGTGGTTTTTGGCGGCGGCCGGCCGCTCTTGTTGCTCAAGTCTTCTGGATCGGCTCGTATGGCACGCCCTTGAGCCGCATGTCGGTACAAAGTGGCCCCGACGACCCTTCGCCCAAAGAAAGCCCGGGAGGAACCGCCCAAGAACGCGGCCCGCAAGGCCCAGAGTGGGCGAACGCCGTGTCCGTCGCCCCGGTGGCGGTGGCCGATATAGGAAGCGGGGAAGACGAGTTTAGGACTCAACCATGAATTGAACTCTATTCTATTCTTGTAATAGGAGTAAGAAGTAAGTAGAGTAAGTAAGTAGAACTCGTCGTTGCCGTCTCCGTGGCCGGGCGAACCTTGGATTCCGACATCGAAACCGGTTGCTTAGCCTCGATAGCTAACATTGGTATCGACTCTACCCTTCCACGGCCTCTCTCCGGATCCCCTTCCACCCTCCCACGAGCACTTCACGGCGTTTGCGGCGCTCTCGCGGCGCCATGGACCCGGTGGTGAGCTCCAAGTTCGACGATGTCATCCCGATCCTCACCAACCTCCGCTCCGACTTCGAAGTCGCCCTCGGGCGCCTTGAGGGAGGCGATGTCGCCGCCGCGGAGTCCAGCGCCGCCAGGTCGACTCCGCATCGGGCGCGGGTCACAACATTTTATTAAACAAACGAGCGCGCAACAATATATTACATCACAGACAGTTTCATAGATGATATAAGGTCACATCACACATTGCGACTGTCATGACGATTTATTGTGCGACTTTGCTACTACTAAGACTAGAACCATGGGTTACCATAAGGGCTCGCAACTACTACTCATTGCTACTAGGGGTCTAGCAACAAGGTTCGTAGTTACAACAAGCTTGCGACTGTGGCTGCTTAACTTAGGACATTGCTACTTAACTAGGACTTGTCACATAACGGTGCCTTGTGGGATACGTCCCAAAGGTTAGTCCATTCGTGTATGACCATCCGTCCATCTGTTGCATTACGTATAATATCGACGACATGTAAGCAACATAAGGGTGTCGGATTGGTGCTCAAGTCTCTAAGTAGAAATCCTTAAGTAACATTTTTAGAAGTATGTGCCAATAATTTAATCTAGATATTATTCCATCCTATACGGTCAAGCTCAGCTCGATACCACTCATCACCCCACTTTTAATGGGACTTTTAATCTCGCCGTATTGGCGCCGGGATCACGCTACCAATATCGTTGCGAGTCACGATAATGGAAATCGGTTATAGATGAACTATTCGAGCATGTATTGACATAGGATAGAAGGACTCGGCGGTGTGAAGACACCACCACGGATTATATTGATCGAGTAGCCAAGCGCGGAAGCGGTGGTTTATCTCGCGGACGGTTCTACTTGAGGTACTAGACCGCTCGGGCACTACTCCATGTTCCACGAGGCAACTTGAGCGCCGGATGGAATTTACGGACTTCTACGTCTTTCTCTAAGCAACGTCTTGTAAACTCCTACGTCGTTGGTCTCCTACTCGACGGCGACCTTACCTTCGGATATGCCGATATCCGTAAAAAGAGAGGGGTGAGTACAAAGGTACTCAGCAAGTCCAAACCAGGGGTGGTTTGGTGTATTAAGGGTTTGGGCCCTAGTAGAGTCTCTAAAACTGCTCTCACTAGTTCCCGGGATTATCTCATCTGGTCATCACCTTCACATCATCACAACGTTAGTTATTCTAATCATAGATGTTCATTCCTAGCATTCGCCCATTCCAAGGACGTGGCTATTCGAATAGATTCAATAAACTCTGCAGAGGTGTACAAATTTCCCCACACGATAGGCGTTGTCTACACCATGGCCTATGGTTCGATTGCCAGGACCCTAACGAGATCCGTACCCGCTTGAGTGCTACTCTAGGTATATTGGTATAATCTTCACCCGCGACTTCTCGGGGGTTGGAAGGACAACACGCCACCCTAAGATGACGCATCACCCTAGACAATATGGTGATACCAAATCACCCGGGCTTTTTGTGTAATACCTAATTACCCAACCTATACTTGTCAACACCACTCTCAATCTCAATCATCAATATGTGCCTCTAGCACTGCGCCATCGCGCCCAAACACTTACGTGGAAGATCGCTCAAAGATCCACGCCAACCGGACCATGGGGCCACTCTCCCCACGTCTGCTCCCAATAGGTCGTTTGCCCCTTTCCGGCCACCTTGGATCCCAATTATACCTCAACCCAACGGGGTGTGAATCAAGCCGCCCCATCTCGGCGTGTGGTCGCATCTGAAATATCGCACTAGGTAGAAGATCTTATGAACCGGTCCTTAGGGAGGCGAGAGTATCTCTCTCGCAGGAATCCCTCACGGCAATTCCCCGTAGCAACCCATCTCACAATGAACTACTATCACCCACCTCTTTTTGTTGATTAGGGTTCATTAAAACGATCTTAGGTTATACTTGATTACGGCGTATGAGCGTAGATAACGTGGATGATTACGTCATCCGCTTTTAGCTCCACAGCCTACGTTATCCCGGCTCATACCACTATATACTAATCCAATTATTAACATCATTATCATTATCTCTTCTTATTACTTATGGTCATGATTAAGGGGGGTAAGGACTTGCCTGGGATGTTCTTCTCGATCGATCTAAGATCGGCGTCGAACGCTCCTAGCGTTGTCCCGAACGGAAGCTCCTAATCGATCGTCGAATCTCTGCGACCGGCGATAAACCTAGCTTGAACTTCGACATATGAAACAAACATAGAACATTATGGTGGCAAGGGGTTAGATGCATAGAGCTAGATTTTAGATGAATTATGGAAGTCGTTTCACGTGAAACGGAGTTAGTATGCATGAGATATGGATTTTATAATATTAATCCCTAATTAAATCATTAGGGTAATATTATAATATAATTTTATCATGTAAGAAAATTGAAACCAATTACATGATAACATTCTATAAATCAAATAATGAATTTACAAATTTTACGGGAATTTTTCGACACGGGGAAGGTATACTTTTAATCTTATGTGTACATTAGCCGGGTAGTCGTAGCAATTTACAACGTGTGAACGAAAAGTATCTATACACGTGGGTGCCGCGTGGGTCCACGTGGGACGCCACGGTGGCTGCCACATATCGCGCCCACGTGTATAACGGGGCTATCCGGTTTGCGGGTTCCGGAGGCAAAGCAGAGGGGCGACGTGGCGGCTTCTTATTGGTTGTAGCCGACGGCGTCATGGTACCGGACGACGGCGTGGTCGCCTCTATCTGCCCGAGCCCGCGGCGGGCGGTGCTCCACCGAGGCTCGCCGGGTTGAGGCGCCACTCGTCCGGCTTTCGCCGCGTGGGGTCCAGCTTCACCTCGTCTCATCCCGGGCTTGGCGGAGTTTGGTCGGGCGGCCGGAAGGCTTCGGCTTCCACCACCGGCGGCGTGTCCGGCGACGAACGGTGGCGGCGCCCGACGCGTCGGGCGCTACAAGGCGGTAGAGGCACGATAAGTAGGGGAAACGAAAGGGGGAGGACTAATTGGATGTACCACACGACTAATTGGCCGATGGCGTTCCTACGCGCGTGAGGCGAGGTTCTTCTCCGTGCCGGGGCATGAATTCGGTTGGGGAAACTCGGCGTCGTGGCGAAGGAAGGAGGGAGGGATGGGCGCGGCGAGCCCGGCGTGTTCCGTGGTGGAGCTCGGGAGGTGGTGCGGGGTTGGATCGTGCCGCGCGGTGGCTATTTATAGCGGGTCGCGGGCGGTGCTCGGCGGATATTCCTTTCGGATTCCGTCTTTTCCGCCGCCACCGTCGTCCACCGGTGCTCGGCGGTGTCGGTGGCGCCGCTCACGTTCGCGTGCTCCTCGTGTTTTCATGAGTCGGCGAGGCCATAAAGGTCGGCCGTGTTGTCACGCCATCCGATGATGTCGGCGCCGGCGCCATGGCGGCAATGCCCGCACTCGGTCCGCGCGGGCCACCGTGGGTGTTTGACCCGCGCCATGGCGCGTTGTGCTCGACAAGATGGTCAGGCTCGTGGCACCCGTACGCGCGGCCCGTGGCGATGGCCGTCCGCTCGCCGACTCTCCTCGTAGAGGTTGGCGATGGGACCGGGCGGAGTAAGGGTGGCACTGTGCGTTTACATCATCCGTGACCGCGGATGCGCTAGCGCCGGGCGGGCGGCGCGATCGTGCCCGCTCCAGCCGTGCTCTCCGGTCGTCGGTCTCGCTCGGCGTGGCGCGGGCGATGCGACAAGGAGCGGGGCGGGCCGTCGTGAGGGACGACGGGAGGAAGGAGACGATGGGGTGGGGTCCGTCGTCACCAAGGGGGGAAGAGGAAAGAGAGGCCGCGATGGGCCGGGTCGGCTTGATGGCCGGGCCTCGTCGCCGGGCCGCCCGCCGGCGTGGGAGTGGGAAAAGGAGGAGGAGGGAATGCTGGGCCGGGCTAGAAAAGAAAGGAGGGGAGGTTTAGGCCCGTGAGCTTCTTTTCTCTTCTATTCCCTTTCCCAATTTCTTTCTCCTATTTCCATTTCTCTTTTCTCTTTTTATTCGTTCTTCCCCATTTCCTCATATGTGTGTAAATATATATTTTGCAATTATTTGCACAAGCTCATGATACTATATCCTCTTGACTCTCACTCAAGAGAATATTTATTCTATTGTGCTCTCACAAATATAATTATATATGTACACACATTTCTCCCATTCTAATATTTCATGTGTGACATATTATAAATATTCATACAAGCACCTCTATATCCTCATGACATTATGTGTCGAGAATATTTATTCCTTGTGCTTATAAAAATATTTATATGTATTTTTGGTACACACCTAATTTAGGTATTTATTCCGAGAGAAAATTGTAACTCATTACTCATGCAACATTATACTTCCATAAATAAAATCTAGACCTTACCTTGCATCCTTCGTCACCATAAAGCTCTCAAGCAACAAACAAGATTTCCTATTTTTTCTATATCTTGGGGATTTTGAAATGCAGGTTTTCAAAAAACAGGGGTTTAGGTTTAGCGGAAAATAAATCACGTTTTAGTTGTAATTATAAAAGTTCAAATTTTTAGTGAATTTTAAAATGATGCAAAAACACGGGTGTTACATAACCCCAAGCTCGGCTCACCCGCGGCGCAAACTATTTTCGAATGTATCATGTTCATCAGGGTATGTGGATTACACGGTGGCCACTCACCATTTCACCAAGCAAGAAGCCAAGACGTTGGTTGCGGTCGGTTGAGCCCCAACCGCAGCACACATCCCGGCCACGTTTCAATCCATGCTCCTTGAACGATTCAGCCGTGATCGGCATGAATTGCCGATTCGCCAAAAGCTTCACATCCATATGACCGCTCGTCTGTCGAGTATGTCGACAAATACACGCCCTTGTCGAGCATTTCGCGCCATACAAACCAAATCCCGATCCATTGGAACATGTCCGGCGGTTCATTGACGGGTTACGCCGGATATTCGATCGATTGTTATGGTTTCTCGCCCCACAACTCGGATACCGCCCGCACTCTTGCTCACACGGGGAGGAGGCGTTGCGCCATGAAGGGCCTCCGGAGTTCAAGCCACCCGAGACCCGGCCTGGCGGCTCGGAACGCTGGGTCGTCAAAGGTGCCTTGCCACCTCTTCAAGATCCGCGCCCCACACCCGCCGATCAAGGCTGGCGGTGGGCGCCTTCATCAAGCCAAGCCCCGGCCATTTCGAGCTCCTACCGTGGACGACAAAGCCGGCCACCCTCCGGGATTATCGTAAGGGCTCGCGGGCTCGTATGCGCCTGCGGGCGATAAGTGGCTGCGCGGGCATCGCTGCCCTCCGGTCCCTCAAGCCCATGCAATCCAGGAAGTTTGGGCTATCTGTTCTGATATGTTTCCCGAGCCCGAGATTGTGGATGAGACAGTCCCTGAAGCTCCATTGATCGATGCCACTCAAGCTTATGCCATTATGCACGGACATCGGTTGACATCAACATTCCAAAGAATCGAACAATGAAGTTCCAAGGCTCTATCGAGGGAGATCGGTTTCGCTTCTTCTTGACTCGGGGAGCACACATTCCTTCCTCGGTGATGCTATTGCGTCTCGGTTATCCGGACTTCAGCAATTGCGGATCCCGCGGGCCGTTAAAGTGGTGGTGGTGGTACATTTGCGGCTGCGGTTCTTTCCTTCCCAATGCTGTTTGGTCGAAGACAAGGATATGTGTTTCACTCTTCTCTCCGAGTCCCGCCTTTAGCGACCTATGACATGATAGTCGGGATGGATTGGCGGAGACATTCTCACCGTCGCGAGGTGGATTGGAAGGCTAAATGGTGAGAATTCCTTATGGCTCGGGCATATTACTCAGTATGGCATACCCGTCGATTCTTTCGCGGTTCCTCGGGTGCAGCGGTGCGCATATTGCTTCCCCGATGCTCCAAAGAAAAGATGTTCTCGTGATCCGGACATCCAAACCTTGGTCGAGGAGTACCAAGAATTGTTTCAGGAACCAACTAGTTTGCCTCCACGGAGACAAGTGACCATTCCATACCCCGGTTCCGGGAGCTTTTCCAAGAGGCGTCGGCAAGATCGTTACAAGCCCGCTCTCAAAGATGAAATCGAGAAACAAGTCTCCGACATGCTAAGCATAAGGCTTGATTCGACCTAGCACAAGTTCCTTCTCTTCTCCCCGTGCTGTTGGTTAAGAAAAAGATGATTCGCGGGCGCTTTCAAGCGTGGATTATAGATCGCTCAACGCCTTTGTCAAGTCCAAGTTTCCTATTCCGTGGTTGATGAATTACTTGATGAACCGACAAATGCTCGGTTTACTACCTTGGATTTTGCGCCGGATTTAATCAAATCAGGCTTGCACCGGGGAGGAATATAAGACCGCCTTCCGCACTCATTGGGGCCAGTTCGAATACACAAAGTGATGTCGTTTGGTCTCACAGTGCACCGAATTCTTTCGTGGCGCCATGAATTCCACGCCGCACCCGGGCGCTTGTGATTTGCTCTAGTCTTCTTTGACGACATATTGATTTATAGTCGCGACTTTGAGTCTCATCTCAGCCATCTCGCGACAGTGTGTTTGATCTTTTTGGTCGCCGTCGATTGGAAAGTGAAGTTCGATAAATGCCGGTTTGCAAGCGGTCAATTTCTTACCTTGGTCACATTGTCGGTGCATCGGTGTATCAACGGACCCAAGCAAGGTACAAAATTTGTTCACTTGGACTTCGGTCCATTCTTGGGACTCACAGGCTATTATCGCAAGTTTGTCCGTAATTACGCTCTACTGGCTCGTCCCTTGACGGACCTTCTCAAAAAAGGGGTGCTGTTCACTTGGACTTCGGTCCATTCTTCTGCGTTTGAAGCCCTCAAGTCTGCTCTCTCGTCAGCCCCTGTGCTTGCTATTCCGGATTTCTCCAAACCATTCCGGTACGCAGACCGATGCCCTCGATCGTGGGGTGGGCGCTGTGCTTCTACAAGACGGCCATCCACTTGCTTTTGTCAGCCGAGCTTTGGGACCCAGAACAAGCGCCTTGTCGACGTACGAGAAAGAGTATCTGGCGATCCTTGTGGCAGTAGAGCATTGGAGGTCGTATTTACAGCATGGAGAGTTCACAATCTTCACTGATCACCGCACCCTGACACATCTCAATGATCAGCGGTTAAACACGCCGTGGCAACTTAAAATGAATCATAAGTTGTCTGGTTTGCAATACCGTATTCAAGTACAAGCCGGGCTCTTCCAACGGCTAGCTGGCGATGCTCTTTCACGGCACCACGACCCTCGAGATGACTTCAAGCCATCTCTGCGGTGCTTCGGCTTGGCTTTCGGATGTCTGGCGGTTACATGGATGATCCTGAGATGGTCAGGCTATTGCAAGAGTTAGCAGTCAATCCCCAGGCTCGTCCTCATTTCACCTTGTCTTCAGGGGTTATTCGTTACAACGGCCGTATTGTCATTGGCAACAATTCCGCTTTACAACAGCGCCTTATCATTTTGCATTACATGACAGCGCCCTGGGCGGCCATTCAGGTTTCCCAGTTACCCACAGTAGAGTCAAAAAGCTCTTCTATTGGAGGGGACTCAAATCATCAGTCAAATCATACGTGTCCAGTTGCACTGTTTGCATCCAGGCCAAGCCGGATAGGTCCCGGTACCCTGGTCTTCTGGCTCCTCTTCCGGTTCCAGAAGAGACGTGGCAAGTTCTCACGATGGATTTCATCTCCGGCCTCCCTCAGTCCGGCAATGCCAACTGCATTTTGGTCGTCGTTGACAAGTTCAGTAAGTACAGTCACTTCCTTCCTCTCAGTCACCCGTACACAGCTGCTAAGGTGGCACAGTTATTCCTTGACAATATCTTCAAGCTTCATGGTCTGCCAAAGATGATTGTTTCGGACAGAGATCCTATCTTTACAGCAGATTTCTGGCAAGAACTTTTCAAGCTTTCAGGAGTCACGTTGGCACTCAGCTCTTCCTACCACCCGGAGTCCGATGGCCAAACCGAGCGCGTGAATCAATGCCTCGAGACGTTCCTGCGCTGCTTTGTGCACTCTTGCCCTCGCAGTTGGAGCAAATGGCTCTCCCTCGCAGAATTCTGGTATAATACGAGTGACCATTCAGCTCGGGCACATCTCCATTTGAAGTTGTTTATGGCCACCCCCCTCGGCACTTTTGGTGCGTCATCGACTTCGGTTTCCCAAAGTGCCGGATGTTGCTACATTGTTGGAAGAACGCAAGACGATGTGGGACTCTATTCGTCAACATCTGTTACGTGCCCAACAGAGGATGAAGACTATGGCTGATAAGAAGCGTTCGGCGCTCCTTCAACGTGGGAGGCGGGTGTTCTTTGCGCTCGCAACCTTATGTTCAAGCTTCCCCGGCACGCGCTCTAACAACAAGCTGATCTTCAAATACTTCGGCCCCTACAAGATTCGTCCAAGATCGGTGCCGTGGCGTACAAATTCTGCTGCCTCCATCATCTTCTATTCATCCGGTATTCCATGTCTCTCTGCTTAAACTGCGCCCGGTTCTTTGTACCAGCAATTTCGGGTGACCTGCGGACTCGGATGATTCTTCGCAAGTGCCCGGCGGGTCCTCAAGACGCGCCGCACCACCAGCGGCAACAATGCTGTCCAACAGCTGCTGATCAAATGGAGCCGCCTCGGTGAAGATTTGGCGACTTGGGAAGATGCTGAGGCCATCCAGCAACGTTTCCTGCTGCACCGGCGTGGGGTCACGCTGTTCTTCAAGGGGGAGGAATGTCGATTACCAAGTGGCCCCGGCGACCCTTCGGCCCAGCAGGCCCGGGAGGAACCGCCCAAGAACGTCTTTGCAAGGGCCGGAGTGGGCTTAACGCCGTGTCCGTCGTCCCCAGCTGGCGGTGGCTGATATAGGAAGCAGGAAGACGAGTTTAGGACTCAACCATGAATTGAACTCTATTCTATTCTTGTAATAGGAGTAAGAAGTAAGTAGAGTAAGTAAGTAGAACTCGTCGTTGCCGTCTCCGGCGCGGCGAACCTTGGATTCCGATTACTGAAACCGGTTGCTTAGCCTCGATAGCTAACACCGCAGAGCGGCCTCAACGCGGTGTGAGAATGGGCTTGCCGAATGGCCGATGATCTTGACAGATGAGGACATGTTTGTTTCTGCTAGGTGGTTTGCTTGCTGTTGTCTGATTGGAGAAACTTACTAGACCATTCCTATTTATACTGAAATGCTTGGCTCACTAAAGGCAGGCGCACTGCTTCTTCTCCAAGAATTGAAGGTCAACGTCTTCTCGTTTCTGTTCATTCCTTTCGAGAACCGTCTCTACAGATCCAGAAGTTGCTTAATCTGCTATACAACCAACAGTCAGTGACTCATAGTCATTAGGATTGATGCAGCTTAAGTCAGAGAGATTTGGTTCACCAACACACGAGCGGATCAGGCAGATAATGTAATATATTCGGTCACAGCGCAAACTTGGCATAAGCAGTGACCTCAGCATGCAAATGAAAACATGTGAGCGATTATTATAAAAAAATAAAAAAAATCAGTTAGCAATTTTCTTCAGTTTAGGTAGCTCATGATAGTTTCAGTTTGACTGTTTGACCCGGGAATTTTTTTCTTATTTACAACTTTTCTGTAATTCCAGTAAAAAATTTCAGGTTCTGACCTCTCAATCTGGACGGGTGGTAGCATTGACACGTCATTTCGCCATGGCAAGCACCTATTAGGCGGCCAGAAGGTGCAGAGAAGACAACACACCGCTTCTCTCTGCCGTGGAGAAGAGAAGATGACGACGACGGAACCGGTGAAGCTCATCGGCTCGGGCAACAGCCCGTTCGTGCACCGCGCCGCGGTTGCCCTGCGCCTCAAGGGCGTGCCCTACGAGTTCATCCACGAGGACACGGGCAACAAGAGCCAGCTGCTGCTGCAGCACAACCCCGTCCACAAGAAGGTACCCGTACTCCTCCACGGCGACCACCGCGCAGTCTGCGAGTCTCTCATCATCGTCGAGTACATCGACGAGACCTTCGACGGGCCGCCCCTTCTCCCCTCCGACCCTGCTGGCCGCGCCGCTGCCCGCTTCTGGGCGCACTTCCTTGACGACAAGGTAAGTAGCAGCTAGCAGAAGTGGCGTTCATGTGGTTTCCGCCTCCAGAATTACCATATGATCGGTGACCGTGCAGTGCCTCAAGTCGCTGTGGCCGGCGCTGTGGACGGAGGGCGAGGCGCAGGAGGCGTCGATGAAGGCGGCGAGGGAGAACCTGGCGCTCCTGGAGGAGCAGCTGCAGCTCAAGGCGAAGAACAACTACAGGTTCTTGGGAGGTGATTCCATCGGTCTCGCGGACATAGCCGGCGCCGGCGTGCTGGCGCACTGGCTCGGCGTGCTGGAGGAGGTCGCCGGAGTGAGCGTCCTTGGTGGTGATGAGGAGTACCCTGCTCTCCACCGCTGGAGGAAGGAGTACCTCGCCGACGAAGCCGTCACGGCGTGCCTGCCGGACAGGGACCAGCTCCTGGCCCACTTCTCCGCCATCAGGGACAAGTCCATCTCGGTAGCAAAGTCCATGCTGCCGAATTGATCAAGCGACTAACATCGTATTGTAATGGAGTACTTGTTGACCGTGCTGAGTTTATTATGTGATGAGAAAGTGTTTTTAGTTGGCATCTCTTGCACTGTTGCGCACAAGCACACGATTTTTGTTGTCAGAGTTGGACGATCCAACAGAGCGCTTCCATCTGTCAACGAGGTTGTTTCATTAAGAAAAAAAATAGACCCAAATTCGGTCCGAGATAGCCAGATAGGATTCAAACTTGGGTGGTTGGGCGCATTTGCCACGCCTCGCACCCAACCCCATATCTCATATGAAGAACTGTGTACGAGTTAGAAAGACTCGCGTTTAGCGATGATATAAAGATATATATACTATATATCTTTATATCATCGCTAGACGCGAGTCTTTCTATATATCTTTATATCATCGCTAGACGCGAGTCTTTCTAACTCGTACACAGTTCATATGAGATATGGGGCATGACCAAAAACATTTTAGAATTGATGGTGATAGCGCCGGACGTCTCCGGAACCGATGCGCGTCCGGACGCCCGGGTCAAGGTAGCCCACCGGCCAATCTAGTCCCGTCCCAGCCTGTCCACTCTGTCTCGACAGGCTACTTCCCATCCAAGACTGTGCAGGCTCTCCTCCCACGAGCCCCCTCTCTTCCACCGTGGTAGATCCATGTGGACGATAGGGGAGCCGCCTTGGCGGGAGGCCTTGGGGTGGCAACGGCGAGGCCCAGCTAAGCAGGGGTGAAAGAAGGTCTGGAGCGCCATCTCCTAGTCCGACCACCCCTGCTATGCCATGAGCTGTTCCCAGGTCATCGGCGCTCGCCGACGGGACGGACGATAGAGCGAAGAGATGGCAGAGCAGTGGACGCCAGCGATGAGGAAAGAAAAAGTGCAACAGCTCGATGAACGCCACAGAGGTCACCGATGTGGAGCACGGCGACGGGCAAGCCAGGCCCTCGGCAAAGGGCGTGATGGGCTGATGGAGCACAACCACAATGGTAAGGCTCGAGTATGGGCGACACCGACGAGCGGCCTCGGTGTGTGCGCGGGGAGTCAAGTGGCTTGGTCGAGGGCTGCCTCACGAGCAACTCGGCACGGTCACTCCGGGCATGATTTACCAAAACCGAAACCGAACCGAGATTTACCGAAAACCGAACCGAAAAACCGAAACCGAAAAGTTAGGTTTCGCTTTTCTCGGGAACCGAATTTACCAAGGTACATTCGGTTCTTTACCTCGGTTTACCGAATTTACCGAACTATGCTGATTATGAGTGTTGTTATATTATTGATTGTATTATTGTAGATTATTATATTATATATTTGTGGTATTCTACTCTTATAGTATTGTGGACCTTTATATATATGAATTTTACACTATAATTCTCCATGAAATCATGTTAAAATTATGTCAAAATTGGATTTTGAACTTGCAAATACATGTCTATGTGACCAATTCGGTATTTTCGGTAAATACCGAAACCGAACCGAAAGTACCGAAACCGAATTTCCTCGGTACCGATTTTTTGAAGGAACCGATCGGTACCGATTTCCAAGAACTGAATTTACCGAAGAACCGGTACCGAACCGATCGTTTGGTAAAACCGAATGCCCCAGGGACCGAGGGCACGGCGCCGACTAGCGGCCTAGGCGAGGGTCGAGCCGATTAGCGGCTTCGAAGCGGGGCATCGGGCGCCGGCGCTGGGTGAGGGCAGCGCCCGATGAGCGACCCGCGTGAGGGCAGTGAGAGCAAAATCGATCGCGAGCGGTGTTACGACATGTGTGGATGGCGATGAGCTACGATATGGATGGGTGGGGATGAGCACAAATGAGAACTCACGGGACAAGCAACTGTGCAATTCATAGTTGGGCCGTTGGGAGGGTGAGGCCTACCAACGTGGCGTCCGGACGTTCTTATTGATGGATCGTAGCTTGGGAGAATGGATGTCATAATTTGTGTTAGAGGGGCTACCCGTTCGCGCGGCCCCTACCAATATGAAGAATCTAAATTTTTGTCCTTGGTTGCAATTGTGTCCTTGTAAGATGAAGTTAAATTATTGCAAATGGGTGGGTTTGAATGTTGGTCCATTTAATTCGGTCCTTGGTTTGGTTGTGGTAGTTTGTGCGGATTTCCAAATATATCCATATAATATCTAATTAATTAAATTTTATTTATTTAAATATTTGCTTTGCTCAGCGTCTGGATTGCTCATGTTATATAGTAGCTAATTAATTAAAAAAATTTAAATATTTCCTTTGCTCGGCCACAAAGCAAATTCAGTTCAGACAGGAAGAGAATGAAAGCACGAGATTGGGCCCGAACATGCAGGCCCACTAACAAGTCAACCCATGGAAGATTGTGCAGTTCAGGCTCTGTGCACGCTAATGCAAGTTCCTTAGGCGCTCAGTTAATTAGTACCACCTCCCTCGCCTGAGAAAGCCTAAGGAGAGAGCTTGCTATAAAAGAAAGGCCAAGGGTGACGTTGTTCCATACTTACCTGGACGGGGTCAATGGTCGATCAAGAAGGACCATGGCCTAGGTCCCGTGGCCCACATTGCACTTGGTAGGGCTACAGGCCTACCATCTCCCTAAGTGGGAGAGTGGATGTCATAATTTGTGGTAGAGGGGGTGCGGCGTTCGCGGCCCCCGCCAATGTGAAGAAATTAAATTTTTATAAGGTGCAACTAGATAAATTCATTCAAATGAGTGGGCGTGCCAGTTGTTCTAAAACACATGATATGAAGCATCACAAATGAGACAAGGAGCAAGTGTAGTTTATTAGGTCCCGTTTGGCACAAATCCTCTTCACTAGTGAATCTGTTTTTTTTTTGGCTTGGCTCCATGAACAACTCCATAAGTGGAGTTGTAGCCGTTTTGGTAAACCGTTTGGCAAAATAGCTCCACCCTTAAAACATGCTCTCACAAATTACCAAGTAGGATGAGGTGGAGCCGGATTTGAAGCTACTATTTTTGGCTCCACCATATCTTACACCTCTCGTGAGAGCATGATTTAAGGAGCTTTTTAATAGGAGCTGTTTTGTATTACTCCGTTTGGCACAAAACGACTCCCAAACGGCTCCTGAAGCCATTTGGAGAAGTCATGCCAAACCGGCAGTAAAAAAAGTGGGACAAGAAGCTCTTCCATCTTCCGGAAGTTAGGAGGTGAACAAAAAAATTGGAATAAAACTTTGACCCTTCAATGATAGGTATAGTTAGATTCTCTAGGCATGGGTTCTTTAGACAATCAATAAAATCAACCTTTTCTTTTGAGCAAATCATTAAAATCAACTGCACACGTTTTTTGTTTTGCAATAAAAGATTATGATAATAATATACACTAGAAATCAGTTTTTTGTTTTGTTTTGTTTTGTTTTGTTTTGTGGAATGAAATATCAGTTGGGCTGAATGTAACCATTTGGTATCCGAGAGCCCATGACAACTTTACAACAGGTAAGCTCAGCCAATGTCGGCGTCTAGGTGTGGCACGCAAATGTACAGTACCCGTGAAAAGTTTCTTCCTCAAGTCCTAAACAAGACCATAGTGCTCAAAAAAAATTAAAATAAAAAATATTAAAAAGGAAATAACATCACCAATTAAAATATATTGTGGTTCATGGCGCACCTTTCATCCAACTGCTACATCGCCCATTCGTTTGGCGATACTCTATGACCAAAAGCAGGTTCATCAGCCGCACCAGCTCAATATTCAGATACAACTTGCTTGCGTGTGCAGCGTTCACGCCATTGACCTGCACAAAGTGCAGAGCACAGGACTGCAGGAGTGGCAAGCTCGTAGTAGTACATCAGAAGTGCTCCAAACAAATAAAGCTATCCTTCACCAGAAGAACAGACCGGAGGTAGAAGATCAGAGGAGATGGCGGCCACCGAGCCGGCGGCGGTGAGGCTGATCGGTCATTTCGCCAGCCCGTACGCGCACCGGGCCGAGGTGGCCCTGCGCTTCAAAGGGGTGCCCTACGAGCTCATCCTGGAGGACCTGCCAAACAAGAGCGACCTGCTCCTGGCACGCAACCCGGTGCACAAGCTCGTGCCCGTGCTCCTCCACGGCGACCGAGCCATCTCCGAGTCGCTCGTCATCATCGAGTACATCGACGAGGCCTTCGACGGGCCGCCGCTTCTCCCCGCTGACCCCCACGCAAGGGCGGACGCGCGCTTCTGGGCCAACTTCATCGATCAAAAGGTACATTTTAGCTATGATCTTGAGTTCGCTGATGGTCAACGTTTGAACACCTGCTCGATCGTGCAGTTCGCGCGGCCGTTCTGGATGTCAACATTCTGGACCGACGACGAGGAGGTCAAGAAGGCCTCCGCTAAGGAAGCGAAGGAGAATCTGGCGCTGCTGGAGGCGCAGCTCAAGGGTCGGAGGTTCTTCGGCGGCGACGCCATCGGATTCGTTGACATCGCCGCTTCTGGGCTGGCGCACTGGCTTGGGGTCATCCAGGAGGTCACCGGGGTGACCCTCGTCGACGGCGAGGAGTTCCCGGCGCTCCACGAGTGGGCCGACGCCTACGTCAACGACGACACCGTGAAGCAGTGCTTGAGGAGCAGAGACGAGCTCGTCGCCTTTTTCTCTGCGAGGAAGGACATATACTTGTTGCGAGCCAGGGCTCCTCTGCGCAAGTGATCTCTGGATGTCAAGCATTTCAGATGTTTGTTTTCTTCCGTTGTTTTACTTGACAATGACAATAATAAGTGTAACAAAATTACCGCTGGAACATTCAATTCAGTCTGTACTTATCATTTTTCTGATTTTAGTGACCATGTTCCATTGGCACACAAAAAGACTACAAATTGTTGAACCAAACTACTGACAATTTTGAAGTAACATCTTTAGAGAAATCATCATTTCTGCCTGTTGGACTATCTCGAACTCAAGAAATGGTTTGATTTGCGATGCCAAACCCTGCACTGTCAGCTCTTCGAAGGCTCTCTACAGACACGAGATTGGCTTGATCGGCATCAAAGCCAAGCCTTGCCTTGCGGGCTCCATCAAGTCTTGGTTAGAGAATATAGGTTATGTAATATCTTTTTCTTTATTGAGCTTCCCCTCTGGATATGATCATCATTGCACACAAAAAAATTCCTACTTATCTCATTCTTCAAGAAATACCTTTTTTAGATAATGAAACACATGAAAAACATGCTTGAAACACACTTAAAACATACACATCAAGTAATATATGTCCAAAACAGACGAAATATTTGAGACATATACTTGAAACACCAATGCAACATGTACAACATCTCGATCTACATTTGAAACATGCAGATGCAGAACTTGTAACAGAAAAAAAAAAGACGGATGAAACACTCGAGATAGACACTTGCAATATATGGGTAAAACCATGACAATATATACAAGAAAAGGTAAAAAAAAAAAACTAAAGAAACATTGGAGATAGACACTTGCAATATATGGGTAAAACCATGGCAATATATGCAACATCTCGATCTACTTTTGCAACAACCACATTAAACAATTGAAACATAAAGCTGAAACAACTGAAACAATTTAAACATAAGCTTGCAGCAAGTCCTAACAACGTCCACAAAAACATCAAACATACCATCGTCGCATGGCCATGACCTACCTAATGTTGAACTGCAGTAACTGTGGTAGATCCATGAGGACGACAGTGAGCCACCCTGGTGGATGCCCTAGAGTGGCAATGGCGAGGTCCTGCCAAGCAGGGGTGAAAAAGGTTTGGAGCTCCATCTCCCCGTCCAGACCACCCCCGATGCCATGGGCTGCTCCTAGGCCATCGACGTCATCAACAGGGGCGGACGACAAAGCAGAAGAGATGGCAGAGCAGCGGACGTTGGCGTCGAGGAAAGGAAACAATGCAACAACTCGATGAACGCTCACAGAGGTCAGTGCTGTGGAGCGCGTCGGCGACGCGGACCTCGGCAGTGGCCGCGATGGACTGATGGAGCACAACCGCGACGGGAAGGCTCGAGTATATGGGCGGTACTGATGAGCGGCCCGCGCGGGGGTGGGGGTGGCACCGGCGAGCGGCTTGGTCGAGGATCGAGCCGGTTGATAATAATATATAGTAGAGATTAGTTTTTTTTTTCCGTTTAGTGGAATGTAATATCATTTGACAGTTGGGCTGAATGTAACCATTTGGTATCCGATATCCGAGAGCCCATGACAACTTTACAACAGGTAATCTCAGCCAATGTCGGCGTCTAGGTGTGGCACGCAATGTACAGTACCAGTGAAAAGCTTCTTCCTCAAGTCCTAAACAAGACGAGGTAGTGCTAAAAAATGTTAAAATAAATAATAATAAAAAGGCAATAACATCACCAATTAAAATATATTTTGGTTGCGTCTAGGTTTGGCGATACTCTATGACCAAAAGCAAGTTCATCAGCAGCACCAGCTCAATATTATGATACAACTTGCTTGCGTGTGCAGCGTAGTGCAGAGCAGGACTGCAAGAGTGGCAAAGCTTTAGTACATCACAAGTCTAAATAAGCTTCCTCTACCAAGATCAGAGGAGATGGCGGCCACCGAGCCGGCGCCGGCGGCGGTGAGGCTGATCGGCAATTTCGCCAGCCCGTTCGTGCACCGGGCCGAGGTGGCCCTGCGCCTCAAAGGGGTGCCCTACGAGCTCATCCTGGAGGACCTGAGCAACAAGAGCGACCTGCTGCTGACACACAACCCCGTGCACAAGCTCGTGCCCGTGCTCCTCCACGGCGACCGAGCCATCTCTGAGTCGCTCGTCATCGTCGAGTACATCGACGAGGCCTTCGACGGCCCGCCGCTCCTCCCCGCAGACCCACACGCCAGGGCGGACGCGCGGTTCTGGGCCAACTTCATCGATCAAAAGGTACCTGGATCGATCTCTCTTCTTTTGGGGGAAAAAAGATATGATCTTGAGTTTGCTGATGGTCAACGTTTGAACACGTTCTCGAATCTCGATCGTGCAGTTCGCTCGGCCGTTCTGGATGTCGTTCTGGACGGACGACGAGGAGGTCAAGAAGGCCTTCGCGAAGGAGGCGAAAGAGAACCTGGGGCTCCTGGAGGCGCAGCTCAAGGGTCGGAGGTTCTTCGGCGGCGACGCCATCGGATTCCTCGACATCGCCGCCTGTGGGCTGGCGCACTGGGTTGGGGTCATCGAGGAGGTCACCGGGGTGACCCTTGTCGACGGCGAGGAGTTCCCGGCGCTCCGCGAGTGGGCCGAGGCCTACGTCAACGACGCCACAGTGAAGCAGTGCTTGAGGAGCAGAGACGAACTCGTCGCCTTTTTCTCCGCGAGGAAGAAGATGTTCTTGTTTTTGATAAATAATAAAGAGATGTCCTTGTTGCGAGCCAGGGCTGCTGTGCACAAGTGATTTGATGTCATGCAATGTTTCCTTCCGTTGTTTTAGTTGACAATAATAAAGTGTAACGAAATTACCGCTGGAATATTCAATTAAATTCCGTCTGTACTTATCATTGTTCAGTTTTTGTGGCGCTAGGGAATTACAGTGACGACCTTGTTCCATTTGCACACACAGAAAAGACTACAAACTGTTGAACCAAACTACTGACAAAGTACAACACATGTTGCCTTGGCCACCGGTCTTTACTTATCAATGTTCCCAGTGTAGAAATTGCTGTAATAATGTACTAATTTTCACATTGGCAACTTACTGGATACAAATTTTACAAGGCGTCACTCTGCTATCCGGAGTGCCGGACCGCTTCGTCTGGAAATGGACCACAGGAGGAGAGTACTCCAGCTCGTCCGCCTACCGTGCCTTCTTCCTAGGGTCGTCCCACCTCCTAGGCGCCAAGGAGCTCTGGAAGACGGCTGCCCCTCCCAAGGTGAAGCTCTTGTTCTGGCTTCCCATCCATGGGAGGCTTCGGACAGCTGAGCGTCGAGATGCGGCGTTGCTTGCAACCATCGACAGACTGCATCCTTCGCTCCCAAGAGATTGAGCCCGCGGACCACCTCTTCTCGGCCTGTGTCTTCACCAAGGAGCTCTGGTTCCAGCTACTGCGTATGGTAGGCCTGGAACACCTTTGTCCGACCTCGGCCTCCACCGCTGTTGCGTGGTGGTTGCACGCCTCATCTACGATTCCGACGCCTTTCCGTAAAGGCTTCAGCTCCCTGGTGTTGCTAGTTACTTGGGAAGTTTGGAAAGAACGGAACCGCCGCACCTTCGACAATGTTTCCATCTCTCCGACGCTGCTGCTGCTACTGCAAAGGATCATGGATGAGGCGGATGAATGGTACGCGTCAGGCTTCAAGGTGTTGGTGCCGCTGCTTCAAGCGGTTCGTTAGGCTGCGATCGCTTATTGTCGCAAAACAGGTTTCTTAGTTTAGCACGACCCCCTATGCTCCCGCCGTTAAGCCGGCGATTTGTGTTCATTTGTGGCTACCTAAGTCCGACGGCATCTCGCCAATGGATTAGCTGGTTTACAGATTTCTATTGATTCTGACGAGTTAATCAGTACCTTCTTGGATGAATTATAGATCACTTTTTCTATATACATGTTTGCTGATTTACTTGAGTCCCTTGAGACGACGTGGTAGCCATATATTGTATTTTGCTTCCTCCTACGGTGTCCTTGCCAGGAGAGGTGGTGGTGGGGGTGACCAAGCAGACGTGATGCAAAATCATTCTTGGGCCGCCGCGACTCTGGCCGCGTCTGGGACACCGCCACTGGCCCGGACGGGATTGCCATCGCGCTGCCACTGCCTGTGAGACGATCATCATCTAGAGCGCCACCTGTGCCGTCAGCACGCTCTTGGTACGTATCCATCATGTCATTGCGCCTTCAAACCAACTATTCCGTAGTAGCCCCGGCTCAGCCTGGGCATTCGGTTCTTGAAAAGTTTGGTTTTCCAACAGTGAAGCACCGATCGGTTTTCTCCTGAGCTAGAAACCGACAGGTTTGGTTTTGGTTTATTTCTTCGGTTCTTCGGTTTAAACCCAACCGATCGAGTGCTGAGAAGAAAAGGAAAAAAAACATAGTGCGCCGTCCTCACCGGCTCCTTGCGCGGTTGTGCCGCACCGGTCACCTCGCGGCCTCGCACGCCGCCGCCTACAGTGCTCTCGTGTGCTCGCGCAATCCACAACACTGGCCGTCGGAGCCGCGCTGACTGTTTTGGATCCATTGCACAAAGTGGGCACCTCAAAATTTTTGAATGATCCCAAGGTGCCTTTCCTTTTTTACCATTTAGCTACAATATTTTTTTTTCTGCTCGATCCACGGTGCCATTGCTTTCTTTGTTGGTAATAATTTGGTTTCTCTGTTTTGTCTAGGAGAACAATGATCTTGGTGCAGATAATGGACTTGTTTGTCAATTTGGTGTCGGGTTTTATTCGGCTTTCCTTGTTGCAGAGAGCGTATGGAATGCTATTCTATGATATAATGAGCCTGCATTACTTATTGTTTTTTTTTTTGAAAAAAATCACCAAATCGTCTACACCATTTGGTTGTTTGATTTGTGTTGTTTAAATATCACGTAGGGTTAGCACGGACAATATACTTAGTATCTAGTAGTGGTTGAAAAGCCCAAACAAGTACATTCAAAATCTAACGTTCTCCTCATCCACTTTTGTAAAGGCAATTCTGACCAAACTGAAAGGTGACAACCTGAAATTCCTTAATGGAATGACGTTGGCCCTTACGGCCATACAAACTGAAACGTTCAGGTATGTTGAGAACAAAAAATGGGATGTTGCTGAGCTCACTGCTTATGCAAGGCATATGATTCACTATATCTCTACATCTTAAGTTTATTACTGTATATCCAAACCTTTGACTATATCAATGCGAGCCAAGCAATCTTGATTATGTCCTATAAATAGCAAAGGTTTAGTAAGTTTCTCCAAGCCCATTAAGATAGCAGCAAAGCAGCAAGAAGCAGCTAGCGGAAAGAAACATGTCTCCACCTGTTAAGGTCATCGGCCATTACGCGAGCCCATTCGCGCACCGCGTCGAGGCTGCTCTGCAGCTCAAGGGCGTGCCATACGAGCTGATCCAGGAAGACTTGAGCAACAAGAGCGAGCTGCTTCTCGCCAGCAACCCTGTCCACAAGAAGGTGCCCGTGCTCCTCCATGGCGACCTGGCGGTCTGTGAGTCCCTCGTCATCGTTCAATACATCGAAGACGCATTCGACGGACCGTCTCTCCTGCCGGCCGACCCCTACGACCGTGCCATGGCCCGTTTCTGGGTAGATTTCATGGAAAATAAGGTGTGCGTGTTGCGTTGAATAATCTGCTGCCTCACCTGTTCACTGAACGTTTGCTGACAGTGCCATTGCCTGTTTTACCATAGTGCTCTAGGTCGTTCTGGCTGGCACACTGGGCGGAGGGTGAGGCGCAGAGGGCAATGGTGAAAGAGGCCAAGGAGAACCTGGAGCTCTTGGAGGTGCAGCTAGACGGGAAGAGGTTCTTTGGTGGGCGCAGCTAGACGGGAAGAGGTTCTTTGGTGGGGACACGGCCGGCTACGTCGACATAGCCGTGAGTGCGTTAGGTCCGTGGCTCTCTGTGCTTGAGGAGGTGACCGGGTTGACGTTGGTGGACGCCAAGGAGTTCCCTTCTCTATGCCAGTGGGCCAAGGAGTACAGTTCCAATGAAGCGCTCAAGCCATGCCTACCGGACAGGGACCGACTCGTCGCCTACTTCACTGAAAATAAGGAGATGTACAAAATGTTCGCCAAGACAATGTTGCAGCAGTAGTTGGGTACTTACTTGGTGCAATACAAGAGCATGCCTTTACAACTGGAATAATGCATGGACCGGATCAGAAATGGTGTGTGTGTCGAACAAAATTGAATGTGTGATTCTTTGAAGTTGTCTGAAGTCAGCAGTTAGGTTAATTTTTAGTATTCATTTTCAGTGTGTAAAGTGATCTTGACTAGATTTCTCTTGAAATTTTGTTTCATATATTATATGTTTAATCAGCCGCTTATTTTGTTTAATCAAATCCAATGGATTTACAGTATCCCCTGAGAGTCTTGTCTACTTTTCAGGCGCATACAGATTAGCACCTCCCTAAATTTTACTTGTACTATGATCTATATTGTCGAGCGCTTGTTATGTAGAGTCTTCTTTGTCTAGACTCATCAAATTTTCTAGGTCCATCATTGTCTTTTTATGGTACTGAAAAAAATGTATGGTAGAAGACTGTTAGTGATGACCATGATGTTCTTAAACTGGATGACTGCGAGTAGGCAAAGACTTGGCAAAAGGCCTGAGAATGAACTGCAGCCAAAATTCCTGTAGGCGGAATTGTGCATAAATTACATTCCAAAAAACATGGAGCATAAACTTTTTTTTTTTGTCGTCATCTATCACCGAAAATAAAGAAAATGAATCTGAATCTTTCCAACTCAAACCATTAATCCGCATGAGGGTGGGCTTATTCTCGCTAGGCTTTTATCATGGTTAGATCTACAACAACACATTGACCGTGTTTGGGACCATGGGCAGGATGAGCACAGCAGACACGGTCCCAAACACGCCCATTAAGTTACTCAATACTCAAGTTACTCAATACTCGTAGATAGCCGCCGCTTAGCCGTCGCCGAGAACACACCATGATGCCATTCATTGTCTCTGCTACCTGCATACAGTCGGTACCAAATAACAAAGCGAATACTTGCAATGCGTTGGTTAGCATATCAGACTTTTTCTTGAGAGCAGAACTCAAACAAAACAAACAACATTTTGGAATGGGAAGGGTGCAGAGAAAAAGAAGATGCAAACTAGAAGCAGAATAACTGTTCAAGCTACATGGCCTGTGTCTCGATGATTTTTGGGCCAAGAATATTGCATTCGTTGGTGTTTGTTGGGCCCAGGGACTGGATGTTTTTTTTTTTTAAAAAAAAGTTATATATATTCTGCGGACTGAAGCAACCAAGCAACTCCTTGTGAAATTTTTAAAGCACTATTAGATGGTTGTTGTGTAAACTTTCACTTTCTTATTGTACAAGCAGCAGCCCACATGCCTTTGACCGTGTCGATATCGATATATATGAGCCAAGCAATCTTCAGGTGTCGCCTATAAATAGGAATGGTTTAGTAAGTTTCTCCAAGCAGATAGACAGCAGCAAGCCAAGCAAGAGCCACTTAGCTAGCAGAAACATGTCTCCACCTGTTAAGATCATCGGCTATTTCGCCAGCACATACACGCACCGCGTCGAGGCAGCTCTGCGGCTCAAGGGCGTGCCATATGACCTGATCGAGGAAGACCTGATGAACAAGAGCGACCTGCTGCTCGCCAACAACCCTGTTCACAAGAAGGTGCCCGTGCTCCTCCATGGCGACCGGGCCATCTGTGAATCTCTCGTCATCGTCGAGTACATCGACGAGGTCTTCGACGGGTCGTCTCTCCTGCCAGCTGACCCCTACGACCGTGCCATGGCCCGTTTCTGGGCAGACTTCATTGACAGCAAGGTACTCTCATTAAGAAACTAACTAGAATCCGGTTCTTGCATTGTAGTGAATTCTGAAAATCTGCTAGTTTTACTGAACGATGCTGCTGACGAACCTGAACAGCTCCTCAAGCCGTTCTGGCTGGCACACTGGACAGATCAGGGTGACGCGCAGAAGGCTCAGGTGGAAGAAGCCAAGCAGAGCCTGGCGTTTCTGGAGGAGCAGCTCAAGGGGAAGAGGTTCTTTGGGGGCGACACCGTCGGCTACATGGACGTAGCCGCCTCTGTGTTGGGTCCTTGGCTCAGCGTGCTAGAGGAGGTAAATGGAGTGACGGTGGTTGACGAGAACGAGTACCCTGCTTTACGCCGGTGGTCCGAAGAGTACAATTCCTACCAAGCTCTAAAGCAGTGCATCCCGGACAGAAACAAGCTCGTCGCCTTCTATACTGAAAAGAAGGAGATGTACAAAATGTTCGCTAATGCATTGTTGCAGCAATAGTTGGGTGCTAGCTCATGTTCTTTTCCTTTCTTTGTTTTGTTTCTTTCCTGAATTTCCCCTCTCCAATATTTGCTTATCCTGTTTCAATAAAATACAGTAGGAGCTCCTTGCTCCTCCTGGTTCCTCCAAAAAAAGAAAGTGCTGGAAGCACAGCAACTACTTAGTGTCATAAATATCGGTGCTTTTATTTTTTAAAAAAATCGGTGCTTTTCTTTTTCTTATAAATTTGTATATATATAAGAGCCCTTCTACGGTACTTGAAATTGCCTCGTTGCCTACCATTGCCTCCTAAAATAGCAATTTTATTGACTTAGGGGTAACAAAGTAATTTCACATCGTCACTCATCCCACCCGCCCGGCCTGGCCCAGCCACCACCGACCCCTAAGCGCGAGACCCGACAACATCCCTATCGCCGTCGCCCTCGAACTGGCGAGAGCCGCCACCGCCGCCGAACAGCGCCGCCTCCGCCGCCAAAGCCACCGCCTCCGTCGCCGCATCAGCGCCGCGCCGGCCCGCCCTCACTCACTCACGCCGCACTGCCCTGCCCGCCACCACCTCGCCGTCTCCATCGGCGGCGGCGCTGCAACCGCCGGCCTGGCCTCGCCGGCGCTCGCCCCACCTTCCCTTGTCCTGGTCCCTTCTAGAAGTCTGCGTCCGTTACCGTCCCCTGGGGAACTCTCTGATCCGGACTGATCGAGCTCCAATCGCAGAAGGCCGGGTTCACGCGGCTCTACGCACTTGTTTTGCTTTTGATTTATCTCATATAGCCTGGATTGAGAATGCAGCAAATTGTTTCCATTGTATTATCCAGGCACTTAACATCCTGATTGTAAAAAGATTTAGGCTACAAAATGTTCCCGACATTAGTTGCTGCTATCTGTTACCGAACAAGTGAACAATTTAATTTGGGCTGTGCATTCATCTAGACAAAGCTCCTGCAGATTCGTTACAATTACATACATCACTTATTGGATCATCTCTGACTGAGATTTTTAACTCACCATAAAAACTTATAGAATTAACTAGATGGGCAAGGCACAGGAGCTATGCTGCCCTACTGAAAAAGATGCACTTGTGTTTGAGTAGGGCAGAGTTAACTTGACATCCATGTGAAAGAAAGCGATGCATCTTTTTCAGTAGAATTCACTTGTGTTCTATTAATTAGCATAGCTATTGCTTTTCATCTATTTGTTTTCTATTAATTAGCATAGTTGTTGCTTTTCCTCCAGTTGTGGATTCACTTGTGTTAGTGAAGCATTCAGATGATTTGAAACTGTGTATATGCCATTAAATCAGTTCAATAGTGACTATCAAGTTTCAGGTTTGTTTGTGCACAAGTTGTTCATTTGAGTAGTATCTGTAGACTTCAAGCCTGTCTTATTTTCTTGCTTCATGTTGAAATTTGCTGAGCCTTGGAGGCTTGGAGCAGAGCAGCAGGTTCTGCAATTGGAGGCTGGAGCAGAGCAGGTTCTTGTAATGGGTAAGCTTCATGCCTCTTATTCCCTGATAAGAGCAGCATGATATGCTACAAAAAATATGGAATCTCAAATTCAGATTAGAACTAACAAGTCGACACTATCTATGAACTTAGCTATCATGAAATTGTAAAAATTCAGATTGTAGCCAATTACAGCTTACTGCCATATTTTTAGTTAACTCATGAAAGTTCTTAGCAGATCAGATGAATTAGCACTTCACTAATAACCAAAGCCATGAAGCATGGGTTAAGGATGATTTTTCAGTTCGCACAGCCTCAATTGGTTGAGTTTAAGAGTGTGGAGACGCTCAACCATATGCTCTAGTTCTTATTCATTTGCCTGGCTATTTATTATGTAATCTCAATGGCGTTTTTTCACCCAAGCATGTAGACTGTTTCATCTTTGTCAATAAACTTGTTACCGTTGTGACTCAAACTCTATTGTTACCGCAAACTGTGGTATTACTCCTCCAAGACCTGTTGCAGACAACTGCATGTTTGCATGTTGGCTTCACTTGCAGTCGTGTGTGCATTTTTGGTTCATTGCAACCGCTGAACTGTACGCTTGTACGGGCATGTTGTCAAGCAAGCTGAGACGCGTCGACATTCGAAGTGGATTTGGGGTTTTCTTTACAGTTGAATTGAAAGCAAACGTTGGGAAACATGAATGTTGTAATGCAGTCGTGCTGTCAAACAAGCTGAGACGTCTGACATTTCAACGTATAATGTTTGTCAGCGAAACACTATCTGTGTATGTCTCAAATATTTTGAAATTTCTATAAAATAGCATGAATGTTGTTTGTCATATAGTACGTTTCAAATCTTTTCTAATTTCTTTGAAATAATATGAATGCTGTGTTGTTAGTCGTTCACACATGAATGTTGTTTGTCAGCGAAACTAACTGTGCCTTATAAATTGTGCCGATAAGTTTTTTTTTCTTCCGCTAAATACAGCTTACACAATATCTAATTTGTACAAGACAACACAGAGTAGCCAGTTTATGCGGTATGGAAACCCAGCCTGTTTAATTGCATATGCTGTGTCGAAGCACAGACCAACTAAACGACCATTCAAAGCACAAGCACACAAGTACACAACCATATCGAAGCATTTAACATGGCAACATAGTTACATAATAGCTTACAAGAAGCACCATAATAGTTTGATAACTGTCAACATTACAAGAAACATCCCACCATCTAATGTGGGAGCAAAGATGCTGAAAGGGGCTTAGATGAACTACAAACCCTTCCCAACAGAGGCAAGAGGCAACATACAGGTAACCTTGCAGCCAACAGCATGACTGTCTTTAACGAAGTTTTCTTGCATTTCAGACTGTTGCCATGTATCAAAAGTTGATACACTGAACTACACAGGGCCTATCCATCCATACTTGCTGCAATGAGTATATGTAGAAACTGGAATTCGACATGGATAGATCAAGGCTTCAATGAGTAGCTTAATAGCAACAGCTATGCAGCTATACCAATACTACAGAAAATTTCCTTGACGTCAACTCATATTTCATGGATGCTTTTTTAAGCCATCTGGATACAATGAGAGTAGATCATAACCACCAGCATCAGGCATTGATATACTGCCTGAACAAAAGGTGTTAGTCCTTCTTAACCACTTTATGCTTGATTGCATAATCATCTTACCACCACAACTATCTCCCATATGAATAACCACAGCCAGGGCTACCCAGAGTTCTTTTAGCATGTCCCATAGTATATTGACAGACTGACTCTCACTAAAATGTAACAGGTCTAAGGCTACTTAATATTCCACTCCTGCTAGGATATATTGTGTAGAACTACTTAATATCCCCAGGCTTGGCAAAATGCAGAGCATTGTGCTAGGAAACCCCAACAGAACTTAGCTTTTGTGGACACAGCTTGTACCAACCACCAGAACCTCAAAATATTCAATTGGTACAAGCGGATAATGTGCCAATGCTAAGGACTGACTTTTTTATGTTGATTATGATATTCAGAACCTGAAGGACTTCAGCAAGGACAAGATGCTTCAAGCATGCTTTCTTCAACACAGTAGCAGCTTGATACCTGGAAGCAAAGAAACATTGCAATAATAAAGCCACGCTCTTAGGGGAAATATGATATACTGTATTGCATACATCCAAAACATTCAGGGTCATTAGCTATGAACTGACTGAGGAACACCACTTAGGAGTCCAATCAAATACCAGAGGCGCTGTAGAAATCACAGGTCATATAGTGTGAGTACAGGACAACTGTCTACATATTGCATTGTTGTTCAGCAGCTTAGCACTTGCATTGTAAGCAACTAAATTTCAGTACCTCATCTGTGGCCTTAAATGGCATATCTACAGTCGCTGATTGACAGTGGAGGTGTGGAGGAGCACCGCGTCCTCGTGGATGTGGGGAGGGGGGGATTCGGCACTCACCAGTCAAGCACGGGGCACAGGCGGAGGGAGCCTCGTCGGGAGCTGGCGCCGGCGAGCCCCAAGGCGGTGTGGAGACAGTCGGGGCGGGTGAATCGCACCACGACAGCCAGCGGGGACGACGACGTCGTCGATGTGCCGGTTCGTGTCGGAGAGCGACCGTCGTCGCCGCAGCGCGTGCTCGAGGAGTACCCTTGAGGCGCCCGGCGGATCCGCCCGTCGTGCCTCGGCTCGCCGCCCGCCGGGCCTCCACTCACCACTCGCCCGCAGCAGCTTCATGCCCAGCGCCCTTGGCGGCGGCGGGCGACACCGGCGGCGCCTGCTCCCTCTCTCGCATCCGCCCGCCCCTCTCGCGGACGCCTCGGAGCCCCACGCCGCGGATCAGCTCCGGCGGCGATCCCCTACCACCGGAGATGACGAACCCTAGGAACCGTAGATGGGTAATTAAAAAAAAAGAAAACAAATGTAACTATAGTAGTTGTATTATTCATTCTAACTATACTAGTCCAAACAATATTTTATACTTATGGAGTTACCATTTTACCCTTATCGAAAAAAAGAACTACAAAAATGCAATTAACGCCCATTCTTAATCCCTTCATTTTGCTAAGGCAACGGGAGGCAATTTTTGCTCCTATGGCCCACCGTCATAGACACAACAGGAGGCAATTTTTGCCTCCGCTTTTTTACCTCCTGTTGCCTCCTACCTTTGTAGCCGTTGGATCGGCCGCTCTCGGTCGATTTGAGCCATTGAATTTTTCCCCAATTATTATAGAAAATCTCTATATATAAATCTATTTGAACTTAAATTTTTTTTTACTTTGGATAACTCTGAAAGTTGATTTATTTGATACCGAGTATACATTATTCATACAGAGAGACATGCTCTAGCACTCAACTACTGCTGCAACATTGTCTTGGCCTTGGCCATCATCTTGTACCTCTCCTTTTTTCCACTATTTCAGTGAAGTAGACGACGAGTCGGTCCCTATCTGGCAGGCAAGGCTTCAGGGCTTCACAGGAATTGTACTCCTTGGCCCACTGGCATAGAGCGGGGAACTCGTCGGCGTCCACCAAGGTCACTCCAGTCACCTCCTCAAACACGCCGATCCAAGGACCTAACGCACACGCTGCTATGTCGAGGAAGCCTGGTGCGTCACCACCAAAGAACCTTTTCCCGTCAAGCTGCGCCTCCAGGAGCGCCAGGTTCTCCTTGGCCTCCTTCACCGCAGCCTTCTGCGCCTCCCCCTCCCCCCAGTACGCCAGCCTGAACGGCTGGTTGAACTGTGTTCAGCGAAACCAAGAAATATTCAGAATTCACAAGGACACAGCAGGTTCTATATGTAAATGCAGCAGCATACCTTGGTGTCCAGGGTGTTAGTCCAGAAACGGGCCATGGCACGGTCATAGGGGTCGGCCGGCAAGATAGGTGGCCCGTCGAAGGCCTCGTCGATGTACTGGATGATGACGAGGGACTCACAGATGGCCAGGTCGCCATGGAGGAGCACGGGCACCTTCTTGTGGACAGGGTTGTTGGCAAGCAGCAGCTCACTCTTGTTACTCAGGTCTTCCTGGATCAGCTCGTACGGCACGCCCTTGAGCTGCAGAGCGGCCTCAACGCGGTGCGAGTATGGGCTCGCGAAATGGCCGATGATCTTAACAGGCGGAGACATGTTTCTGCTACTAGTTGGCTGTTTCTTGCTTAGCTTGTTGTGGTATCTCTCTGCTTGGAGAAGCTTACTGAACCATTCCTTTTTATAGTAGAGAACCCAAGATTGCTTGGCTTCTTCGGCAAGAAGTTGGAGCACTCTGCAAAACCATCTGAATATCTAATCCTGAAAGAAGTTGCTTGGTTAGGTTCCTTCAGTCCACACCGTAACATAAAAAATTGTGATCACTAGGATTAATGCAGCTGGAGTGAATGAGTCAGAGAAATCTTAGTTGCATAAGATCTGGAGCCACAATGAGCCATGTGCCTTGTGCCTGGCATAAGCAGTGACCTCAGCCTACCCATATGTCATATATGCGTGCATTTTCTTCCGTACCTAGCTAGCTGAACAAAGTTTCAGTCTGCAGCGTTGTCGTTAAGGGTGGACGTCATTCCAGTAAGAAATTTCAGGTCTTTCAATTTGGTTCAAGAAAACGTTCAGTTGGGGTTTTACTAAAGTACTTGTGTGGGCTTTGAACTTTCGGTAGAGAACATAAAAATATCTGACGACTGTGAACATGAAAAAATCGTTTCAACTTTTAAGCTTAAGCTTCCAATTGACGAACAGAGGAAAGGATTCTGAGCCTTAGACTTTGAAAAAGGATCATCTGTGGCTACAATTTTGCGTGTTTACATGAATCGGCAGCTGCGACAGCAAGGCGGAGGAAGGAAGCAGATAGGGATGAGAGAGTATGGTCTGTCAGATCAGCGGTGGCAACGGCATACAGATTTAAGATTTCAGAGTTTTACCATACACGTACATTTGTTCCTTTTGGCATCCCGCTTAATGGATGCACCCAATTTTTTTTTCCTTTTGAAGTGCAACGAGGGTGGGTACTAATTTTGACAGAGTATGAACATGTAGAAACAAGTTTAGAGAATGGAAAAAGTTTTTTATGGACGATTTGGGCTTGGTGTGTATCAAGGCCAAACCCTCTAGAAGCAACCTCCTCATAGCTTGGAGAGATAATCATGTATAGTCTTCTTCCTTCTTTTTTTCCTGTTTGGGCCTGGATGCCTTGTAAACTTTCTTTTGTAACCATTCTTTCATTTAATTAAAAACAAAAAAAAAAAAAAAAAAAAAAAAAATAGGTCGGAGACTCCCCGTCCTAGTTCGGTCAAAAAAAAATGTAGAAACAAGTACAACCGAAAGATCCAGAGAGGGAGAGAAGGGAGAGAGGTAGAGGCACAAACCATCGTGCTTGGCGGAGGAGCTCGAGGATTCCATGGCGTCAGTGGTGAGGTCGGTGAAGAGGGTTGAGTGCAGTGACGCCTACGAGCGCAGTGACGTCTAGTGGTGGAGTGGACATCGGAAGTGGCACGGAGGTGACGGTTAAGACGGTGATTCCCATCGCCATCAACACTCCCTTGATCTGTTAGTGTTTGCAGGTAGGGTTTGTGGCGGCATCAAACCTCGTGACCGGGCCACTCCTCCTTTATATAGCGAGGTGGTGGACCTGGTCAGCTCCTTTATATAGCGTTGCGTGACCGGGCCCACCAGTCATATGTGCGGAAGTATCCCCACCTGATTCATTACCACAGATCCTAGGATCACCTGGTGGGCGGAGAGGCAAAGCCCACGTTTTGGCGTGGCACTACAGTTACAACAAAAGAGTGAGGGGGAGAGCAATTGTCATAGAGCTATTTCCCCCCTTTTTCTCACCATATTATTCCTCTCTCGCCCATTTCTCTCTCTTATCTCCGTCTGGTACCTCTCCTACACTGTTGCCGCCACCCCATCACACGCTAGCTAGGTGTCCACTGCCATCCCCATCCTTAGTCCCACACTGCCAACCCATCCCCAAGAAGGGCGCCATGAGCCACCTTTCATCCCTAACAACGTGAGTGATTCCCCGTAGCATCCCTGTTCCTCATCAGTCACGCCATCTCCGATTCCTTGTCCCCATATGTGACTGGACACCACGACCAGGCCTCTCAGCGCATCCTCCTACTCCCACATTGTTGGGCATGCCTAGATCGATTTCATGGCCGGGGCCTCTATGGGCAGCCTCCCGCTCCTCCCCGTGTCGGTGCCGCGACCAGTGGGTTGTATCCTCCTACATTGTGCATCGTCTTGAGGCGATATGAACTTGTTTTTTCAACTCCTCCCACCTTCAGCTCCGGTCAGCGGTGATCACGGAGCTTCACACGCGGATCTGACACTTCACTTCGTGTTTGGTTGGCAACAGGGGGGATGATGTTCTCGGAGAATTTCCAAAAGCATTACCAAACACACCCTAAATTAACTCACATAGGTGTACTAAGTCATATTATTATAATTTTGACTACTTGTGTGCAGAGAGAAGTATCGACATCTATGACCCCAAATAAGTATACAATGAAAATATATTTAAATTTTGACTAATTTCATGATATATCTAATGACATTATTTTGGCATTATAAATATTGGTACAATTTTTCTATATATTAGGTTAAACTTAAAATAATATGATATTAGACAACTCGAATTATTTATTTTGAGACCGAGAGAGAGAGCATACATTAATTATTATTCTACACATAAAGACATATGCTTGCACCCAGCTACTGCTGCAACGTTGTCTTGACCATCATCTTGTACCTCTCTTTATTTTCAGTGAAGTAGGCGACAAGTCGGTCCCCTGTCCGGTAGGCAAGGCTTCAGAGCTTCACTAGAACTGTACTCCTTGGCCCACTGGCATAGAGCGGGGAACTCATCGCCGTTCACCAAGGTCACTCCAGTCACCTCCTCAAGCACGCCGATCCAAGGACCTAACGCACACGCGGCAATGTCGAGGTAGCCTGCCGTGTCGCCACAAAAGAACCTTTTTCCGTCAAGCTGAGCCTCCAAAAGAGCTAGGTTCTCTTTGGTCTCCTTCACCACAGCCTTCTGCGCCTCACCCTCCGCCCATTGCGCCAGCCAGAACGGCTGGGACAACTGTGTTTAGCGAAACCAGCAAATGTTCAGATTCCATAGGAACAGGCGAAGCCAACACAGGTTCTAAGTAACAAATGCATGCAGTGGCATACCTTGGTGTCCATGAAGTTGGTCCAGAAACGGGCCACGGCACGGTCATAGGGGTCGGCAGGCAGGATAGGCGGCCCGTCGAAGGCAGCATCGATGTACTCGACGATGACGAGGGACTCACAGATGGCCATGTCGCCATGGAGGAGCACCGGCACCTTCTTGTGGACAGGGTTCTTGTCGAGCAGCAACTCACTCTTGTTGATCAGGTCTTCCTGGATCAGCTCGTAAGGCACACCCTTGAGCTGCAGAGCGGCCTCGACGCGGTGCGAGTACGGGCTCGCATAATGGCCGATGATCTTAACAGGCGGAGACATGTTTCTGCAACTGCTCCTAGCTGGTTGGTTCTCGCCTAGCTTGCTGAACCTTACTGCTATTTATAGGATAGAAAGCAAAGATTGCTTGGCTCCTTGGGTAAGAAGTTGGAGCACTCTACACAACCATCTGAATTCTGATCCTGAAAGAAGTTGCTTGGTTAGGTTCCTTCAGTCCACAAAGTAACATAAAAAATTGCTTCTGTTCCTTGGCCCCATAAACATCGCCGAATGCAATTAAGCCATGAGGTAGAACTAGTCCATGATCACTAGGATTAATGTAGCTGGAGTGAATGAGTCAGAGACAGAGATCTTAGTTGCATAAGATCTGGAAATATGATGAGCCATATTCCTGGCATAAGCAATGACCTCATCGTATCCATTGGAACTTGGCATTTTTTTTTTCTTCCGTACATATCTGAACAAGTTTCAGTTTGGGCACTTTTCTTCCGTACATAGCTGGACTGGACAAGTTTCAATTTGGGCATGGGAACTTGCTTCAGTTTCAGTCTGCAGCGTCGTAAGGTCGAACGTAATTACAGCGAGAAAGTTCAGGTTCTGACCTTTCAATTTGGGTTAGGAATCAGTTGAGAATTGGGGAAAGGATTCTGAGCCTCAAACTTTGAAAAAAGACCCTTTGTTTTTACAAGCGTGGCTACGATTTTGTGGGTGTACCTAAACCGGCAGCTGCGACAGCAAGTTGGAGGAGGGATGAGAGAGTATGGTTTCATCAGATCAGCGGCGGATTCTGATTCGTAGAGACGCACGAGATGAAGGGCGTCAGCCGTGAGGCGAGAGCGGCGACTGGCGCCCAACGGAGAAAAAGACGGACTTTGGTTTACTAGGGTCTACTATACTGATTTCAGAGTTTCACCGGCCGAACATCTCACTTTTGCGAAGCAGTCGGCACGTACGTCTTGGAGGCACTGCTTGACCGTCTCGTGGCCGACGTAGCGCTCCGCTCTGCCCACCGGCACGGCGCGGGGCACTCCTCGTCGCTGAGCAAGGCGGGCGCCACCCCGCCGACCTCCTCGAAGACGCCAAGCCAGTGAGCCAGCGGGTTGGCGGCAATGCCGACGAGGCCAACGGACAGAGTCACCGCCGAAGAACCGCGAGCCGTGTGTCCCTGAGCTGCGCCTCCAGAAACGACAGGCTCCGCTCCGCTTTGCGTCTGCCAGGAAGCGCCGCCGCGCCTGCGACGACGACTCGTCGTCGGCGTCAGGCAACACCAACCGCATCCAGTAGGGCCGTGGGAACTGCAGTGTCGTGTCGTCCAGGTTAAAAGTGGCCCCGTTTTAAGCTCTGGAATCTGAACGTATGGCAGAGAAGCAGTCAACTGTTCCTTTCAAGTTTCAAGACTTTAGAGACGACGAGATTTGTTTTGTTGGCCTGCCTCAATTATTTCCTTCCTTGTTTTGATTATTCAATCAACCACGTTTATCATTCAGATGTCTGACGGCTAGACATTTTATTTTTATTTTATTTTATTTTATTTATAAAAAACAGTTCCCTGGATTGAAGCACCACCTGTTAGAACTCTATCGTGTCATCATGATGATATCATCTTGTCTTAGAAATCCAGACGTTTGAGCAGAAGAAGATAAAGAATAGGGGAAAGAGAAACATCTGCAGCTCTCAATTCATGGAGTGGAAGCAGCACACCGATTACGGCAACTTCATCGGTGGCGGGAGAGTGATGGCAGAGTGTGATCGGTGAGATCAGCGGTGGCGGCGGCGTCTGATTCGCATGGACGAGATGAAGGCGTCAGCCGTGAGGTGAGCAGGGAAGAAGAACATCATTAATTCATTATCCTTACACCTTATACTAGGAGCAGTCTTCTGCCATTTATGTTACTCCGGCACAAGCCATTTGTGATCCATACAAATATACAATATTCCACACACACAAAAAAGACATGTTCTAGCTAGCTACTTATAGCACCCAATTACTGCTTCGACCATGAATTAGCATGCATTTTGTACCCCTCCTTCCGTTCAATAGAGAAGGCGACGAGCTGGTCTCTATCTGGGGCGCACTGATTCACACCTTTGTAAGAATTGTACTCCTTGGACCACCGGCGCAGAGCAGGGTACTCGTCTTCGTCAAGGACAACCACTCCGGTCACCTCCTCTACCACGCTGAGCCAAGGACCCATCACACTGGCCGCTATGTCGACGAAGCCGACGGTGTCGCCCCCAAAGAACCTCTTCCCCTTGAGCTGATCCTCCAGAAGCGCCAGCTTCTGCTTGGCCTCCACCAGTAGAGTCTTCTGCGCCTCGCCCTCTGCCCAGTGTGCGAAATAGAACGGCAAAACAAGCTGTTTCAGCACACCCAAGTTCAGTAAAACAAGCAGATGTTCAGATTTCACAAGAACCGGGGCCTTCTAGTTTCTGAAATGACAATACCTTGTCCATGAAGTCTGCCCAGAAACGGGCCATGGCACGCTCGTAGGGGTCGGCCGGAAGGAGAGACGGGCCGTCAAAGGCCTCGTCGATGTACTCGTGCGAACATGGTTGATTTAGGTCACATGTGTTTAGTTTTGTGATTGAGTGATTGTCAACAGTCAACATTTTAATTCTATTTTCTTTTATTCTTTATGCTTCGGCTATGTTCACCGGCACACGTGGAGTGTGTCGAAGACGTATCTCTTGGTTCGTGTTGTACAGGTGTGGAGCTCGGAGATGGTAGCCGACGGCGAGGTGAAGGGGCCAAGGAGGGGCGTGCCGGGCCGACGGACCGCGGAGGTGAAGGACGGACGTGAGGCTTGGACCGAGGGACCGGATCGCCGGGTGGCTAGCCATGGTGGTCGACATCCGGGACATCGACGGATGCAAGAGGACGTGGCGGGACCGTGTCGATCGGGTCAAGACGGCGAAGTCGCAGCAGCAGAGCGGGGAGCTCGGATGACTTGGCGACTTCGGGCGGTCAAGACGGCGATGACACGTGTCGAGGAGGTTTGATGGTTTGTCCTCAAAACCATCGGCGCGGGTTTCGTGGTTTGGGCCTCAAAACCACGGGTGCGGGTTTGGTGGTTTGAGCCTCAAAACCATCGGCGGGTTTCACGGGTTTGGGCCTCAAAACTCGGGCGTTCGGTGGACGGAAGGACGGCACGTGGCGGCATCCGGGAGATTGCGCGGAGCAAGGCTGCAGATGAGGAGGCGCGGTGGCCGTCGGATCAAAAATTAACCGGAGTCGACCAAAATAGCCCTAGGGTTAATGGTTTGGCTCATATGTATCGAAGGGCAAAATAAGGATGAAAAATAAGGACCATATATATAGAGGATGGCAGTCATCCTCCCTCTTTGCCTCTCTTATTTTCGTTTTTATTTTCCTCCATTTTTAGGGTTCTTGTTTAGAGGCCCAAGAACATCAAATTGGTGACACTTTGTGGTGATTTTCGTTGGGAAAGGGGAGTCCCAAATCTCCCCCTGTCGTCTCCGGCTTTTGGATCAAATCTCTTCTTTTTTTGCTGTGATTTTTGTTAGAGATTTTGGATCTTGTTTGTGGTTTCCTGCGTTTCTGTTCTGTGCAGGCCGGCTCCTCCTTGAGGTCGAGCACACCACCAGGCGACCAGGGGCAGGCACACGCGGGTGCGTGTGGTGGCCAGCCAGGGCGCCAGCTCTGGGGCTCGCCTGACCACGCACGGGAGCGAGCAGCTGCATCCCGGCAGCGGCCGGCCACGAGCGCCTCCATTGCTCGCGCACGGCTCCCTGCTGCAGGCCATCTCGGGGATCCACGCTCGGCACCTCCACGCACGCCAGCAGCAGCTGCACGTCTGCAGGACGCAAGGCAGCAGCAGCTTCAAGACGGCCACATCGACTACTACTCCAAGCTGGGTTTCTACTCCAACTAAAGCACGTCTTTTTTTCTGTGATGTGGACTTGGCCTTCGAGCCCTGCATTTGCTTCTTGTGCAGGTAGCTTTTGGGTGAGCTTGTGCTAAATCCTAGCATCCGTTGATCTCAGCTCAATAGCTTTTTCTCTGCGCTTGCAAGCTGTTTGATGAATTGACCCAGCAGTCTTTCTTCTCTACCGATCTAGATTTTGCAGCAGCTTCTTGTCAACAGGTAACAGGTTGATTGATTGGCAAGGTAAAACAAGTCAAGTTCAGTATCCATGAGCTGGTACCTTTAGTATTTGATAGCAGTGGCATGCACCTTGATGCTTGAGCCTTGATCACGTTTGCTTTGCTTGGAATAATTCTCGGTTTGCAGCTTGTCCATTCATTCTCTGGAAACAACCACTTTATCTCGGCATCCGTGAATTTCTACTTGTAGCAATCATTAGCTAATTAGTGGAGCATTAACTTATATTGCTTTGGTAGAGTAGTATTCACGATATGCATAATTCTTGCTAGCCGTTCTGTGATTCGTCTCTCTGCAGGTACAGGTTGAAGGCTCGCTGCTGCTATGCATGCTATCCAGCAAGGATTTTAGCTTGCGTTCATTTTCTTTCAGCTAGTCATGTGCAGTGTTTGTGTTTGAGAGAATTTCGTTTCATCGGCAGCAGCCTGTTCTTGTGCTAGGCTAAAATTTCCGGCTTGTTCTTTTGTCCGCAGTTTGCCCGCTTGTGCTCCGATTTGCGACCCGACTTTTGCGATGGCTTTGTATCGTTCCAAGGGTTTTATCTAGTACTCTCGTCACAAGTTGGCGTTGGTATTTTAGATTCGGGAACTCGCTTCTTCTCTATAGAAGTCGGGTGACTCTTTTTCTATCCTCCGGTTCGACTTTCGCTTTTGTCGACGGTCTGTGATCGTTTGAGGTGTCCCGCTGTGTTCCTAGGGAACATCCACCCAATCATTTGGGTCGTGGACATCTCGGTGCTCTCTTTGCTCGTGACACCTTGCTACCAGTTAGCACATGTGTTACTCGTCTCCCGTTTGAGTTTGTTTTTGAGGTTGGGGGTTGAGCCGATGACCCAAAATTGAAAAGGAAAATTGAGGCTCCCATTCACCCCCCTCTGGTCGCCGTTTCGGTCCTTCAACTCGACGATGACGAGGGACTCACAGATGGCCCGGTCGCCATGGAGGAGCACGGGCACCTTCTTGTGGACAGGGTTCTTGGTGAGCAGCAGCTCGCTCTTGTTGCTCAGGTCTTCCTGGATCTGCTCGTACGGCACGCCCTTGAGCTGCAGAGCAGCCTCAACGCGGTGAGAGTATGAGCTCGCGTAATGGCCGATGATCTTAACAGGTGGAGCCATGTTTCTGCTACTAGCTGGTTCTTGCTTAGCTTGCTGCTACCTGCTTGGAGAACTTACTGAACCGTTCCTATTTATAGGAGACAACCAAGATTGCTTGGCTCCTTCTGCAGGAATTTCGACCACTCGCTCTACACAACCATCTTCTGATCCTGAAAGAGGTTACTGGGTTTCTGCAGTCCACACGATAACTTTAAAAAACTGATTCTGTCCCTTGGCCCGATAAACATCGCCGAACGAATAATGCAATTAAGCCTTGAGGTGGAACGGTGGGCGCATTCGTCCATGACCACTAGGACTAATGCAGCTGGAGTGAATGAGCCAGAGAGATCTACTTGCATAAGATCTGAAGCTATAATGAGTAAGCTATGACTTCAGCGTATCCATATCAGTTTGGGCACGTGAACTTGCTTCAGTTTCCGTCTGCAGCGTCGTAAGGGAATTGTGAAACAACTACGGCACGTCTGATTCGCATGGATGAGGTGAGGAGTCAGGCGTCGTGTCCGTGAGAAGATAGCGGCGCCGGAGACTGCGAGCGAACAGGGAAGAAGAACGCTCCAACGGACTTTTGGGCCGCTGTGGTCATCCAAGAACATCATTATCCTTATTACCAACAGTCTTCCATCAACCATACAGATTTCAGTATCCCTTCTCAACACACATCAACACTTGGACTGAGGCACTTGGATAAAAGTCTACGGTGTCAATTCATGATATCATCTTTCTTAGAAAATCCAAACGTTTGACAAGATGGAGAGATACTAGAAAAGAGGAAAGAAAAAAAATACTACTGCTCTATTCTAAATTATAAGTCGCGTTGACCTTTTTACTTATTCATTTTACTATGTATCTAAACATATTGTTATATCTAGGATTCTAGATGCAATGTAGAATGGATATACCAAAATAAAAAATACAAATCAATGGCACTTATTACTCACGCGGCTTGCATGCAGCCATGCAACAGCTCACACGGCTTAACAAGAATTAATAGTCTTCCTTGGTATCCGAGATATTGTGGTATACGCCTTACAAAAAAAAATGATAGAGGGAGTATTTTGGAACGGAGGGAGTAGCTCTGAATTCTTGGATCAAGCAGCACACCAATTTCCGCTACTTCATCATCAATCAGGATAAGTGTATCTATGGGCGCCACCAGCTTAATTGATCACAGTGTAAAAAATGAGTAATAATTAATGGATTCTCATAACAAAAGTTCGAAATACTTTTGTGGGGTTCACACCTGCCATTCTACCCTCGCTAGAGGAGTCGAGGGAGAAGGAGCGAGCGCTTATCACAGGAAACATTACAACAAACTACAAGTGTAACTGCACTTCGCTAGCCTCTCGCCCTCGCTGTGGTTGGCGTACAAAATTGTGATGAAATGGCTATAAATTTGGCCACCAACCAACCCCTCTTCCGTATTCCTCTTGGGTATTTATAGGGAGCTCAAGGGACGGGTGATGTTTTACATTAGGCCACACATAGCCTATCATGGGCACTTAGGTACAATCGCCCACCCGGTTTACTATGGTAAACACACACTTTAACCCTTCCACGCCCTAACCGTTGACAAGTCCCGGCTGCCGCCGGCTGCTTCAAGGCTCCCTCTCCTACATGGCTCTGATCAAGACCTCCGAAGCTTGTTCGCCGATCGTCCCGCCCTTCGACCTTCGCATCGACTGAGATAGAGTGAGTCATAGAAACAAGCACGGCCGACGTACCGCCGATCTGTGTTGGTAGCTCCGGCGGGGGTCGCGCACTCCGTGAGCTCCAGGGTTTTTGCGGGCTAACCTCGCAAAGTGCTCTATATCTTGTTCAATGTTGTGTGGGCCTTGACGGCCTCGGCTTATTGACACAGGTCTGCGGGGCTGCTGGTGCTGGCGAGGGTCGCCTTCCCCAACATAATAGAACATCATTAGTAATTCATTATCCATACACACCTTATTCTAGTAGCAGTCTTCTGCCATTTATGTAACTAGAGGGATTCCCCGCGCGTTGCCGCGGGTAGAAAGGGGGTATTGTTAAAATATTGAATTGTAATCACTAAAAAATCTGATTATAATTAGTTGTTGAGGAGAATTACTTTGTGCTGGTTAGAAACAAAGTTAGTAACGAAGAACTTAAATGTATGAAACAAAGTATATAGTCATTGCATAAAGATTATTTAATCTTATGTTTAAACTCCGAAAGCTGAACCAATATCGAATAGGAATATTTAGATATGTTGGACGGGTAAAAATTTTTGGTAGTGTAATAAAACATATATAATAATTTATTTGAGGACATCTTTGGTAGATGATTTAATCCCTTTAACTTCGTCCTTCACACGTCATATCCCCTGCGTTCTTTGCGGGTATGAAGTAGAAATCTTCGAGTTAGAATATAACTATCACCCTCCTATTCTTTGTCTCTTTTTTTTCTTCTCTTTTTTCATTCTCTTTTTTTATTTTTTACTTTACTATATGCCAACTACCATCAATGGAGTGCACCTATACTTTTATCGAAATATATCCATATGAGATCTTATTTTGAAGGATTTATTAAAAGAAATTCAATGGTGTAATCAAAATTTAATTTGGTTTTTGGTTTGTGAGTTAAGCATTTTTTAGTTAGTTCAAACAAGTAGGGTTGCTGACGTGACATCCTTGCATGTCGAGAGAACTCTTTTAGTGGAGTTCTCTACATAGGTGTAATAGATTCCCGCACAAGCCATTTGTGAACCATACATTACTCCAACACACAAAAAGACAAGTTCTAGCTACTTCCATTTATTGTAACGAAAGAAAATTTAAAGATATATATGATAGCCGGGTACATCAACACATTACAAATACTTTGAATTACAAAATAGTACTCACGTTGTAAACATCACAACTCAAAACAGTTACTGCTTCGACCATGCATTAGCACGCATTCTGTACCACTCCTTCCGTTCAGTATAGAAGGCGACGAGTTGGTCTCTGTCTGGGACGCACTGCTTCACACCATTGTAAGAATTGTACTCCTTGGACCACCGGCGCAGAGCAGGGTACTCATCTTCGTCAAGCACAACCACTCCGGTCACCTCCTCTACCACGTTGAGCCAAGGCCCCAACAAACAGCCGGCTATGTCGATGAAGCCGACGGTGTCGCCCCCAAAGAACCTCTTCCCCTTGAGCTGATCCTCCAGAAACGCCAGCTTCTGCTTGACCTCCTCCACTAGAGTCTTCCGCGCCTCTCCCTCTGCCCAGTGTGCGAAGAAGAGCGGCAAGAGGAGCTGTTTCATTCTCATCACATCAGAGTTTAGACTTCACAAGAACCAGGGTCTTCTAGTTTCTGAAATGAGGATACCTTGTCCATGAAGTCAGCCCAGAAACGGGCCATGGCACGGTCGTAGGGGTCGGTCGGGAGGAGAGACGGCCCGTCGAAGACCTCGTCGATGTACTCGACGATGACAAGCGACTCACAGACGGCCAAGTCGCCGTGGAGGAGCACGGGTACCTTCTTGAGGACTGGGTTTTTGGCGAGCAGCAGCTCACTCTTGTTGCCCAGATCTTCCTGGATCAGCTCGTACGGCACGCCCTTGAGCTGCAGAGCGGCCTCGACGCGGTGCGAGTATGGGCTCGCATAATGGCCAATGATCGTAACAGGTGGAGCCATGTTTCTGCTACGAGTTGGTTCTTGCTTGGCTTGCTGCTACCTGCTTGGAGAACTTACTGAACCATTCCTATTTATATAGGAGACAACCCAACATTGCTTGGCTTCTTCTGCAAGAAGTTCGAGCACTCTACAGTCTACACAACCATCTTCTGATCCTGAAAGAGGTTGCTTGGTTTGTGCAGTCCACACAATAACTTTAAAAAAATATTGTTTCTGTCACTTGGCCCGATCAACATCGCCGAACTAATGGAATTAAGCCTTGAGGTGGAACGGTGGGAGCATTAGTCCATGATCACTAGGATTAATGCAGCTGGAGTGAATAGAGAGATCTTACTTGCATAAGATCTGGTGCTATAATGAGTAAGCAATGACCTCATTGTATCCATAGGTCGTAATTATATATGTCCAACGGCCTGGCCCGGCACAGCCCGATGGGGTCAGCTGGGGATCACTTGCCTCCGTGCCGGGCTAAAAATACAGGCTTCGTGTCGTGCCATCGTGTCATGGGCTGCATGGACATTTATAGGTCATATACGAGTGCATTTTTCTTCATTTCATAGGTGAACAAGTTTCAGTTTGGGCATGGGAACTTGCTTCAGTTTCAGTCTGTAGCGTAAGGGAAATGTGAAACACCTACGGCAGGCGTCTGATTCGCATGGATGAGGTGACGAGTGACGAATCAAGAGGTGACCGTAAGGAGAGAGCGGCGCCAGCCGCCGGAGACTGCGAGCGAACAGGGAAGAAGAACGCTCGCCAAAGGACTTTTGGTTGACTGGGCAGCTGGGTCATCGAAGAACATCACCATCAACACTTGACTGAGTCACTGAGGCGCTTGGATACAACTCTATGGTGTCAATTCATGATATCATCTTCTCTCAGAAATACTAGGTCTGAATTCTTGGAGAGCAAGCAGCACACCAATTCTATATGGCTACTTCATCATCAATCAGGATAAGTGTATCTATGGGCGCCGCCACGGCGCCACCAACGTAATTGATCTCAATATAGATACGAGTAATAATTAGTGGATTCTCAATTTCTCAAAATAAAAAGAGTAAAATGTAAGAATAGAACTTGTGTGTGACTATGCCATTTTAGGTCATCAACTTCAAAAGTGAATTTTTAGGTCCAACATCTTCACTTGTGCTCCACTAATAGGCCACACACATTCGGCTCATGTTTTTCGGCATCTTCAAAAGTGCATTTTTGGGTCATCTTCAAAATGTTTATTTCGGCATCGTCGATTTGGCCACCGAAACACACTTGTCCCTGACAGAGGCGAAGTAGGCGAGGAGCAGGGCACGGTCCGGCAGGCACGCCTGCACAGCTTCTCTGGACCTGTCCTCTGCCGCCCACCGGCGCAGAGCAGGGAGGTCCTGCCCGCTCGTCAGGACGTTCACTCCGGCAACCTCCTCCAGCTCGCCGAGCCAGTGCGCCAGCAGGCCGCGACCGGCGATGTCCACGAGGCCGATGGCGTCGTCGCCTCCGAAGAACCTCTTGACCTTCAGCTGCTCCTCCAGCAGTGCCAGGCCCGCCCTCGCCGCCTCCATGGCCGACGCCGGCCTCTGCGCCTCGCCATCCCCGAACAGCGCTAGCCGCAGCGGCTGCAGGCACTACTTGTTGTAACGATCAAATCAGGCGTGTGGCGGTAAGTGCGTACGGTCAACGTTCCGTGCTGAATTGTGTGTACGTTACCTTGTTCTCGATAAAGTGCTCCCAGAAACGGGCCATGGTGCGCGCGTAGGGGTCGGCTGGCAGCAGGGACGGCACGTCGAATGCCTCGTCGCCATACTCGACGATGACGAGCGACTCGCAGACTGCTCGGTCGCCGTGGAGGAGCACGGGGACCATCTTTGCACGGGGTTGTTGGCGAGCAGGAGGTCGCTCTTGCTGCTCATGTCTTCCAAGATGAGTTCGTAGGGGATTCCCTTGAGGCAGGATGGCAGGGCCACCTCGGCGCGGTGCACGAACGGGCTGCCGATTGCGCCAATCAGCTTCACCTGTTCCGCTGTCGTCATGTTCATTGTTCCATTTGGCGCTCCGGCATTGCATTGTCCCCGTCCGTGCAGGCAGGCACTCTAGTACTTCACTGCTCCAATGGCATCGCCATCGCCCAGCGGCGCAGAGCAGGTGGTGATCCATCCTCCCTCGTCGCTCTGGACGGTCACTCCGGCAACATTCACTCATTCTCTTGTCAGTCACATGACAGCTCCGGACATTTGGTCAGAGATGCAGCTCGTCAGAAGTGGAGAGACTCATCAAACGGGCCGTGGGCTGGATTCCAGAATTCTCAATGGAGGCTCGTGTACCCATGCAGGCCAGAATAAATGGGATACGGGTGAACTGATCTGATGCTGAGCTGAGTGGGCCGTGTGGGCCGTTGGGCCACTTTCTCTTTTCCTTCTATATAAGGCTCTATATAATAGTAACTTTCCTTTCCTTTTTTTTTTAAAAAAAAATGGCCTTCTGACTTTCCTGTTGGGCTACCGGGTGTGCGACGCGATGCGAACCTAGGAATTTTTTTATTATTTTTTTTGTGAATTATCATGACCATGAGTTGATGGACAAGATAATATGTACTACTGTGCATGATGACAGAGATTCTTCTCCCTCGTGGTGAAGTATACATAATCCGCAGAACGAATTCCGTACTCTCAGCTGCCAAATACTACTCCAGTGCACGTGATCGGATCGGAGTACCAGGAAAGGAGGTGACACCGAGAAAGACGCCCGAAGAGCACTCGGCCAGTCGGCCGTGCATCTACTTGGAATTCTTTCCGTGCTTGTGCTTGTGTATATCGCCAGGTTAACTTGCCTCCTTCACCTCCTCGTCGTCCGTCCAGAACGACATCCAGAACGGGCTCCCGAACTGCACGATCTATGCATGGAGCCATGGGCAGCGATACATTTTGGTCGATGAATTGCGCCCAGAACGGCGCATCCGCCCTCGCGTGGGGGTCCGCCGGCAGCAGCTCAGGCACGCCTTCGCCGCTTCGTTGTACCTGTACTCCACCGCCCACCGGCGCAGAGCGGGGCGGCCGTCGACGCTCAGGACGCTAACTCCAGCGACGTTCTCCAGCACGACCAGCCAGTGTGCAAGCACACCGCCGGCGGCGGCTATGTCGGCGAGACGGTGAGCTCGGTTTGCAGGAATCGATATTAGCGAGCGACATTCGCCGTGCTGGCCGGCCGGGGCCCCAGAAAAGCACCAGCACATGTCCCGCGCCCCCGCGTAAACTAGCACCTGTAATAAGCTGCAGTTGGAATGTTGGATTGCCGGCGAGTGCCAGCCTACCAGGCATATAAAATGGAAAACACTGCACTTGAGGCCCAGCACGGATTCCTGAAGAAAAGCAGCAAATCGGGGCGCGGCTAAAGTGGCATTGCTCCTCCTCTTTGTCCTTTGGATCCGATTCCCAGCGCGACCGCCACTCTTCCTTCGAGCTTCTCTTTTGGTTCCGACAATTCCCGTGTAGGCAAGTAAGGAATGTCCGCAAGAAAGACATTTGTGCCAAGCTCCAGATCGGAACGAGCCAGCGGAAGCCGAAGGACACGTCCAAGCAGCTCCAACCCACTAGGCGCCGTCGTTCATCACCACGCCGAGTTGCCGAGCCTGCTGCGGCCGCCTCGCTCGACCGCGCGCGTCCACCTGCCTCATCTCAGGTGCCTCCCTGTCCTTCCTCTTCCATGCGAATTTCCTGACCTCGCCCTCCAACGTTCTCCGTTCTCGAACGCATTGTAACTCTGAGCTCTCAAACAACCACAGGCAAAGGCAGCAGCCAGCATGGCGGAAGCAGTTGTAGGGCTGCTGGTTTACAAGCTCGGCGAGGCTTTGCTGAACGAGGCATCAAGCTACGGCGCATCGCTGCTCTGTGGTGAAGTCTCTGCCCTCAAGGGTCTTTTTGGGCAGATGCGTGAAGCCAAGGATAAGCTTGTGCGAACACATGGTTGATTTAGGTCACATGTGTTTAGTTTTGTGATTGAGTGATTGTCAACAGTCAACATTTTAATTTTATTTTCTTTTATCTTTTATGCGTCGGCTATGTTCACCGGCACACGTGGAGTGTGTCGAAGACGTATCTCTTGGTTCGTGTTATGCAGGTGTGGAGCTCGGAGATGGTAGGCGGCGGTGAGGTGAAGGGGCCAAGGAGGACGTGCGGGGCCGACGGACCGCGGAGGTGAAGGACGGACGTGAGGCTTGGACCGAGGGACCGGAGCGCTAGGCGGCTAGCCATGGTGGCTGACACCTGGGACATCGACGAATGCAAGAGGACGTGGCGGGACCCGTGTCGATCGGGTCAAGACGACGAGCGTGCAAGAGCGGGGAGCTCGGACGACTTGGCGACTCGGCGGTCAAGACGGCGGTGACACATGTCGAGGAGGTTTGGTGGTTTGCCCTCAAAACCATCGGCGCTGGTTTGGTGGTTTGGGCCTCAAAACCATCGGCGGGTTTCGCGGGTTTGGGCCTCAAAACCCGGGCGGGACGTTCCGGTGGACGGAAGGGCGACACGTGGCGGCATCGGGGAGGTTGCGTGGATGCAAGGCTACCGATGAGGGAGGCGCGGTGGCCGTCGGATCTAAAAAATATCCGAGTCGACCAAAATAGCCTTAGGGTTAGTGGTTTGGCTCATATGTATCGGAGGGCAAAATAGGGATGAAAAATAAGGACCATATATAGAGGATGGCAGCCATCCTCCCCTTCTTGCCTCTCTTATTTTTCGTTTTTATTTTCCACATTTTTTAGAGTTCTTGTTTAGAGGTCCAAGAACATCAAATTGGTGGATTTTGTGTGGTGATTTTCGTTGGGGAAGGGAGCTCCAAACCTCCCCTCGTCGTCTCCGGGCGTTTTGGATCAATCTTCTTTTGCCGTGATTTTTCTCTAGAATTTTTGGATCTTGTGTGTGGTCTTTCGGTGTTTGTTTGTGCAGGCAAGTGTTCTTGGTCCTCAGCAGCAGCGCTCGGTCGTGCACGGGATCGACCGGCGTGCCTCCACGCCCTGCTTCTCACGGTAGCCAGCGAGCGCACCGGACTTGATCCATCCACGCACGGGAGCAGGACGTCGGTCGGCAGCAGGAGGCTGCCTCCCTCGCGAGCAGGCACGGGCGGCGGCTGGGCAGGCAGCAAGTGCCCAGCCTTGAGCACGAGCGCGTGCAAGAGGCCGACTTCCACCAAGGGCAGGCTCACGGCACCTGAAGCTGGGCACACGTCGCAGACCGAGAAGCAGCAGAGCGGGTAGGCAGCAGCAGCTCCAATCCACGCCTCCAGGCTGGGACTCGGTAGGAGCAGCACCAAGCCGGCCATCGTCCATCCCTCCTCCAAGCTCGGCCTCTACACCAACAAAAGGTTGTTTCTTTTTCTGCGAAGTGGAATTGGCCATCGAGCCATTCTTTTGCTTCTTGTGCAGGTAGCTGAATTGGGTTCGTATGTGAGAAATCCGGGTTTTCGATGATCTAAATTCTGTTAGCTTTATCATGTGCCCACAAGGTATTTGACGAAATGCACCAGCAGCTTGTCAGTCAGTTCGTTCTCTGATAGGTGACCGACGTAGTCTGGACGTGCCTTCTTTACAAATCCGGCAGCAGCTCTTTTATTTCAGTTCGTGTTTTGCTTTGCCAATTCTTGTCACGTCGCTTTCATCAAAGAGTGTTGTTTATTTGTTTATTCAATTTGCATCTTGAAGTAGCACTTCCAGCAGCAAGCCAGTGTGTGTGTGTTCGATTTTCTTTGAACAGTAGCCGTATGCAGCTAGTAGCAGTTCGTCTGTGATTCTAGGAGATAAATTTGGAGGCTGCTGATTAGTGAGTTCAGCTAGGTGAAGTGCAGTACCTCTGTTTGAGCTGATTTGCGTGTGTTTTGAGTGATAGCTGAGTTCGTCGAGAGCAGCTTGCAGCTCGGTCATTCACTCTTTGCATTTTTCTCAAGTTAACAGCAGGTTGAAGCTACTTGCTTGTGCACGTTTTTCGGCTTGTTTCTTTTGTCCGAAATTTGATCAATTGAGCTCCGATTTGAGAATCGATTTTTCGCGTCGGATCCATTAAGCCTAACACTTCGCGTTTGATATCTTGCTACAAGTTAGCACTTGTATCACTCGTATCTTTGTGAGATCGCTTTTGAGGTTAGGGGTTGAGTCGATGACCCAAAATTGAAAAAGAATTTCGAGGCTCCCATTCACCCCCCCCCCCCTCTGGTCGCCGTTTCGGTCCTTCAATTGGTATCGGGCGCAAGGTTAGGGATCATATCCACCTTAATCGGTCCGTGATCCGCGAGAAGGCGACATGGAGAGGTTTGGTCACTATGGTGGCAAGCCTCAGGAGTTTGATGGCACCAACTATCCCTATTGGAAGATTAAAATGCAAGCACATCTTATGGGGATGGATTGGAGAGTGTGGGAGATTGTCGAGGATGAGAACTATCAAGTGTTAGCCGCTCGAGTGGGTGAGGAACAAATAGCCCAACACAATGCCAACAACCGAGCGAGGAGCGTTTTGTTCTCTAGCCTCAAAGACACTGAGTTTGAAAGAGTTGCCACTTGTGAGAGCGCTCGTGAGGTGTGGAGAACACTTGAGAGTTACCACGAGGGAACCCCACAAGTGAAGGCCCGCCTATATGAGACCTACAAGAGAGAGTATAACAACCTAATCCAACTTGATGGCGAGTCCATCGATTCTCTTTGCTAGGTTTCGGACGACCGCAACAAGCGGGCGAACAAGCCGTCGGAGAGGCTTGATGAGCACGAGAAGGCGATGAGGCTCTTGTACGCTCACGGATCGAAAAGGTGTGGGGACGTGAAGGTGTGCGATCATGGAGTGCGCCAACCACGACACCCTCACGCCCGACGAGCTTTGACAAGCTCAAGTCCTCCGAGATCGAGGCCCGAGATCGGCGAAGCTCAAGAACCCATCTCGCGCCAAACGTTGCACTCGTCTCGGGTAAGGGCAGTTCAAGTTCTTCTGCTAACCCTTCACAGACTTCGTTCGCCTTGTCTTCTTTGGTGTCTGTGACAGAGGAGCAGATAGAGTGTCTTGGGGACGACGAGCTGGCTCTCGTCATCAGTCGATTCTCGCGGTTCCACAACAACCGTTTGAATCGTCGGCGTGGCGGTGGTTCCAAGAGAGGATGCTTTGAGTGCGGCGATCCGGACCACTTTGCCGCCGCGTGCCCCAAGAAGAGCAAGGACAAGTACAACTCCGACAAGCGTAAGGACAAGCGCGAGTACATCTCGAACAAGTACAAGTCCAAGAAGGGTTTCGATAAGGAGGCGATCAAGAAGAAGTACCTCAAGCGTGCCAAGGAGAACAAGGACGCCTTCTTCGCCTCCCTCAGCGACCTCGACAACGACAGGCAAGCTTCCTCCAGCGACGAGGAGCCCGAGCGCAAGATCGAGGATGACCTGAACGGACTTTGCTTCTTCGCCGACTCCAAGCACGGGGGCTTCTGCACCATGGCCCTTGACGGAGCGGTGATCGACAGCGTCGAGCCACACGGCAGCGACTCTTCCCCTGAGGTATCTCCTACAATCGAATCTCTTACTTATGAGGTTGACTCCTTGGGTGATGCGCTTGTGTGTCAGGAGAAGTTGCTCAAGCGAGTAGCTAGAGAGAGGAAGGAGTTTAAGGAGAAGTGGGAAATGGCTATGGTTGAGATAGAGTTGCTTAGAAAGCCTGTGGATGTGTCTGATGAGACTGAGTGTGACGCTTGTACCGTGCATATGTCTAGCATCATGTCTTTGCAATCCAAGTACTCTGCTTTGCTAGATGAGCACGTTGAGCTGAAGGCCAAGCCTATGTTGTTGAGTGCGTGCAAGTCTTGTCTAGGCTTGCAATCTGAGTTGGCAGAGAAGGTTGCTAAGCTTGCTGTGCTTGAGAAGGCCAGCTCAGATAGCACTATGCTGAAGTGTGCTAAGTGTGAAGCTTTGGAGATGGAGGTTATGTCTTGTAGGCATGACAAGGGGAGAGTCGAAGAAGAGAACAAGTACCTTCGCTCTGTCTTGAGTTGGGTGTCTAGTGGAGAGCCACAGCTTGGCATGATGATGAGTCAGTTCAAGAGGGGGACTGACACAACGGGATTAGGCTTTGCAATAGGTGGGAAGGGTGAAGTAATCTATGGCAAGGTTGGTCAAGGTAGTGGTTTGAGCCCGAGTGAGAAACCCACAAACACTTCCAAGTTGACCAAGATCACCCAACCTAAGCCTACCAAGCCCATTGTGCAAAATGGCATTCTCCAAGAGACCCCAAAGACTCCACCTCCCAAACAAGTGTGGCTTCCTAAACCAAACCACCTCAGGAACCCACTTGACACTTTGCCCAAGATCCCTGAGGAAACCCTTCCTAAAGCCAAAACCACAACAAAAGTGAGCCATCCACCCAAAAGAGTGAACCAACAACCACCCAAGAGAGAGGTGAGGTATCACTATGAGTACTGCCAGAGAGATGGTCACTTGTTTGAGTTTTGCTTTAGGAGGAAGAGGGATGCTAGGCGTCAAGTTGAGTTTGAGAACCGCGACTTGTATCACCCACCACTTGGCTTGTATGAGAGGGGTGTGCAGTCGGTTCAGAGGCAGTTTGCTAGGCCAGGAGGTAGGAGGCCTCAAAGGCCTAGGCCACAGTTTGTGAGACCCCGTGGTGGTCGTGCTCCGCGAGTGGATGTTGATCCTCGCTTTGGGAGCTTTGGGTTTGACACGAGGAGAGCACCACGCTTTGCTGTGCGTGGTGAGCACTTTGGGAAGAAGGGTCATGGGATGTTTGTTTTGCCTAACGCCTATCTTGCGCAAAATGGTCAACACTGGTATTCTCCTAAGTATACTAACCCCAGTGTTGTGCCATTTGCTCATCCCATGTTTTTCTAATGATGCAGGTGACCGAGTCTTGGGTTCCCAAGTTTATGCCTGTTAACCCTTTGGGATTCAAGACTTGGGTTTCTTTGTCCTCTCATGTGTAGGTATGAGGACGTGGGGTGGAAAACATGTGCTTGGTGAAACTTGATCCCTTGTATGGTGTGATCAAGACTTGATGGTTCTCCACACTCACTTTGATGGCCTCGAAGAGGCATGTGCCTAATTGTGACACCTACACACAATCTGTGAGCTATCATATACACTCATGCCTTGTACATTCATGATTTCTCTACTTGTGGTATGAGGTAGCTGTTCACTTGCTCACTTGTATATATTGCTTGCATGTATCATACTTGTATCATGCTTTTATATCCCCTTTAGCATGTATTATATTCCATGCTAGCCTTTGTGCCCTTTTGTTTTCTAGTTTTCTTTTGCTAGGTGTCTTTGGTTAAGGGAGAGTTGGGAGTTTGCTATCCTTTTTGAGGGGTAGTTTTGTAGTTGATGTACACTTGTAGCTTTAGGTTTGTTTTGCTTTGTGCATCATCTTGTATCATATTGCATTCATCGTGTACACTATTGCACTTTGAGCTTCTTGTTTATATTGATCACAATGAGACTATGCTCTGTTTAGTGTAACAATTACATATTAGTGCTTACAGCTTGTGTTGTTTCTGCTTAATTGATATATGTTATGAGCAAAGCTGTTTTTCATGTGAACTTGCTTAACAACGATGAATCTTGCAAAATGTTCACCATTGAGATAGTTCCTAACATGTTTAAGTTGTTGAGATCCTTTGTGCTTATCATGTATGCTAGGTGACTATGTCTCATTCATCGAGTTATACACTTGCTTAGATGACCACATGTTTTTATCCGCTAAAATCTGGAAATCTAAGCTAAGTGTATGGAAAAGATCGAGATGGGTCCATACCGTCCCACATCCAAGTCTTGGGACTGCTGCTCATTGCACTTGAGTTGAACCTGAGCTTGGTAGTGTTTGACCCAGACCATTGTTTTAAGCTTCTGATTGCTCACACGCATAGGCTTGACATGGTTGATTAGTAAGGCTGACGGTTGTGGATAACCACTCGCAACATGCTTTGTCCAATGCTTGTAGCCGTTGCAACTCCGATAACTTGAAAATTTGACAAGTGTTGGCTCTGTTTTTGCATGATGTATAAACTTTGCTTGGGGTAGTTCACTTGATATACATGTGTAGCACTTGGTAGATTTCCACTTACTTGTGCTATGTGCTATTCTTTATGGTGGACACCTTTTTTCGAAATGCTTAAAAACTGAATCAAAATGCTTTCAAGTCATATTTCATATCTCTTGATCAGTTGAGCACCGTGTTAAGCACTTGACCTTGTTGCCATGACACTTTTTAGAGCATCTTCTCATTTGGATTGCTATAAACTTGAAGCTCTCTCATTGCATTTTCATGCATTTCATAGCTTGATTAGTGCATTTGCCAACAAGGGGGGAGAAAGATACAAAGACAGTGGATCGTATTTTTTCCTGTGGGGAGTAGCACTTTGAGCTAGATGTGTTGAGCCTTTTGCCTCTGTCTTGAGGGTCTAGCTATTTGTGTGTGAAAGTAATTGGTTTGGAGTCGTGCTAGTGGTGTTGAGCCTATTCTATCTCTTCTTGAGGACTAGCCAATACTGTTTAGCTTGGTTGTGTCGAGCCTTTTGCCCATGTCTTTGGGAACCAAGTTTTTTGCTCTGTTTGCTATCCGGTGACTTTGTCTTAGCTTTTGTGTAGCTTCGTTCACTTGGATATGCTATCTTCTTCCTTCTTCGTCTTTGTGTTGAATGTTGACAATGCACTCATCAAGGGGGGAGATTGCGAACACATGGTTGATTTAGGTCACATGTGTTTAGTTTTGTGATTGAGTGATTGTCAACAAATCCAACATTTTAATTCTATTTTCTTTTTATCTTTTATGCTTCGGCTATGTTCACCGGCACACGTGGAGTGTGTCGAAGACGATCTCTTGGTTCGTGTTATACGGGTGTGGAGCTCGGAGATGGTAGCCGACAAAGTGAGGTGAAGGGGCCAAGGAGGACGTGCCGGGCCGACGGACCGCGGAGGTGAAGGACGGACGTGAGGCTTGGACCGAGGGACCGGAGCGCCGGGCGGTTAGCCATGGTGGTCGACACTGGGACATCGGACGAATGCAAGAGGACGTGGCGGGACCGTGTCGATCGGGTCAAGACGACGAGCGTGCAAGCGAGCGGGGAGCTCCGGACGACTTGGCGACTCGGCGGTCAAGACGGCGGTGACACGCGTGTCGAGGAGGTTTGGTGGTTTGGGCCTCAAAACCATCGGCGGCGGGTTTCGCGGGTTTGGGCCTCAAAACCGGGCGGGACGTTCCGGTGGACGGAAGAAGCGACACGTGGCGGCATCGGGGAGGTTTGCGTGGATGCAAGGCTACCGATGAGGAGGCGCGGTGGCCGTCGGATCGAAAAATATCCGAGTCGACCAAAATAGCCCTAGGGTTAGTGGTTTGCTCATATGTATCGGAGGCAAAATAGGGATGAAAAATAAGGACCATATATAGAGGATGGCAGCCATCCTCCCCTTCTTGCCTCTCTTATTTTCGTTTTTATTTTTCCACATTTTTTAGAGTTCTTGTTTAGAGGTCTAAGAACATCAAATTGGTGGATTTTGTGTGGTGATTTTCATTGGGGAAGGGGAGCTCCAAACCTCCCCTGTCGTCTCCGGGCGTTTTGGATCAATCTTCTTTTGCCGTGATTTTTCTCTGGAATTTTTGGATCTTGTGTGTGGTCTTTCGGTGTTTGTTTGTGCAGGCAAGTGTTCTTGGTCCTCAGCAGCAGCGCTCGGTCGTGCACGGGATCGACCGGCGTGCCTCCACGCCCTGCTTCTCACGGTAGCCAGCGAGCGCACCGGACTCGATCCATCCACGCACGGGAGCAGGACGTCGGTCGGCAGCAGCAGGCTGCCTCCCCGCGCGAGCAGGCACGGGCGGCGGCTGGGCAGGCAGCAAGTGCCCAGCCTTGAGCACGAGCGCGTGCAAGAGGCCGACTTCCACCAAGGGCAGGCTCACGGCACCTGAAGCTGGGCACACGTCGCAGACCGAGAAGCAGCAGAGCGGGTAGGCAGCAGCAGCTCCAATCCACGCCTCCAGGCTGGGACTCGGCAGGGCAGCACCAAGCCGGCCATCGTCCATCCCTCCTCCAAGCTCGGCCTCTACACCAACAAAAGGTTGTTTCTTTTTTTTTTCTGTGAAGTGGAATTGGCCATCGAGCCATTCTTTTGCTTCTTGTGCAGGTAGCTGAATTGGGTTCGTATGTGAGAAATCCGGGTTTTCGATGATCTAAATTCTGTTAGCTTTATCATGTGCCCACAAGGTATTTGACGAAATGCACCAGCAGCTTGTCAGTCAGTTCGTTCTCTGATAGGTGACCGACGTAGTCTGGACGTGCCTTCTTTACAAATCCGGCAGCAGCTCTTTTATTTCAGTTCGTGTTTTGCTTTGCCAATTCTTGTCACGTCGCTTTCATCAAAGAGTGTTGTTTATTTGTTTATTCAATTTGCATCTTGAAGTAGCACTTCCAGCAGCAAGCCAGTGTGTGTGCGTTCGATTTTCTTTGAACAGTAGCCGTATGCAGCTAGTAGCAGTTCGTCTGTGATTCTAGGAGATAAATTTGGAGGCTGCTGATTAGTGAGTTCAGCTAGGTGAAGTGCAGTACCTCTGTTTGAGCTGATTTGCAGTGTTTTGAGTGATAGCTGAGTTCGTCAGAGCAGCTTGCAGCTCGGTCATTCACTCTTTGCATTTTTCTCAAGTTAACAGCAGGTTCGAAGCTACTTGCTTGTGTACGTTTTCCAGCTTGTTTCTTTTGTCCGAAATTTGATCAATTGAGCTCCGATTTGAGAATCGATTTTTGCGCCGGATCCATTAAGCCTAACACTTCGCGTTTGATATCTTGCTACAAGTTAGCACGTGTATCACTCGTATCTTTGTGAGATCGCTTTTGAGGTTAGTGGTTGAGCCGATGACCCAAAATTGAAAAAGAATTTCGAGGCTCCCATTCACCCCCCCTCTGGTCGCCGTTTCGGTCCTTCAGCTTGAGAGCATGCAAGCTTATCCGAAAGGTGCAGAGCGGTTCAAGGACACCGATGAGACCACCAACCTCTTTGTCAAGAGGATTAGGGGCTTTGCTTTTGAGATCGAGGATGTTGTTGATGAGTTCACCTACAAGCTGGAGGACAAACATGGAGGATTCGCTGCCAAGGCGGCAAAAAGGATCAAACATGTCAAGACCTGGCGCAAGCTTGCGCACAAACTGCAAGATATCAATGGCAGGCTTCAAGGGGCCAAGCAGAGGAACCAGCAGTATGCCATGGACATAAATGCTAGAGGTGGTGCTTTTCATGCTAATCAAGCTTTGACTTTCACCAGGGATGAGGACCTTGTGGGCAATAAGGAGAATAAGGAGCTATTGATCAAGTGGCTAGCTGGTGATTTAGAACCGGGATGCAAAATTGCCACTGTTTGGGGAATGGCTGGTGTTGGGAAGACAACTTTGGTTGCTCATGCGTCCAAAACCATCAAATTGGACTTTGATGCTGCGGCTTGGGTTACCGTGTCGCGAAGTTATGAAGTTCATGAGCTGTTGAGGAAGATTGCTAGAGATTTTGGCATCAATGCTGATGTGGCCAACATGGAAATAGGAAGAGTGGCTGACACCATCAATAACTATCTCCAAGGTAAAAGGTATATCTTAGTTCTAGATGATGTTTGGACTACTGCTGTCTGGTCAGAGATACGGTCTGTTTTTCCATCTGATTGCATTGGTCGATTTGTTATCACATCAAGGAAGCATGAAGTATCACTGTTGGCAACCAGCAATTTTGTTATTCATTTGGAACCACTAGAAGAAGACAAGTCTTGGGAATTATTCTGTAAATCAGCCTTTTGGAATGATGGTGACAGAAAGTGCCCACCACACTTAGAGGATTTGGCTTTGAAATTTGTCAAGAAGTGTGAAGGGTTGCCTATTGCTATTGCATGCATAGGTAGCCTACTATCTGGAAGAGGACAAACTTATGCTGAATGGAAAAGAATATATGACGACTTAGAGATGCAGTTGGTGAAACATGTAATGCCCCGTGTTGAAACAATTTTGAAAGTCAGCTTGGAGGACCTTCCACATGATTTGAAAAATTGTTTCTTGCACTGTGCATTATTCCCAGAAGATTATCTTATCAAGAGAAGGAGAGTAATTAGGCAGTGGATTACTTCTAGGTTCATTAAGAAGAAGGGAAACCAAACATTGGAGGAAGTGGCGGGCGAGTACTTGACTGAGCTTGTGAACCGAAGCCTCCTACAAGTAGTGGAGAGGAATTATACTGGGCGGTTGAAATGTTGTCGGATGCATGATGTTATACGGCTTGTTTCCCTCAATAAAGCCAAAGAAGAATGCTTTGGTAAAGTGTGCGATGGCTCTACAGAATTTTCTTTAGGGTGCACGCGTCGTATATCAATCATGAGTGGAGGCCTTGAGCAAATTAGTCCATCAGATGCATCACATATCCGTTCACTTCATGCTTTCGACAAGTATATCAATACTGATTTGTTGGGGCCCATCCTAGCATCTTCAAATCTGTTGTCAACATTGGATCTGCAAGGTTCCTGTATCAACATGTTGCCTAGTGAGGTATTCAACCTGTTTAACTTGCGGTATTTGGGTCTTAGGTATACTCAGATTGAAATTCTGCCTCAAGCAATAGGAAGGTTGCAAAACTTGGAGGTATTGGATGCTGGCAACTCTCAGTTGTCGTACTTACCAAACAACATTGTAAAACTTAAGAAGTTGAGGTACCTTTATGTATGTTATGTTATTCGAGGAGGACAATTAAAACCTTTAGGTGGTGTAAAGGTGCCTAGTGGCGTAAGGCACTTGACGTCACTGCAAGCTTTGCAATGTGTGGAGGCAAGTTCAGAAATTTTGCATGAGGTTGGAGATTTGACAGAGCTAAGAACATTCAGTGTCTGCAATGTGAGAAGTGAACACTCTGGTGACTTACGAAATGCTATCAACAAAATGAGCCATCTTGTTCATCTTGACATTTCAGCTCTAGAGAGCGAAGTGCTGCAGCTAGAGGGGCTTCATTTACCTCCAACCATTTCTTTCATTCATTTAGAGGGGCAACTGGCGAATACATCAATGCCTCAGGTTCTGTCATCTTGGTCTCACCTTAGTAGCCTCACAAAGTTGCAGATGTCGTTCTCCAGAATTGATGAGGAATCATTTTCCAGTCTGTTAGTGCTACGTGCTTTATGTTCTCTTGCATTGAGGAAGTCTTTCGTTGGGAAGAAGCTGCACCTCACTGCAGGATGTTTTCCAAAACTTTGTGATCTATCCATATGGGACGCACCACAGCTCAACCAAGTTCAAATAGAAGAGGGTGCAATGCCAAGCCTTGTTGAGCTCGGCTTTCAAATCTGTCCTAAACTGAAGTTTCTTCCCCAAGGTATTGAACACCTCACAAACGTTGAAAAATTATGGCTAACAGATGTGTCAAAAGAGCTTAGAGAGAAGCTAATGCTGAAGGGACAACCAAATGAAGATAATGACGATCTTATGAGTATTAGACATGTAAGGAAGATTATTGTCTGGTAATCAAGGAATGGAAGCCGAAGAAAGTGTATTACGTGGTCAGACTTGCTAAGGTAATGTTTTTTTTTTTGGACACCTAGGTATAATTAGAGCAACCACAAATAACAGTTTTGTGGAGGACTCCTTACTCCTCCTGCACTGTCCACCTTTTAAATTTAATACACCATTCATTGTTTTTTTATTTTTCCCGTGACCATAGTATTGGCCTGTTCCTAAGTTATACACCCAGCCATTCAAAATTACACACTCTCCCGTGAGCGCATTGCCACATAGTCAAGCACTCTATGCGTTGCTTTTTTTCCCCGAGAGAATGGCCAAGCCAGAGTTTGATTGGAAGCAAAAGAAAAACAATATGCATCATTTTTTATATCATCATTTAAATGAAACGAAGATTGACTTTCCTGACTTTATTTTATTGGTAGGCCTTATGATTGTCGGAAGCTGCAGTGGCTTGAAGCAATTCCACTTCCTGAGTTCCATACTCCAGTTTCTCTTCTCATCAGCTGCTTACCAGAGTTTGAAAATCCCAAGCAGCACATGTTTATTTCTCAGAAGGTCAGCTTTTGGCATTCGTACCAGAGTCCAAGATAGAATTTGTGCATGCGTCTGTACACACCCATGAGTCATCTTCTCTCCAAATATGAATGAATAAGCAGTACACTGTATAAACCATTCTCCAGATTTGATTTGATTTGATTTGATTGTGTAAGTAGTACATCAGTTCGTCAGAGACAGACTTTTCTGTAAGAATTCATTGTTACAGATTTGGTGTTTATTTCTCGTCGATTTGTTATTTATTTCGGCAGCGTTTAGTTGGTGTGTTTAGTTGGTGAAATATTTTGGGTTGGGCTATCAGAAGACTTTTCGTTTTGTATTTGATAATTATTGTCCTATCACGTACTAACGAGGCTCAAAAGATTCGCCTCGTACTTTTCAGTCAAACTGTGCAATTTGTTTTTTTTTTACCTAGATTTAATGACCCATGTATGCGACAAAAGATTTGATGTGGACGGGAGCATGTAGAAGACTTTTTCAAGTTCACTTTTCAGAAAGTGAACATGCCTGTCTCCAGATTTTATTTTATGTTTATTTCGGCATCGTCGATTTGGCCACCGAGACGCACTGGTCCCTTACGGAGGCGAAGTAGGCGAGGAGCAGGGCACACGGTCCGGCACGGCAGGCACGCCTGCACGGCTTCGCTGCACCTGTACTCCGCCGCCCACAGGCGCAGAGCAGGGAGCTCCTCGTCAGCACCACTCGTCAGGATGCTCATGCTCACTCCGGCCACCTCGTCCAGCACGCCGAGCCAGTGCGCCAGCAGCAGCAGGCCGCCGCCGGCGATGTCCGCGAGGCCAAGAACCTCTTGTCCTTCAGCTGCTCCTCCAGAAGTGTCAGGCCCGCCCGCGCCTCCTCCATGGCCGACCTCTGCGCCTCGCCGTCGCCGAACAGATGGAACTGAATGTATGCGTTTGGTGGAACTGAAGGTGCAAGCTTTGCAGATGCAAATGAGCTCTAGGCACTGCTTGTTGTTAGGATCCAATGATCGTTTGGTGGAACTGAAGGTGCAGGCTTTGCAGATGCAGCGGTGTGTGTATGTGTATGGTCAACGAGTGATGAATTGTGTGAATTACATTGTTCTCGATGAAGTGCGCCCAGAAACGGGCCATGAATCGGAGATTGTCGTCGTCGCCGACCAGATGGAATGGAACTGCCGCAACACAATGGTTCTCGATGAAGCTGCGCCCAAAAACTTGTATAGGACTGCGACAGGGGTAGCAGTAGTCGTCGATGAAATACAGGTCAAAAGGGGATGATCGATTTCTGGGCTGGGCGCATTGACCAATCACCATTGGACGGGCCATACGTGGGCTGGACTCCAGAATCCTCCCCCGTGCAGGCCAGAATAAATGGGCCTTCAATGGAGACCCATATCCCGCCCCCGTGCAGGCCAGAATAAATGGGCTACTGGTGAACGGATCTCAGATTGGGCTGAGTAGGCTCAAAGACCGTGTGGATCATTGGGCTACTGCTGCCTTTTCCCCTCTAATAAGAATAACTTTTCTTTATCTTTTATCTTTCTTTCTTTCTTTAAAAGAAAAATGGCCTTGTGTCTTTTACAGTGGGCTACCGACTGAACCGAACCGCAGAATGTGCTGCGATTGCAATGATAAACCTGGAATCCCTCAGGATTCCAGATTGAGCATGATAGAGATTGAGCATATTCTCCCTCGCTCGTCGTGAAGCACAATTGATCAGCAGAATCAACGAACTCCATAGTCTCAGCTGCCAAAATCACTGCCACTCCATAGGATCGTAGTACTAGGAAAGCAGGTGCGAGTGCGAGTGCGACCGAGATAGACATCCCAGAAGCACCCGGCCGTGCATTACTCCCGGAAGTCCCGATTCGATTCTTTTCCGTGTTTGTGAACACGCCGCCCCGAATCAGAATCTTTCACCACGACCTACTCGAGTCCGAACCGTAGAACACTTGACCGAACTTGCGGCTGCCGTCGTCGTAGCCTGGCATGCATCGTGCTACCAGCCGGCCGGCCTAGATTAATTGATGTTCTAATAACCAGTAGCTCGTCTTACGTTACCCTCATCTTTTGACAAAACGGTGCATCAGGGGGACTTGGGGCACATTGTTTATGTCCACACTTTGTAAAGAGACATCAAGACGCAACGCTTGAAGATAGGTAGATCGAGTCATTAGACGGCCGAAAGAAGACCGGCCTGCCTTCTCGTTGGGTTAATTCGGTGAGTTAAAGCCGGCGGCCAGGCATATAGTATTCACCAATGACCACCATGCAATGTATCCACACTAGTGTTTGCGCCTGCGGTGGCTCGTGCTACAAGTTTCTTGTACGCTCCTACATTTGTGCGTTTGAGATGTGTGAACCAGAATGGCGCACCCAATATATCTCCTCCGTCTGCTTCCGGTCCCTCTGCAACTGGTGGATCAGCAGGCGGTCACGTTGACGCGAGCACAGCAGTTATTATTGTCTGGCGCCTGGCACCACACGAATTAAACGCACCACATGGTCATGGCGTGTGCACGACGGTGCAGCCGGTTCGGTGCGGTGCGGCGGCCGCCCGTGGGCCGGCAGACCGGCCGGAATTTCCGATGTGGCCGGCCGTGGTGGCAAGCGTTCGGCGTATGCCGCCAGCGACAAAAATTCATTAGAGGTCGTTTTTCTATCTTATAGTCTTTCCTCCGGATTCGCAATCTTTTGCGGTTTTTGATTATATATAAAGCGTGTTTTGACTGCTCATCTTATTCAAATTTTGTATGTAATTATAAAACAAACAAAAAACGTCATTACAATATTTTTAGTGATGTAATAAGTCATAACAAAAGTGGTAATATTTATTAAAAAAGTTGAATAAGACGAGGCCAAACACGCTTTATATGAGTCAAAGAATTGCAAGTATTGTAGAACGGAGGGAGCATAAACACAAATTGGGGGGGAAAAAAAACGTGGAATTTCGGCCGAAATTCCGGACCGTGGACGGCAGATTGACCAGGCCACAGGCCACACAACACATGATCCATGGATGATGGATCGATTATTGGGTTGGAAATGAAATGAAACGAAAGGAGTGCGATCGTCCCCGTCGTCTCTGTCACTAATAAAGTTTAATAAGTGGCCGGCCAGCATCAGGAGGAGATGGAATTAAAGAAGCCATCGATATGATCGATCCATCCATGGATGTGTTGGTTGCATAATTGCATTTGCATTGCAGCCAGTGATGGACGATGGGTGGATGTGGATGTAACAGGGGCTACAATATCTCGCTGTGACTGACCGGCGCGCGCGACTGATCCATCCGTCTCTGCAGGCTGCGAGCACGCATCGACTGTGACTCTGTGACGACGTCAGGCTATTAAAACTTTTTTAGTAGTAGCAGTGTTACGTACGAACAGAGGTTTGAAGACCTTCGCTTTCAATGCTCGAGTGGGCCTGCCTTTACTGTAGCTTTTCAACCTGTACGCTCACGGGTTGTCCGATCGATGCGCCGAAACTTCACGGGCATGTGGTTGGAAAGGGCGGGCCGGCCGAAGGCCCGAAGGAGTAGCCTAACGGTAGGATATGAGTAGAGGAGTCGAGGACTTAAGTTGACCCCATAAAGAGCTGAGCTAGTAGGGAGATACTAGTCTCTACTAGGGCCGGCCGTGCACACCAACAACGGCTACTGGGTAGAGGCCAGCCCCATGACGATCCAGAGGGCACACTGTAGAAGTACACGTCCCCGGCGCCCCAGTGCATGGAAGGTCTCGCTGGAATATGTTCGGCAGATTGCCCAGGTCCACGTCCACGCTGACCCTGACGCCAGACCCCTGATCCTGACCTGACCTGTACTCGCTTGAGGCTTGACCTTGGTGCTGCCGCGTGAACGGAATCGACGTACATATACTCACCGTAACGTGAGCTGTGACGTGCAATTGGTGCAACGCGGCAACAATGTCCGGATCGGAAACGGACATAGCATTATTGCATTGGCGTGTTGATGGTTTAGATTAGCTACTAGTGACGAACCGGACACGCACGCCATCATCCATGATTATTTTCCATGCACACCCGTCACTTCCTTCCAAAAGAAACCATTTAGCACGCAAACGCAACCACACGTACGTATACAGCTCGTTTTACATATCCGCGTCGCGCTCGACGGACCCGCTGCAGTTATATTTGGATAAATACGACTAACGCGGTGGCGTACAACGCTCGCTTATCATAAGTGTGCTGACACTCAGATTTAGCTAAACGCTTGATCGAGGTTCGACACCGCTTGTCATGTCCGGTGTTGGTATATGGAAATCGAATCGTTGGCGGTCTTGTGTCTCAAGTCCGGAATCACATCTACCAGGCCCAACCTTTTGAGGCGAAAGTGCCAGCGCGTTTTGCAAATAGCAACTTCAGCAACCAAAGGTAGCTCGAAAGTGACGGGCAATCAAAATGTACTCAAGTTACCGCGTAGGAAACGCTACGACAATAGAAATGTCAGTATCAACACTTGGCAAGTTGCGTCATGAGATGCTAGTTTTCTACCTTTCCAAATTTGACTTGAAACCATATCATGTGATCATGCCTCGGTACTGTCCAACCGAGAGGTTGATCTAGTAGAATCCTGTCCCTGTCCGTGACTGTATAGAAGCATATATACGAGCCACAGTAATGATGCAATAATAACACACAAGTGGCCGGCGCCCCTCTTAGCGGAAAACGTTGGCAGCCACGGGACCGCGGCGTGGCGGTGACATAGATCGTGAGGGGCGGCGCCGATGGTGGCCTGCCGACGAGGAGACGGCAACCACACACACGCTGGATCTCCGGCCAGCAATTCCTCGACCGGCCGGTGCGGACGTGTCCGGTCGCTTGGACGTTTGTCCTAGTCCTCGCCTGCTCACTGCCGGCAGGCACATGTAGTACATACACACGCTACAGTCCACGGACGCCTGGACGACGGAGCGTGTGCGTGGCTGCCTGCCGGCGGCCGGCGAGTGCGAGCACAGATTATTGCGCCAGGCAATGCCAACCAGCTTGACTGCCAGCGATTTTTTAACCAGTTCGCCGCGCCGTGCATGCCCTCGAGCGTTGCAGACACGACAAGCGCAACGCAAACTTCCATTTCTCTCGGACAGACTGCACGCGCATCATAGTATATAAGGGCTTGTTTGGTTCAAGCCCTGGACAAATTTGCCTGGTCTGAGACTTGCCTGCACCTTGCCCGGTGTACTCCTACGTTTGGTTGGTACCGAAGAACCGGCTGCCGTACCGGGCAAGTGTGAGTCCATGTCCAGGCGACCGAAATCAAGCGCCTGGCTCCAGCGTGGTGCTTGCCTGGGTTAATTACTCTGATCAATAGATTGATGGGTGGAAACATGCATGCATGCAGCTCCCTTTTTTTTTTTTGTCTCTGTCGTCTTTATTGTTTTTTTGTCTGGTTCCTAATACTCTTAAATAAAACTGCATGTCCTTCTTTGTTATCATGGTGGTCTTGCTTATCTCCAAAGGAAACTGTAATTTTGTACAATATATTTATAGTTATTTTCTTTATCATGAGTTACGTTTTTAAAATAGCTAGAAAATCTAAAATTATTTATAATTTCAAAATATATAATTAATTGAGAAACATATATGGATGATTTATTATTTTATTTATTGTTTATACATTATAACAATAATTTTGTATGTCTGAATATAATAATATACCTTTCATTAGCCTTTAAATATGGTATTGTATGTTTCATTAGCTTTTCCAGGCACAGGCTTCCAACCAAACGAATCAACTCGTGACTTGCCTAGCTAGGCAGATTCCATTAAATTTTCAGGCAACATCCAGACAACACTTTTTACCGGACAAATCTTTCAGGGCTTCCATCCAAACAAGCCCCTGACTGCGTGGAAAATCCATCCAAAAGCCCGCAGCGTGCATACGTGTAGCTGTCGTACTAGTAATTAAGGAGCGAGTCGTTGGAACTACGTACGCAACCCAATAGTACGGTATTCGTAATTAACCTACTCCTACGTACGTATGTAAGTGTGTTTACAACGCGTTTAGTAGCCCATTAATGTGGTTTGTCGTAGGTACGCGTGGTCGCGTTGCGTAAACACGTTGCGCGTCTAGCTAGTCTAGCTCCTCAATTACAGTAATCGTAGAGCGTGGAAAACTTGAACCAACACATACGCCAAGCCGATTGTTGTTTAAATTAACCGTCCCACGTTGCACGTACGACGGGTCTTGTGTCGGAAAAGGTTTGGTCTGGCCTGGCCTCGACGGTGTGATCTCGCGTTCGGTGTTCCTGCTGGCTGGATGGCACTATCCCCGTTTGTGTGTTCAGCGCGCTCTGAAAGGAATTCGTTTACATGCTCCGTTCTGTGTGCTCTCTCGTCCAGACTAGTGAATTGCGCGCGCCCAAGCGCGCGAGGATAGGCCGAATGTAAATTGTAGGCAACACATGGAGGCAGTACATGTTTAGATAGGATCTTCTTACAGAGATACAATATAGACAATAAAGGTTCAGACTTAGAACTAAACAGCATACACATAAATGCATACACTACGACGCCTATTTTGACTGTTCGGATAGGACAGGAGCAAAAGCCTGAAGAAGCCATCTGGATGTGAAAAGGCAAAGTGCACCGAGGGACATCCGGCAAAGACTTAGGCACCTGTCTGATAGAAACATGTAGAGCAAGTAAGCGAGAAGAGCCGAAGAAGCATAGAGGAACACGGAAAGCAGCACCATGGAACCGAAATGAATGAGGAACGTGTGCAATTGAAATGAATGAGGAGCGTGATAGAAGCTAAGATTGCCGTGGGCTGTAACTCTTTTTTTTATTGAAGACAGTAGATTTGGTAACTATAAGCTCCATAGATGTGATTTATTTTTTTTTTTTGTACCTAAGTATGCCTATTGTTATAAGACGTAATATAAGATCGTTGATGGCAATGCAGTTAGATTTTTTTATATGGGCACCATCATTCAGATTGGTAGTGAAAGGACACACCTTAGTTTGATGGCTAGGTAGGGCGCGTGCAACGTCGTTAGTAGTGAGGGCTCCCGTCGGAGTCGGTCTCTCGTGTGAGTCTCGACGCCTTAAGAGCCTCGCCCTCGTAATCATAGTCGCCGCCGAGCCGCCGGCTGTGCACCGACGGACGGCGTCAAGCTCCCCATTCACCGCAGGAAGAAGCGAATAGTGTGAGGGATCCCTTTATTGAAGTTTAATTTATTTATGGGTGTAGGTCAATGTACATCGCATCTGTCCCTGATCATATCTCTGTCACACCCAAACAGTTCATTTGTCACCAATGAAGAGTAGGTTAGTCCGGGCGATCAATGACAAGGTAGGGTGTTATGCTGTTTGATATGGTTAGAGTGAAGCGGTATCTGTGTCTATGGAAGCTGAACTGTTGTCTTCAGAGAATGCTGGTGCATCTAGAGAAGGTTCCTCGTCGAGTGGTGGGGCTTGTAAGTAGAGATAGGTTCTCATTGTGACTGGGAAGGTGACGTTTTGTATGCCGTTTTCTTTTTCATACTGTAGCGCTATGGTTCCATAGGTTGGAATAGAGTTTTGGCTCGGGCATAAGCATGAACGCGGCATATCCCTTTTGAGTGGACCAACCGACAGGCCTGAATTCTACAGTGTGGGCTAAGCAATGGTTCGAGCGCGGATTTGTTGAAGGCATGTGCTGGGAAGCCAGAAATGTCGATGGTCACTATAGTGTTCCAGTGCACAGTTTTACCACCGTATAGGTTGTTCCATGTTCCTAGAAGTGCGTCTAGTTGGGTGGTCTCAGAGTCGTAGGGCTCCTCGCGACCATGTCCCCTCTCGCAAGTGAGCCAAACTCAACGACAAAAAGTCTGTTCGAACTTTGTTATGGTTAGAGGGATGGCGATAGGCAAATTGGGTGTGTATAGCTTTGGCGGATGTGGCCATTTGTGATGGTGCCATCGTTCGGCGCACATCGATCACGATGACCGAGTTTGCAAAGTGTTGTTCTATCATGTCCGTGTCGCCGTCGGTCTTTATGATCGCTAGGGTTTGAGGTGCAAGCGGAGCACGGGTATCACGTAATCAATGTAATGTTAAATGAGTTCAGATTTTAGGGACTGAAATACTGGAATTCGATTTGCTTGAATATGCTATGCAATATACATAAATTTGCAGCCTTTCTATATGAAGTTATTCGGAGTCAATTTATTTTTAATCAATATAATATGTAGGTTTCCCCCGTTTTTTTTTTGAAGATAAATAAGTATTGAAACTATGGACAGCCCTAAACTTCTAATTGAAACCTAATATTTAGAAGCTCCAACCACTTAGCACATGTGCAGTTTATTTCCCTCCCGTCGACCGCACAACTCTACTTGTCGACGGCGAAAATTAAACCGGATGGCCCCAAAGAAACGAAATCCAAAAAATGTTTGTCGAAACACTGAACTTATATGGGTAAAACGATGTTTTAATATCGATCCGAGGGACCTATTTGTTGGAGGCCATGAGGTCTGTCTCGGGAAAGTGTTTGTAGCAACAATTGTACACTCAAACTTTTGTTCAGCCATCATCAATCGATTTGTCGCCTTCGAGGACGAGATAGTCCTTGAAGGAAGCGAGGGTTCTATATAGATAAAAGTAGAGCAGATGCTTAGATCAATTTTGTGTACGGTAATCTATATGTCTATGCAAAATTCTAAGCACTAAAGCGTCGATAATGGGATGCAAGCTTACCATGTTGGAGGCCATGAGGTCGGTGAAACGGTCGGTGGAGTTATGTTTAGGGAAATCGATAGCAACAAAGAAACACGCCTTGATGTTAATCAATGGGGTGGTTTGGTGATGGAATGCATAGGCCCGAAACTGAATGGCGGAGCTTTGGGTGAAGTAATCGTGGCGAGCTCATTACCCGACGGCGAGTGGATCGCGCAGGAGCAGCCAAAGTTGACCGTCGCTGAAATCCAAGACCGGTGCGCCGGATTCTTTGCTCTGGCAGGTGAAGCTTCGGATGAAGTTTATCGGCGTAGATCCGAGGGAAGGTCGAAGAGGACGAGCCTCGAGACATACCACCGCAGAACCACGCGACTCGCTTCTCCGAACCCGAGAGCGCTCCCACCGGCCCCCCCCTCCTCTCCGACAACGCCGCACATGGTCCCGCGAAAGCGGCTAACACCGGATGCGAACTCTCGACAGTGGCCGACCGGGGAAAAGACGCGCAAGACCGCGGCACCGGTGGCGGAGCCGAGAGGCGGAGCGCGAGGAAGCAAGGCGTTAGAATCCGGCGGCGGCGGCGGAAGGCGCGGGACGATGGGCGAGAGGAGGAAGCCAGCGTGAGACGGTGGCGGGGTAAGAGAAAGGAACTCACCAAGCAAAGCGGTGGCGGCCGAACGGCGACGGAGGGGAGCTGATTTATGAGCTGTAAAATCGCCAGGACCCAAAGACTGTAAGAACCCGTAGCATCGGGCGGCGGGCACCACACATCACCGAATGATGGTGTCCCCACAAGCGTAGGAACGGCGCATACGCCGCCGCCCAGCGCGCCGGCCGGGCGTCGCGATCGCGTCGCAGACTCGCCACACGCAGCGGGCCCCCGCGGCGACCCGGACCCCAAATAACGAGAACTCGACAACGGCAATGAGGCAGATCGGGCCATGCCGCGAACCGCACGGAAGGGCCCACGCCCCACGCCGCCGGCCAAGCGGCGGACCGAAGCGTGCGCGATCGACAACAAAGCCCCCTCGACGCGGATAATGGGCGCCGCGACAACGCGTCGGCCACAAATATTCGACATTTGCGGCCGACAGGTGGGACTCGGGCGCCGGGCCAATGGGTGGACGACAGCAACATCGCGCAAGACGCCCGACGCTCGGGCCGTTCGCCGCGTAGCGACTTCTGGCGGGGACCCCACGAGGAACGGGTCAACGCCGCTCATCCCTCGATGCAAAATCGGACGACGACGGCAAATAAACGACGACGTGGACGCCGTGGCCGGGCAGATGCTCTACAGCCAATCTTCTCTTTAAATTCATGAACTTTGAAGATATTGCATCGCGACGACGACTACCGCTAGTATCTTCCTAATTGTACCAGTCATCATCACTGAAAGTTTGGTGGACGTCGGCACAGATTAGTTTAGTCAGGGTGATTTGTAGTTTTCCACCATGCACACGATACAATTAGGAAGCATACGCCCACATTTATAGGCATACGCCCACAACATGTCGTGAACTCGGATAGAGACGTTTTTTGTCAGTATCAGAACTAAGACGGTTCCGCAGTTGCGTGGTGCAGTCATGCCTGCGCCGTGTGGCGTGAGAGAAACTGATGAGAAGCATCATCAAGTTGATCCACTTCCATTGTAGTAGTGCTTGGCTCAGCAGGTAACAGTGCATCCGACCCAAACTGCCCATATACGATTTAGGAAAGCTCTGAGTCCCCAAGGTCCGAGTATGTACAAAGAAACGTCTAAATTCTCAACAGTTTATCACAAGTTGAGCTGAAATAAGCAAAGACGGTCATAGTCATACTCCATCGTCAACCACCCATTTACAGTAGTATATTGTACTGTATAGTACAGTAGCACTCTCCAAGTGGCTGCTCGTCCTCCACCCATCCCATGACATCACGGGGAGGCGTTGGGTGCCGGAACACAACACGGTGGACGATTAACCGTGACCGACGGACGAGATCGAGGCAATGGCTGCGCACATGATCCCATTCCACGGCCACGGGCGGTGCCGTGCGCCCGTGCAGGGCCACCATGCAGACACGACGGCACGCAAGCTTGTTCCTCACTTCACGGACGCGACGTGCGGGTGCGCGGTGCCGGCCCGGTAATCTGGGCAGCGGACCGCGGGCGGCTGCCTAGGCTCGACGAGCGAACCCCTGCGGCTGTGGCGCCGCACATGCTGACTGGACCTCTATGGATTCGGCGGCAGAGGACGCAACGGGCAACAGAGGATGGATGGAATTGAGACGAGACAAACCATGCGCGCCGCCCGACGCCGTGCCGTGGAACGGGGCCGGCTTGCTTGCAGTAAACGTTGCTCCGTTCCTGGCCACGCGCGCCGCGAGATCCGAGCGTGTGGCGCAGCCGCAGCCGCGTGGATGCAAGGGACCGATCGTGCCGATCTCCATTGCTTGGTCCCGGACGGACTCCCTGGGTCCCTTCCATGGTCCCATGCCATGCTACGTGTGGACGAACAGGACGTGCCAGCAGCCAACAGTGCACTACCACTAGCCTCCGGAAAACATGACCGGCGATATTTTTTAACCTACTCCTATAGACTGTCAATCTGTCATCAACCGGACCCGGGGTACTCCAACAGCAACAGTGAAGATGGCCGTTAGTGCCACTACGACTGGCTGCCTCCTGCGGAAAAAACTAGGGTGTGCACCCACGGTAGATTGGCGCCACGTGTCCTGCAAATCATCATTGCCGTCCGCATCCCATGTAGTACACAACAGCTCATCCTCGTCCTTTTGCATGCGTGCATGCCGCGGCCAACAAAGCGGAGCCGGTTTTAGGAGCGCACGACGGTCACCATGATTCCTATGACACGTGGCGCAAATCTACCGTGGCCAAGCACACCAAAGCACGCGTGTACACGGTGCACACCTCAATTATTTCCCCTCCCGCCTGCCTCGCATGGTTGGCCATTTCGTAACACTTTTTATTTGAATTGGGTAATTATTATCCCTCTACAAACTAAATATGTTTAAAAGATTTACGTCGCACTTTTCAACTAAACTGTACAATTAATTATTTTATTTATCTATATTTAATAATGCTTCATATACGAGCTAAGACATTTAATGTGACGGACAACTATATCATTTTTTGGGTCCTGCATCTCAAACACACCCCCAATAAACGAGTGTGTCCCATTAGGAAAAAAAAAAAAAAACGGCGAGCTCAGTGAGGGGGGGACAGCAGTGCGAGCTGGCTCACCCCACCCCACGTCGGAGGCTTGGACGCGGACCTCCGGTGGTTTGTGTCGTGTCGGATCTGCGTACGACAGCTCCACCCGGGCGTTGCGTTGGTGACCACATAGAGTGATAGCATAGGAGTACAACATCGATACTGTCTCAGTCACCGGCGGCACCACGTCCATGGAATCTTCTTTACAGGGCGCCACCATTGGCTCGGCAAAACTAGGTGACAAGTGCGGTGATCGGCTGCTCCCTTGCTCCATGGACAGGGCACCTCACCACTCTGATCCTGTCAGTAGAAAGCGTCAAGCAAATCTTCCTCCATAATTAAACTAGCATCATCGCATACGGCTTCACAGATTATACACCTTCATGGCTGTCCCGAACGCGGAGAGAGCTTTGCATGCAGTGAGCTCTGAGCTGTGAGCCAGCCCAGCCTCGCTCTCACCACGTGCCCAGGCGGACGGACGGAGGCAGCTAGCCAGCCAGCCAGACCAGCCAGGTGGCGCACCACGATGCGGGCCCCGCAGCACGGCCCCTCACTTTTCCCACGCGGTTTCTCGTCGACTTCTGCACTCGTTGTTTTTTCCTGGTAGCCGTTGGACAGCCACACTTCTCCCCATCCCGTACGGCCCCCACAATCACGGAGAACGGCAAGGGCGGTGGGGCCCGCGAGCGGGGGGACCCCTGTAACGGTTTCCCGTTGCGTCGGTCCAGTCCAGGTTCCGTGAAACTGGCGTCGCTCGCCCACCGTCACCGCTAGCTGCACTACGGCGGCCAGCCAGGCAGAGGCCTCCGCTTCACCGGCGGCTGCCATTTCCGGGCAATGGCAAATGGCATGGCCTCCGCGTCGTGCGGAGCACGTCGGCGAGAGACGCCTGACCGTCCCACACGTCCACGGCCGCGGTTTCCACCGGGGAATTCATTCCACGAACCTGGACGACGACGGCTGCGGCAGCTCCAGTTCAGTGGACTTGAAGAATGCTTTGCCCGGTGCTCGTGGTATGGCGCCGGGGTGCTCGTGCTTATCAAAATCTTCACCATCATGGTCAAATCTCTGGAACCTAGCTCATGACTGGTTGTCTGGCTTAATTTCTTCATCGCTAGTAGCTGGCCACCACTGCCGGATCAAAAATCAAATCCGGGTCATGCGCCATGAATCTTTGCGATGATCGTTCCACAAGAATATACTTTTACAAGATCACAGTACAGGCCGTCCAAGACCGTACTGTACGGTGGTTGAGCAAGTGTGTATCTGTTGCCAGCGATACGAATGAGATGGAAACGTTGTTTTTAATATATTCATTCAAACCCTTCAAGTCAAATGCTCGAATGATTGTTTGTCCACATGGTCGTTGACATTTCACATACCAATAGGGAAAAAAAAACATTCCGCCTGGCTTGCAAGATGGATAGGGCGTATAGATAGATATACTGATACTCTCCATTTTATTATTAATAATAATTGTTCCATGTGCTGGTCATGGCTCCCATATACAGTAGTACATGGTATGCTGAATTTGGGATTAGTGTTATTTTAACTCCATTTCCCCCGTAAATAAAAGCGGTGTACAGGTCATGCACCACACAACTTTTGGGGGTTCAAATTCTCACGGTCTGTTTAGTTCTACGCCACAGGACGACGCTGTTATGGCTCCACCATAGTTGAGGTGGTTGTGGCGAAAAAGTCATGCGCAAATAACAGCCAAACTTTTTTCCATGGCGTGGCAAATAAAAGTTGGAAACCAAACACCCTTCTAGACATAACATGGATTATCACAAATTTCTTGTATTGACGAAGAAAAATCAATGTTTATTAGTGTTAGGCAACATATCCGTCAACGTAGAAAATAGTTGTCCTGATTTTGTCAATCTTGAAATCCCTTGTTTTTAGGTTTTGACCTTACAACCTTGAGGATGGTTATTCAACTACAACGTGTGTGCATTCATAAGGATGAATGTGTGCAGGTATATGAGGGTATAAACTCTGATTATTGACTATTCCATACAATTGCAATAACATTGAAATAAAAAAAAACTTAATGTATGCTTGTAGGCTAGCTACTTTATGACTAATGTATGTAGCCTACAAGCATACATTAACATTGAAATAAAAAAAAACACACACAAAATACAATTGCAACTAACTATTGTGCATCACTGATAATCCTATAAAAAAAACTTAACGAAAAATCATAAAGATCACAGGAAACCTTTGTGGAGGGTCCACCTGCATGCCAAGGGTCACATGAGTAGAAGAAGAAGAAAAAGATTCACACGTTCTAAACGGAGGTTAACCACTGCACAAGGATCGCATATTCATAGCTTGCAATGTTTCTCAAATGAGAGTCTAAAGTAGCAGTGGCCTTTCTGAAATCGGAGCTTTTGATGTTGCGACTACTACTTTCCATTTATTTAATTAAGCAATCCTCCCAACTAAAAAAGGCATACTACATGGAAATTGAAAAAAGGAATATAACAAGAAGCCCTCCTAACATAAGCAACGCCTTATCCTTCTCCGTTGGCCATCCTTCCGTACATATGGTTAGGTATTAGGCATCAAATTGAAGTTTTGCATGTGGCGCCATGTTCGTTCGACCCCTCTCGCTCATGCTATCTGCATGATTTGGGGTGTTTTGCGAGGCAAGCAACCTTTAAGCATATCTATGTTTTTTCTTTCCCCTTTTCGAAGTTCATAGCTGAAAAGGAAACATCGGACAATAGGAAAAAAATATTTATCGTGATCCTTTGAGTTGTAGTTCAAATTTAAATAAACCTTAGTATAATTCTAGAATTAAGATGAATGAGTCTCAAGCTTAACAAAAAATGTCGTGGTCTAATATCGGGGGTAGGCCACGCAGACACAGATACAATCATGGCTCGTGTGGAGCTCCAATGGCCTAGCTCAAGGGACACAAGATGCGAGATTTATCTTGGTTCGGGCAATCGGGCACCCTAGTCCAGTCTCCGGTTGGAGTCACTATGTGGCCGAGCTCAAATGCTCGATCGGGGAGAATACAAGTGTTCGAGAGAGGGAGGCCGGCTCCCAAGTCTCTCGCGAGTGGTGTGTGCGTATGATTGTCGTGAGTTTTCGTGTGCAAGAGCTGGGATGCCGTAACCTGCCCTCTCCCCGGTGGCCAAGGCCCCCTTTTATAGCCGCAAGGGGAGGTACACGGGTGCCATAAGGAGAAGGATTAAAGAGGAGAAGAACACAAAAAGAAGGGGTAAAGTGCTAAAATGGCATGAAGCCCCGAGCTCGTATGGCAAAAAGGGGTCGCCGTGAGCTCGAGTGCGCCCGAGCCGCCTTGCTTGGTCGCCGCCGCACGCGCGATTCCCCGGAGTTGGGCGTGTGGCCGCCCATGCTTGGTCTTCAATCGGAGTTGGAATACATCACGTCGGTATGGGCGGCGACCATGCCTTGGGCGAGGTGGGCGGCGTCAGGCGTACCCGCATCGCATCAGAGGAGTGGTTGGTCGTAGCGAGGGGTATGGCGAGTTGAACTGGTCATTTCCTTCCCGTCACCGTGGATCGACGCGGGCTACGGTGCTCGTCGTGGGAGTGGTTGGCCAACTCGCACCGATAGCTTCCCGAGAAGGTGGGTGGGCGAGCTCTTGGTCGTTATCGAGCTCGAACGCTGCGGCGCTGAGGAGTTTCGCTGATGACGGAGCTCGAAAGCGAGGCGGAGTGAGGTCCCCGACCGCGCGCGTGCCTCGAGACCGGAGCGGGGAGCTCGTTTTCTCCCGCTACCAGTCGCGGTCGTCGGCGAGTGTCCGCCGTCCTCAGACACGCTTGCTTCAGACGGAGCTAGTAGCTTTGCCTTCCTGTGTCATCGTCGAGGCGAGACTGGCGAACCGGACCTTCAGACGTGCTCATGCACGTACGCGTACATGAGCTAGCTCTGCTTGCTGTATGTGTTCGTGCAGCACATATACACGCGCCTATGCTAGCTTTGCTTGCTTCCTGTGTGTGCTCGTGCATGCACATGTATACACGTATATGCTAGCTTAGCTTGCTTGCCTGTATACGCGTATATATGCACACGCACGTATAGATCTCGCTTGCTTGCATGCCTGCGCCGCCTTGCTTGGCGTGGTTACGTCGATCTTCTTGTGACCAAGGCACGGTGGTAGCTTGCTTGCCTTTTGACCGTTCATGGAAGCTTGCTCCACAACAAAGACGCAAAGAATCGTAGGCTTAAGGGTAGCAACATGCTTGTGCGAGGCGGAAGAGCTCACGTAAGAGCTCGGCGAGACGGAAAGAGCTTATGCGAGAGAGCTTGCATGAAACGGAAAGAGCTTCGACGGCAAAGACGCAACTCGTAGTCGCGGCGTGGCGGCCGGCACGACTTCGTAGTCGCGCGCTGGGCGGAGGGGCGCACGGCGCGAGGTGGGGCAGGCTCCGCCCTCCGAGTTCGTGCGGGCGGAGTTCGGGCCCGTCTTTTTGAGCTCACGCGAGGCGGAGTTAGGCCGAATGCCGTTATTGTTTTTGCCGCGATTAGTCGTGTGTTTAGGGTACCCCGATATAGGTATCCCACAAGAGCCCCGAGCCGCCTCGGGGGAGATGGAGTCTCCTCCGCACGCGTTTTGCGATGACCTCGAGATCGTGGTGGAGATAAGGGCCGTGCTCGGGGTTGATTTTGTCCGCGGGTGCGCGGCGAAGCACCCGCCGGTGTAGCCCCGAGGCCCGTGGGAACGAAGTTCTCGCGAGGCTTTAATTGACTCGTGCTTTCGCTTGTTTCCCCACGGTTGCCTCGTGTGGAGAGGGTGAGCCCGAGCTCGATGGCCTTCGAGTGTTTGGGGGAGATGGATTCTCCCCTCATGCGCTTAAGGCCGAGGTCGAGGTCGCCGTGATCGCCGTTGGGTGCTCCTCGCCCGGAAGGTGCGCGCGCGAAGCGACCGCCGGTGTAGCCCCCGAGGCCGTACGAGTGTGTTACCCTCGTAGAGGCTTGTATTTTGAGTCGATAGGCGGAGTTCGTCTTGACTCGCTTGAGTCGTTTTTTCGCTGCTCCCCATTCTCGCTCTCTCGCGGAGAGGTGGGTGAGCGCGTGCCTCATCTTACCTCGATGGCCGAGATGAGGTGCTCGGTGAGTTACTAGCGGGTAGCTCGAGTGAGGCCCGAGCTCGTCACCGCTCGTCCGATCGCCTAGTGGATCGACCTCATGTTCCGGCGCCTCAACTTCTATAGTTCTCGAGATCTTCGGAGATCCCGAGGGCTCGTCGCCTCCTCATCATAGAGGAAGCCAAAGGTCGATTCGATGCACCGGCGACTCGAGCACAGTTGCCGAGCCCGCGGCGCTCGTGCACATGACATAGGCCGCCGGGCGCTCCGGCCGACGTATCCCTCGCTCGGGTTGGCCCATGGCGGTCGCCGAACCCTCGGCGGGCCGACCCGAACCCCGGGCATGATCGTGTGTAGCTCGCCGTGAGCCGAGTCGTTGTTTCGCGAGTTCCCCATTCCCCGCTGTCTCGCGGAGAGGTGGGGTGAGCTCGTGCCTCATCTTACCTCGATGGTCGAGATGAGGTGCTCGGTGAGTTACTAGCTGGTAGCTCGAGTGAGGCCCGAGCTCGTCGCCCGTTCGTCCGATCGCCTAGTGGATCGACCTCATGTTCAGGGTGCCTCAACCTCTATAATTCTCGAGATCTCTGAGGAGATCCCGAGGGCTCGTCGCCTCCTCATCGTGAGAGGAAATCAAAGGTCGATTCGTAGACCGGCGACTCGGCATGTGTCGCCGAGCCCGCGGCGCCGTGCACAACACGCACATAGGTCGCTTATTTCGGGCGCCTCGTCGACGACGTGTCCCTCGCCGGGTTGGCCCATGGCGGTCGCCGAACCCTCGGCGGGCCGCCCTTCGAACCTTGGGCATGATCGCGCCCATCCCGTGGATTCGAGCTTATGACGCATTCGCACAATGGCGCACGCTGGCGCTTATGACGTACCTGCACAATCATAAAAGTAGATGTAGATCGAGGCAATGCCTCTTTTGGTTGTAAATGAACAAAGCCTCCGGAGTCGGGGCAAATAACTTTAATCGTAAAAGTCTCGTGTTGTTTGTTCTTTCTTTTCTCTCTTAAAGGCCTCGTCGAGTTCCTAAGCTTGAGGTCGGGTTTTAGAGGAGCAGATGGCGGGCCTTTTCTCCGTAGCCGCGGGGGCGTAGGAGATCGATAGGCGATCGCGCCATGCCTCATGACTTCGACTTATAGCTTAGTCGGACGACGTTCCCGATAAGTGAAGAGAAAGAGAGCAAACAATACCCGAACGGATCGGGTGTGACCATAGTATATTTTGCGAAAAAAGTTGATAAAAACGTGGGGTGTGCACCCCGTCCTTTGTAGCCCCCGAGCAAGGGTTGTCCTTGCTCGAGGTAAAGGGCGGCCGTTGCTCAACAGCCGAAACAGAAAATGATCCAATGCTTGCACAAATTTTTGCATTGGACGGTAATTTGCGATGTACGTTGAGGGTAAAAGAGACGTAGCTGTTCGATGTTTCGGGCGTTGGCGACGACTCGATTGTCGGAGCTCGTGACGTGTCGGGAGCGAGCGGAGTTGCACGAGCGGGTCGAGGTCGGAGCCTTGGTCGTGGTAGAGTTTTCGGCAAAGCTCGTCGGTGAAGAGCTTGGAGAAGTTCGGTGGCGAGAGCTCGTGGTCGAGCTCTCGGCGCAGCTTGGACATGCACACCGGGCGGATGCGCCGGAGAACCTCGCCGGGCGAGAGCGCGTGGCTCGGCTCGACGTGGGTTCTACGGCCAGGCTCGGAGAGGCTGGCGGCGAGAGCTCCCCGGCCGGGCTCGGCGAGGCTCGTTGGTGAAGAGCTCGAGAAGTTCGGCGCCGGAGAGCTCGTGATCGAAAGCTCGGCGCACAGCCGCTGGAGAAGGTCGGTGACGGGGCTCGGCGGCGGATCTCGTTTGATGGCTTGAGCAGCCAATGAGTCGACGAATTGGTTGTCGGGCGTTGCCGACAGAGGCCGCCAAGCCGTTGATCGGCGCCGGTCCAACCAACGCGCGCCTTAGTCGCCCCCAATACGCCGACAACAGAGGTCGCCGCAGCTTGGCGATGACGAGGTCGCAGACGCACCAGAGTAGCCGGTGGGTCTCCTCTTGTTGGCCTTGGTTGGATCGTCTCGATGCGCCGCCGCGGAACGACCCTAGGTGTCGGGCTAACGATGAAAAACCGATGAGCCAACGGCGTGAGCCGCATCCGTTATGTAAATCACGAACACCAACGGAACGTGGAGAGACATGCAAATATATACGAATATTTGATCGAATCAAAATACTTAGCTTGTCCGTGCCGCCGCCGCGATGGCATCATCCTCGGCGTGAGTCACACACGGAGGTAGGCGGAGTGCGGCCGGGCGGAGCTCGGGCGAATCCACGGGGCCGGAGCTCGTGGCGGGTCCGAGGTGGCATAGCTTGACGGAGCTCGTCAGCGGCGGAGCTCGTGGGGGCGGCTAGTGGACCTCGGCAGCGACAGAGCCCGTGGAGCTTGGAGTGGAGCTCGAGGAGCTCGACAGCGGCGGAGCTCGCGGAGCCGGCGGAGTGTTCGGGGGGAGCCGAGCACGTTCGGGAGAGCTTTCGACCGAGTACGCGCACGGTTTCGGAAGGGCGCGTGCCTCGAGCGCCCGGGCACGCCCTCCCGGCTATGAGCCCGGTCTCCGTGAAAGGGTCGATGGCGGCGCTCCCTCGGGTATCCAGCCAGCTCAAGACGACGGCGCCGCTCGCTCCCGAGCTGTTCGACGGCGCGTGGCGGCTCGGTGATCGCGGCGCAGCGCGGGCGGCGAGGCTCCGGCGTGAACCGCCGATGTGCGGTGCCTGGGCGGCTAGCGGTGCTCAAGCTTCAGCGGTTGGACACCCGATTTACTGGTCTCTTTACGTGAGACATACAAAGCAAGCAAAAAGGCTAAGCAGATTCGATGTACGTGCATGCACGCATATATATACTCATATATAGGTAGGACATGCAAGCAAGCTCTTTGGGCAAGCGGCAGCAGCTCATGGAGCTCGTGGTGCTTGAGCGGAGTCAGAGCAACAGCGGCGAGCTCGCGGAGCTTGGCAAATGGAAGCCGGCCGGAGGAGCTCCGGCAAATGGGCGCAGCTCGTGGAGTTCGGCCGGCGCGTGCCGGAGCTCTCGGCGAGGTGCGTCGGCGGCGGTGGAGCTCGAGGTGGGAGTTCGGACGGAGCCCCGGGGGCGGAGCTCCGGCGGTGGACCCCGTGGAGCTCGACGAGCGGCGGAGCTCGGCGGTGGAGCTCGTAGAGCTCGAGGTGGGGCTCGGGAGCTTGTGGTCGAGCTCGAGGCCGAGCCCGTGGAGCTCGGGAAGGAGCTCGTGGCGAGCGGCGTGGCGGAGCTCATGGAGCTCGACGAGCGGCGGAGCTCGTGGAGCTCGGACGGAGAGCTCGTGGTGGAGCTCGAGGCGAAGCGGATGGAGCTCGCGGAGCTCGCAGCGGTGGAGCTCACGGTGCTCGTGGGCCGACGGAGCTCGCGGAGCTCGTGAGGCGGGCGGAGCTACGGAGCTCGCGGGCAGTGTGGAGCTCTTGGCGAACGGAGCTTGTGGGGCTTGACAGAGCTCGTGGCGGAGCTTGTGGAGCCGAGGTGGCGAGAGGTCCCGGCCGGGCGGCGTGTGAGCGCCCGGTGGACCGGCAACAGGGGCAAGGGCGTTGGCCGGCGACGCTGTCGCGGGCGCGCGTGTGCATGCGACCTCGACCGTAGCGGAGCCGGGCAGCGGGCGCACCTCCAAGCACAAGCCCGTGATGCATGGGGCTCGCGCCGCCAGCAGTGCTTAAGCCCGGCAAAGAAGACAGCAGAGGCGATTGCCCGATCTTTTACGTGAGACTCGCAAGCAAGAAAAAGCAAATTCAATTCTTGTGCATGCATACGCAGTATATATATACACGTATATACGCACACGGACATGCAAGCAAGCTCACTCACTGTCACGGCGGCGCAGGCCTCCGGCATGTCGAGCGGGTGCGTGTGTCAAGCATAGGACGACAGGGGCGACCGCGCCGCGGGCGCGCTGCGTGGCCCGAGCGGCGCGGCGGCCGGGCTTTGGGCGGACAGTGGTCGGGCGAGCGCATGGCGTGCCGGGCGGACTCGGCAGGGGGTCCGTTGTCTTGGGCTCAAGGAGGCGCGGTATGGACCTCGGCGGCGGATCTTGCGCTGCGGAAGCTTGTGGCGGGAACACAGAGCTCGAGCGGGCGGAGCTCGTGGAGCTCGTGGAGCACGGATGGTTGAGCGGCCGCCGACGGCCTTGAGGGCGCCGTGGGGCTCGAAGAACGAACACCGGCCTTGGCGCGCAAAGGAGCCCCGGAGGCGCGGGCTATTCTCGCATGCGGCGGCGGCCGACGACTCGCGCCAGTCGGCCTTTGAACACGGCACGGCGCGGCGCTGCCACACGGGCGGAGTTCGGCGAGCCTTGGCCGGGAACCCGTCGGCCGAACTCGGCGGGCGGCGCTGGTGACCCTCTCTTTGCAAGCAACTGCTTGATGGTCGCTGACAGCAGGTGAAGCCGCCGCCGACGGCCGCCGGAGCGTTGCCGCAAGACCGCCGAGGGCCTTCCTTCGTGGAAGCTCGAGCCGCATGAGCGGTTTCTGGGCGAGGAAACGGACGTCGCTGGCCGGTGCCGAGGTGTTGTAGCGCCGCCGCCGAGGACCTCTCCTCCGGGGAAGCTCTGGTCTCGCATGATTCTCGGGCGAGGAGACCGACGCCTGGTGGGTGACGAGGCGTCAGAAGGCCGACTTGTACCCAGCCGAGGGACGCGGCTCGACGAGGAACTCCTCCGTGCCGGGCGAAGACGAAAGCTAGCGCCCGAACGCACGGCGCCCGGGCGCCGCCGACGTGGTGGATGAAGCCATCGGTGGTGACTATCGCCACACGAAGCGCCCCTACCGGGCGCGCCAACCGCCGTGGGTCTAATATCGGGGTAGGCCACGCATACAAGATAATCGTATGGCTCGTGTGGAGCTCCAATGGCCTAGCTCAAGGGACACAAGATGCGAGATTTATACCGGTTCGGGCAATCGGGCACCCTAGTCCGGGCCCCGCTTGAGTCACTATGTGGCCGAGCTCAAATGCTCGTGATCGGGGAGAATACAAGTCGCTCGAGAGAGGGAGGCCGGCTCCCAAGTCTCGCGAAAGTGGTGTGTGCGTATGATTGTCGAGAGTTTCGTGTGCAAGAGCCGGGATGCCGTAACCCCGCCCTCTCCCGGCCTAAGGCCCCCTTTATAGCCGCAAGGGGAGGTACACGGGTGCCATAAGGAGAAGGATTAAAGAGGAGAAGAACACAAAATAGAAGGGGTAAAGTGCTAAAATGGCATGAAGCCCCGAGCTCAGATGGCAAAAGGGGTCGCCGCGGAGCTCGAGTGCGCCCGAGCCGCCTTGCTTGGTCGCCGCCGCACGCGCGATTCCCCGGAGTTGGACGGTGGCCGGCCCATGCTTGGTCTTCAATCGGAGTTGAATACATCACGCCGGTATGGGCGACCATGCCTTTGACGAGGTGGGCGCGGCGCCAGGCGTGCCTGCATCGCATCAGAGGAGTGGTTGGTCGTAGCGGGGGTATGGCGAGTTGAATCCGCCATTTCCTTCCTCGCCACCGCGGATCGACGCGGGCTATTGCGCGCTCGCCGTGGGAGTGGTTGGCCAACTCGCACCCGATAGCTTCCCCGAGAAGGTGGGCGGGCGAGCTCTTGGTCGCTATCGAGCTCGAACGCTGCGGCGGGTTGAGGAGTTTCGCGATGACGGAGCTCGAGCGAGGCGTGGAGTGAGGTCCCTCGACGCGCGCGTGCTCGCAGACCGAGCGGGGAGCTCGTTTCTCCCCGCTACCGGCCGCGGTCGCCGGCCGAGTGTGTCCGCCGCCCTCGACACGCTTGTTTCAGACGGAGCTAGTAGCTTTGCCTTCCTGCGGTCATCGCCGAGGCCGAGATCGCCGTAACCGACCCCCGTGACGTGCTCATGCACGTGACGCTGCATGAGCTAGCTCGCTTTGTTGTATGTGTTCGTGCAAGACATATACACGCGCCTATGCTAGCTTTGCTTGCTTCCCGTGTGCTCGTGCATGCACATGTATACACGTATATGCTAGCTTAGCTTGCTTGCCCGTATACGCCGTATATATGCACACGCACGTATAGATCTCGCTTGCTTGCATGCCCGCCGCCTTTGCTTGCGTGGTTACGCCGATCTTCTTGTGACCAAGGCACGGTGGTAGCTTGTTTGCCTTTTGACCGCTCATGGAAGCTTGCTCCACAACAAAGACGCAAAGAATCGTAGGCTTAAGGGTAGCAACATGCTTGTGCGAGGCGGAAGAGCTCACGTAAGAGCTCGCGGCGAGACGGAAAGAGCTTATGCGCGAGAGAGCTTGCATGAAACGGAAAGAGTTTCAGACGGCAAAGACGCAACTCGTAGTCGTGCGTGGCGGCCGGCACGACCGTAGTAGTCGCGGCGCGGGGGGAGGGGCGCACGGCGCGAGGTGGGGCTGGGCTCCGCCCTTCCGAAGTTCGTGCGGGCGGAGTTCGCCCGCCTTTTGAGCTCACGCGAGGCGGAGTTAGGCCGAATGCCGTTATTGTTTTTGCCGCGATTAGTCGTGGTGTTTAGGGTACCCCGATATAGGTATCCCACAAAAAAAGGTAAGGACTGTTGTCGTGCTAATAAGAACCTCGTGATGGCTATCTAGGCCATCTTTGCCTGAGTTTCTCGTGTTCCGTTTTGGCTTCTCTAACTTTTTAGGTGAACCTTTATCAAACATGTGAGCTCATGAAACGGTCGCGAGAAGTTGCGGTGGGAAGAATTAATTATGAAACGGCTGCGAGAAATTGCAGAGGAAAGAGTTCTTTTTTATCGGAATGGGGGATAACTTAAACGTGATTTCATCTGTTTTTTTTTGGCGGAGTTTCTCATGGGTTTCAGCCCAAGTTTCTCTAACTTTTTGGTTAAAGACTTACGAAACACGTGAGCTCATGAAACGGTAGCGAGAAATCCCCGAGGAAACTTCAAATGGTGTATCAACTTAAATGTTGTTTCGCCGCTTTTTTTTTCGATTTTACTAAACACGCGAGCTCATGAAAACGGTAGCGAAAAATTTGCAGAGGAAACAATTCATGTCTAAATTCTTTGTACTGCAAATGGTGGATCAGCTTAAACGTTGTTTCATCAGCTTTTCTGATTTTACGAAACACGCGAGCTCATGAAACGGTAGCGAAAAATCGTAGGGGAAAGAATTCATGTTTGAATTCTTTTTACTGCAAACGGTGGATCAACTTAAACGTTGTTTTATGAGTTTTTCTGATTTTAATTTTAACCCTACCAAAATAGATCCTTACTGAAGAGTTCTCTCTCTGTTTTTTTTTTAGGAAAAAGAGTTCTCTTGTTGAAACATGGAAAAAGGATTGCCTTACTATTTTCATGCACCAGCTGGTTTGCGGTATCCGCAATCAATCCAAGCGGGTACACGCGGGCCCCATATGCAGGGACAGAACGCGCAGCTTCCTCCCTGGCTTGCACGGCTCCGATCCGTGATCGAGAGAACGCGCCCTCCTGCCCCACCCGCATATAAATATATGCGGCGTTCGCCTCCGAACTGAAACAGCAGCCACCGCCGTGACGGAACAAGCCGAATCCCCTTGAGCTCTCAGGCCACGCCTCTGCCAAGTAGCGAGGCGAGAGCCATGGGGAAGATCAGGATGCCCGTGCCGTCCCTGTTCCGCCGCCGCTCCAAGTCGCCGCCTCCACAGACGCAGCCGCAGCTGGAGCCGGCGGCCGAGGGAAGGGCACGGATCCCCTCCGCGATCGGCGGCGGCGACGGCGGAGGAGGAGATGGCGCGCGTGTTCCGCAAGTTCGACGCGAACGGCGACGGGCGGATCTCGCGGTCGGAGCTGGCGGCGCTGTTCGAGAGCCTGGGCCACGCGGCGTCCGACGACGAGGTGGCGCGGATGATGGCCGAGGCGGACGCGGACGGCGACGGCTTCATCAGCCTGGACGAGTTCGCGGCGCTCAACGCCACGGTGGCCGGCGACGCGGCCGCCGTCGAGGAGGACCTCCGCCACGCGTTCCGCGTCTTCGACGCCGACGGCAACGGCACCATCTCCGCCGCCGAGCTCGCCCGCGTCCTCAGGGGCCTCGGAGAGTCCGCCTCCGTCGCGCAGTGCCGCCGCATGATCGAGGGCGTCGACCAGAACGGCGACGGACTCATCTCGTTCGAGGAGTTCAAGGTCATGATGGCCGGCGGCGGCTCCTTCGCTAAGATCGCGTAGGTCCCGTTCCGTTCCCCACCCTTCTCGCGCATCCATCGAGCTCGTCGTATTCCTCTCTTTTGATTTTCTTTTGGGTGTGCGGCGGCGTGTGCGATTTTAAGTGTAAATAGAAGCATCGATCCAAAGATTATGAAGCACTAGCGCTAGATTCTTTTTTTCTACTCCGTACTAATAATCGATTACCGCTGCGGAAATTAGTTGGAGGATTGGAAAGCAGTGGTTCAGAGCTAACGTCTGTTCTAATCCGCTTCATATTCTACTAGAGAGGCGATGCTTCGGTTTGTGAATGCAAAAGCAAACGAATGGAATCTATGGATCTCTACTACTAATTCGTGCCCGGAATCTGTGAATGTTTTGCGGTGTTGTTATTTGTTCGTTTGTTAATATGTTGGTGTTGGATCCAATGCGAATCTAGTAATTCTGCAGTGTTCCTGAATCGATCTCAACACGGTGTGGTGTAATCCGTAAGCTGATGATAGTTCAACTCGATTATGCTGAAGCTGCAGTTACTCTCTGTAGTTCCTTCTCCTTGAGAAATCCAAATCCTGAATGCTTTTGTAACAGAACTGAACCTGCTTGCGGAAATATTCTTCAGATGATGAACTGAAGTGCGAACCAACTATTAAACAGGTGAATTGAAGTGAGAAATAGTGCAGCTGAAATTGTGAGATGCATGCAGTACGAATGGATTGTGGGTTATACTGCAGTTCAAATGCTGAGATTCAGTAGGAATGGAATGAATGAATTGGTTTATATAGACATACATACAAAAAAATTAGAGTGGAGTCCAACACTTTGAGATTGAGATTGCAGTTGAGTTTGAAATCTGTGGATGTGGAATTTGCAAAGCAGGAGTATGTTTATGTTTACACAGGATCGGATAGATAGTCATGACAGTGGTAGGTTTGTACTAAGCACCACCAACATTCCTTGCCATTTGTTTGTTAACTTGGGTGGGGATGACTTTTAAACATGGGATCGAGCCGTGGACTGGAAACATGGACCTGGGAACACTTGGGAATATTCTTGCGAAGATGGGGAGAGATTGAGGAATTGTCCTGATTAAGTACGTAGTAGCTATCATTGGCATCATCAGCACGAGATTGGAGCTCGAATCTCCATTAGTTTATCTCCAGGTTGCAACCAGAGCAGGCTTCGCTGCATCTATCTGCTCCAAGAGACTAGTAGAAGATGTGTACGGAATCCTGTCAGAAATTGCATTGTTAATAACCTCCATTTCACCATTTCAGAAGGGCCCCATTTGAGTGGTTAACAGTTAGCTATCTACAGTAATAGTTCACGGTTAATATATTAGCCACTATGATCTGGTTGAGGTCAGCTTGTGAAGTAGTTATTAGTTGAGTAGTAGCTAACAATTAGGTTGTGTTTAGTTCCTGAAAAGTGAACCTAAAAAGCACGGTAACACCTTTTATTTGTTTGTGGTAAACATAGTTCTACCATGACCTCGAAAGATTCGTCTCGTAAAGTGTGTCCAAACACAGCCTTAGCTGGACCTATTTCGATCTACATGGGCTAATTATTACTGTATTAGCTAACTATTAGCTCTCTCCAAACATTACAAAAGACAACATACTCCATCCGGGTTGGTATTAGAAGTCGTTTTGGATAAGGTTTGGGTCAAACATTAGGAATATAAATTATTAATAACTTTTAAGTTGTTGAGTTTGTAAATGTGAAAATTATATGAATAGATTTGTGTTAAGAAATACTTTGATAAAAGTATACATATATCATATTTACATAAATATTTTTGTAATAACAAGTTTTCAAAGTTGTGTTTTTGGAGACCGTGTCATTTGTCCCTAAACGACTTCTAATACCAACCCGGAGAGGGAGTAGTTATATGTTGTGTCAAGGTTAAATTTAAATTAATTTAAGTTTAACAGAGTCCACAGAACCAACATTTACAATTCTAACAAGTAAATATATTAGTACATGACAAATTTAATGATATTAATGTATTATATAGTCAAAGTCATTGATGTCCTTTTTTATATACAAATGTAGCTGAATTTAAGATAATTTGACTAATAAGCAGTACTCTAGAATCGAATATGTTCCGAGACGAAAGTGTGTTGCTGGTGACAGATGACCCAGGGCTTACTCTACTCCATGGAGCTGCTACCTCTCGTCCGCGTCCGTCAGTCACATGCGTGCTCGTGTGGTGAAGATTGCGAGCGTTACTGGACCTACAAATAGGAATATCGGACAGGACACCCTGTGTGTGCTGTTGTGCGGTGCAGTGCAGACGAGACGATATGACCCAGCCACCACACAGGATGCCACCATCCATGTGCGGTTTACGCGGTGCATCTGGAGGTGCTAGCATCCATTCGATTCCGAACCAAACTCGTAAGTTCGGCAATCGGCATCATCTCTGTCTACCAACAAAGGTGTGGCTCGCGCGCCTCCGAGTTGCGTTTTGTTTTGGTTCAGGAAAAAAACAAGAAGGAAGGGTGCGCTGCCAGTGGGAGCCTGGGCGTGTTTGGCAGCGTGGCCCTGGCCACTGTTTGCACTCCCCAGAGCGCAAGACGGTGTTTGGTTTCTCTGGCCGTGCTTTAAATCTCGTGCTGTACAGAATTTAAAGCACGTTGGGCCAGGCTCCACTGCTACGCCAAATTCTTACATTTCAATCGGGGCTGGCTGAGTGGAGCGCTCAGTGGCTCTTCTAAGTGAGATTTCCTCACCTCCCAACTCTCGTCACTCACGCATCGGGGCTGCTCCTCAGCTCACCGCGCTGCTCCTCCTTCCTTGAGCTCACCGGCGGCCTCCTCGGTGCCTCCGTACCTCTCCTTGGCCGTTGGCGGCACCTCCCCTACTCCTCTCCAGCTCACCGGGTCGCCGGTGGTGGTGTGCACCAGACTCGGATCCAGCGACGGCGTTCGCCGTCGAGGAGCGGCGAGAACCGACCTGCTGGCCTGCTCGCCCCTCCCGCATCCCCGCCGCCGTCGACGCCATCCCTGAGCCGGTCGTCCCCCTCCGCCCTCACCCTCCTGCTCCACGGCCACGGGCGTCGGCTTGCCCCTCCTGCATCCCCACCGACGCCGACGCCGTCCTCGAGCCAACCGTCCCCCTTCGCCCTCGGCCACGGGCGCTGGCTCGCCCCTCCCGCATCCTCGCCGCCGCCGACGCCGACTGAGCTGCCGCTCGTTGACTAGCACGGCCGCGGGGATGGGCAAGAGTCACCGGCCGTCGCGCCCTCGTCGTCCACCACGGCGGTGGCGGTGCCATACGAGGCGCCCGGAGGAGGAGGCTTGACATCGTGTTCTACTCGATGTACGGGCATGGCATGGTCGTCGTCCTCAACGAGGCGTACACGCTGCTCGGCTCCTCTGTGTCGGGGTATGCCCGCACAGAGCCGGTGCTGCTCCTCCGCGCTGGTGCGGGGCCTCAAGGGCGGTGTGCCGTAGCTTCCTTCGCCGGACTGTCGCGGCACTCGGGGGTGGGCGTCGCCGCCGCTGCAGGCTCCTGCGGTCGTGCCTCCTTTGTGGGGGTATTTCTCAATGGCCAGCGGAGGCCCTGTAGTCATGGCCAGTCGGTGATTCTCTGAGCAGAGGAGCACTGGATGTGCGCTGACAGCTTGGATGTGCCATCAATGGCGAGACTCGCCACGCCCCTCAGTTGCTCGATGAATTAGGAATGAAGAGAGAAGAATGGAAGGTCGGTGGTAAGGCTACCCGATTTGCTGTGCAGGATAACTGTATCCATCTGCGCCAAAAACCAAACATAATCTTAGTGAAGCCAGGCTTGTTTGAGCTAGTGAACCAAACACATCAGGGTGTACCACAAGAGCCGTGCTAGCCAGGCCGATGAGCCGTGCTGAGCAGGGTCACCCTGCCAAACACGCCCCAAATGCGCAAGGCCGGCAGAATACAACCCAGGCCAGGGGGTGGGCCGCACTGCAAAACGAATAAGTTTTGTTTCCCTTTCTATAATAAATAGCCAGCCCTAAACACCCATCAAGGGGCCATGTTACTTGCCAGTTGCCGCTTACTCTCTCGGTCAAAAAAAAGTGTCGTTTTAGGTTTTTTTAGGACATCGTGTTTGACTGTTTATCTTATTCAAAAAATTATACAAATTATAAAATAAATAAATCATTATTAAAGTACTTACATAGTGATAAAATAAGTCATAACAAAATAAATACTATTTATATAAATAATTTGAATAAGACATATAGTCAAACAACAAGTCAACAAAATCTAAAACGACACTCTTTTTTGGGACGAAAGGAGTAGGTGACTATAGTAAATAATAAATAAATAAACTGGATTTTTCAAAACTTTTTTTACATCAAGTTGAATATATTTACCACGTTAGTTGGGGAAAAAAGTATGTGTTCTAGAAGAAGAAAAATCCACGAAAAGGAAAGAATTCTACTCTATTGCAAAAAAAAACATAAACGTTTAAGAGTCAGCAATGTGTCTGCTTTGAGTGGCATACTGTATACGCTAGTACAATATTCCTGTACAATATTAGTACGGTCGTACACACCAATTCCACCTAACTACGGAGCCGCAACAATCACATTGAACGATAAGTAAACAACAATCACATTGAACGATAAAAGGGTGGGAAACTTGTGTACGTGTACGTGTGACTTTTGGGTGCAAATGAAAAGGTCCTCGTGTACCGTGTACGTGTGGCTTTTTTTCCCACTCTGTCTCTCTCGTTTCCCATCTGTGCTCCATCCCCTTGCTCTCACCACTACACCAGCTAGTTACTAGGAACCAGAAATGGGCGGCGGCGCCGCCGGCCTTGGCGCCGGCTTCTCGTACCAGAAGTTCGTCCACTTCGCGCTGGAGCAGACCCGCCTCCGCTCCACTCTCGTCCCCCACCCATCCCAGGTTCTTGCTCCCCCAGCTACTCACTCTCAAATACGTTCTTCAGCTAGCTGAGCTAGCTATGTGCTCCTGTTTCTTCCATTGAAGAGGAGCTCTAGCTCTGGGTTCATGGAGGCCTCGGTACTGTTACTATTCGAGCTTGCAACCACTTCTAGGAATAGTGAGAAAAGCCCTGCTGGTTGTTTGTGCCTGCTCATGTGGGTGTGCATCCGAAGCAGGATTGCTCGAACAGAGCTCGATGCTCCTAGTAGCTGCTTTGGCAACTTCAAATCAATATGAAATTGGGGATGATACTGGGCTACTGCAAGTGCTACCACTTGAACCTTTTGTGTTTGATCTCAGTCTGTCTGACAGTGCAGGCTTATACCATCATCGAATCCGTTGTCCTGGAACCTGGAAAACAGCTTTTTGAGTGTGCTTGTTACTCTGTAGGCTTTTTTTTGAGTGTGCTTGTTACTCTGTAGGTTGTTAATCTAGAGGTTTGATTTGTGACCATTTTTTACATGCCAGCATAGTATTGAACTGACCGGCATATTTCATTCTGCACTTATTTTCTCAATAATAATGGATGTTTTTACTAAAATTCAAGACAACTATATTTAGAACAAGAAAACATGATCATCTTGAACACACTACGATCTCTGTAACAGGATGCACACACCCATAGAAAAGTTTCAAAGAGCACAGACAGACTATATATCAAGTTTTATTCTGCACTTGTCAGTCATGAATGTTTGTCATTTCTCAATTTCTCATGTTAATTGCCGTCTACATATGATCTTTGCAACAGAGTTGACCTTTATTTCATTTCTCTTCCAGGAAAAGTTCAAGTTCATAAAACCAAATGAGGATAACACAGTTCTCAATGCTTTGTCATTCAACGCTTCCAAAATTAGACTGCTTCGGAGCTTGACAATTGAGCAGAAAAACTCAGTTCAGGTATTTGGTCTGGCTTTGGTGCTCTTAGATTCTTCTTGTTTTCTTCGTTACTAGTTTACATATGAACTGGCAGATTTAGTAACATATTAGAAACTGTCCCTGAATCACGACAAGTTGGCATATGACTTCAGAACTGGGAAACCATGCTTTCTTGGTTCTTCTAACATAGACATTGTGTTAAATAGTAAATTAATTCTTTTTCAAGTTTCTTGGCATATAGACGTGCACCTTGGATAAGGATTTGTTAATTCAAATTCTCTACAGAGCATCTGATTGTAACTGTGTAGTGATGCTACTTCCCCTGAAAACCCTTTCATCTTAGGCGGTGGTGTTTTAGTGTTTTTCTTGAATTTTGTTCTATGTAATTTGGAACATTTGTTTCACTCATATTGTTACAGGTTTAGCTACAATACAATTGAAACATGGCTTTTGTTTGGTCTCGACATTATTACTCCGAGCTCTATGAGTGCAGTTGTAACAGCCCACCCTGTTTGACTTGTTGGGTTCTCGTTTTAGCATATAGATAGATAAAATTCTACTGCATATCCGCGTACTTTAGTCGGCCCAATCTGTTGTGGTATATGTTCTAGTACTTATAATGCATGTGCTAACGCAGGTTCTTGATGTTGCTGCCTTCTCGAACCTGAATATGACCTTCCTATATTTTGTGCCAATGCCTTTTCATCCCCTGCACGTAGTATTGTTGTCTTGTAAGTCTCAGAAAATGGTTGCTGCAAACAAAATTGTCAGTTAACATATGACCTGAATGAATAGTTTGTACTTTCGGGGACCTCAATCCTTTGTATGATACCACTGAACACAAGGATTACAGGGAAAAATATTACAGGAATTTGATGCCTCTTATAGACAAGTATAGTGAGGTATTTTGATCTGGCCCTTCCCCCAAACAACACTTTCAGAAATCTCAAGCCTTCCTGTATTTACTTTATGTGTAGCTCAATGTCTTTAATAGATGAAATGCAGCTTCTGCCCTGGGGTGGCAAAATTACAAGCGAATCTCTGAGATTCTTCTCTCCCATTGTTATCTGGACGATATTCGAGCCAACTGAAGCCAACCACCAAGCTCTATACTCTGCCTTCATGGATTACTATAAGGTGTGCTGCGTGTGCACCATTTTCCCGCTGTCTTTAAATTCTATCTGTGCTGGTACTAATTCTTGTTATTCTCGGCTTGCAGGCCTGGCTTGAGTTAATGGATGGAGCAGTTCGAGAAACTAGCAAAGAAAAAATCAATCGTAATAGAGAAGCACAACATAAGTATCTTAAATGGCGAGCAGAGAAGGTTTGGTCTTCCACAACAATCGTTCGTCCGATACAATAAAAGATTGTATCGATTGAATTTATATACTTAAGTATACATAACTTGTATTGAATTCTGTTGCTTAAAAAAAGTTGTTGCTTAACTGGTGTCCTAGCTAGCTTCTTGTGTATATACTTTATAATATGAAATAAAACCTGTACAGAGGATCAGTCATCACCTTGCTGTCTTGTTCGTTTTCAGGATCCTGGTTACCCACTGCTAAAGAAGTTGATTGGTGAGAGTGGCGCCAAGGTTTGCTTCTTTCCTTGTAACCAGCAGCATTAGTGACTTTTAGGCCATTTCTGTGGTGTTCTTTCTGAGTTATAATATAATCGCCTCCCTATTATACATACAGGATCTGGTGAGGGAGTTTCTCTTCGAAGGAGTCGACTCGCTGGGAACCAAGTCGTTTCTGGAGTATTTCCCCGAGTACGCGCAAGACGACGGGACGGTGAACAGGAAGCGGAGCATGGCCGGGAAATCGTTTGGAACCCGGCCCTGGGACGCTCACGGACGATTCGTCGGCGACGCTAGCTAGTTGTTGATGGATCGCGGCTGTTCTACTTGAGGAGTTTATTCTCGGAAGCCTTGCGGGTAGTGGTTTTGCTTGAGCAAATACTGGACTGCACGTTTGTTTGTGTTGGCTCTGGTTTCAGATCATCCCCAAGCTTTAATTTCCCCGCTGCCTTGCATTGCATATCAGGCCGGCTGCAACTTGTGTTTGTGTATTCTGTAGCCTGTACTGTAGGGCACCCATACGTAGTTCGTTGCAGCAGGGCCACCAGGTACTGAGAACTCGGTTGCTTGGACACACTGTACTTCCATTCCATGGCAACGCAAGGCGCCCATGGGCCATGGCCCTGCACTTCTGATGAGTAACAAGGAAAGGAAGGAACCCGGAAATTGCCATGGAAGAACCTCCTAGCCTGTCTGACTGAGAAAGCGTGGCCGAAGCCCAGGCAAACGTTTGCCAGGCAGTGTCCTCGGATCCTCTTCTTTTCCCAGCTCGGCCACAGGCGCAGTCAACAGCAACGGCCGACGGCTGCTGGTGACGGAGGCAAAGAAAGAATCAGAGCCGTGCATCAGTGCATGTGCACGCGCGGACAGAGAAGGGGATTCTTGAGCAAACGACAAGTCGCGGTAGTAGTAGGAGTACTAGTGACACCCCTAGTTTTTCGAACCGGACCGGACCGCCGGTCGGACCGTTAAAAGACCGAACCAGAGCCTTCACCGGCTCGGTTCACTTTAAAAGATCGTCCGTGCATTTAGACCGGAAAAAACCGGTCAAACCGGCCGGTTTTTTGAAAAACCGTGAACCGGGCGGTTCAATTTGAACCGGGCGGTTTTTTTGCGTTTCCAAAAATACCCTTCGTGATCTCGAAACGCCTTATCTACTCGGGGGTACTATCGGAAAAGTGACTTTCTTCTTTTCGGGCCGAGTGGGAGGGAAATAATCCGGTTTTCCCGGTTCCCCTTTCCTTCCTTTCGTGGCGGCGGTGGGCGATCTGCGCGAGTCACGGCCTCGCGGGAAAAAGAGCACCGGCGGCGCTTGGCGGCGGCGGTCGGGGCGCGCAGCCGCTGCGGCGCACGGGCGGGGGCCTCGGCGGCGGTCGGGCACGACGGGTGGCGGCTCGGTCTCCGGTGGCCTGTCCCTTTCTCCGTCGGGCGCTCGATCCGCATCGTTCGGCGGCGGCGGCAAGATCGGGCAAGGCAGGGGCGGCGGGCGGCTCCCGGCAAAGCCACGGCGGGCGGGCGACGGACTAGGCGGGGGGCGGGGCGGCGGCTCACAGCGGGCGGCGCGCGCCAGCCGAGGAGGTGCCGCCGCGGCGGGCGGCGCCGCCGTCGGGGCTCCTCGCCGCTCCAGTGATCCAGTGACCGATCCCCTCCTCGCCGCCGCAGCCGGGGCGACGCGGGCCGTGGGGCTCCGCCGCTCCAGATCAAGTAGTCAAAGGAGGCTCCTCTTTGCTCCGGTCGACACTCGGCATGGCGCGGGCATGGCTCTGGCGGTGAGTGGTGAACTCTGAACTGGTGTTCTTCATGTTGAATGCTTAGGATTTGTGTTACGCACAGAGAATCAGAGATGTAGTGTTCTGTCGGCCGGTACACGTAGATGTAGTGTTACGTGCCAGCCTCTTTAGGATTTGTTACTAGTTCTCCATGTTGAATGCTCGTTTAGCAAGGATCCGCAATACACTACAGAGGATGCATTTCAGTTAGATTGATAATGGAAAGGAAATTGTTCACCTAAGATCACTTTGTTACTTAGATTATTTTGAGAACAAAGTGGATATACTTCCTACTGTTCCAGTTTAGCTCAAAAAAATGCACCAGAAAGATCAGCTTTTAGATATTGTTGATATGCAGACAGCTTTCACTATTTCTTGATATTGCTTGAATGTCAATTTAAATCATATTATATATATATATATATGTACCGGTTCAAAAAACTTGTGGCCGGTTCGATAAAACGGTCCATTATTATCGGACCAGCGGTTCAAACGGTTCTAAACGGTTGGACCAATGAACCATTGAACCGACGGCCTCGCCGGTTCGATCACCAGTCCGGTTCGAAAAACTAGGGTGACACCACGCGCCCGGTTCGAAAAACTAGGGTGACACCACGCGCCTGCAACTGCAAAAGCGAAGCGCCATTCATTCATCATCAGAAAAGAGAAAGTTGCAGTGAAGAAGACAAACTTGGCTAGTGACGCTAAGTTAGGTATAGGTACTTCTTCCTCCGTAGAGTAGGTGTGAATGAAAGCTGCGCCTAACCGGCAGTCATTACTTGTGAATCGCTCACTTTCCTTGAGATTTGGAGGAAAGCCTTTCCTAAACCCCCCACTTGGCCACTGGTACGTCTTTGCAGTTTGCTGCACATCGGTGGGTAGCAGCCAAGAACCCACATGGGTCGTCGTCGTCGTCCTCGTCTCTCCTGGCCCAGTGGCTTGGCATGGAGCTGCAGGTCGGTCCTTGGATTCACTGGGCCAGCCAGACCGCCAGAGGCAAGCAGCAGAGCTGGCTGGTGTCGCATCTGACCATCATCACAAGGGAACAGCAACAGCAGGCAGTGAGCGGGACCATCGTCCCGACTTCATCAGACTCACGAGCCATGGGGCTTGGCCTACGGCGTCTCTGTTGCTGTCATCGTCTCGTCTCGTCTCCATGGAAACGAAGCGGAGCGGCCTCAAAAGCTGCAATGCATGGAAAGCGGCGAGAAGGTTCACGGGCAGCCTACCTGGGGAGTTTCCTAAACAAAAAAGAGGCCGTCGTAATCGTAAACAAGGGGAAATTGTAGGCTAATCTCATGTCATAGGGAGCCGTAACCAATGTGCTGATGAGCATGTCGAGGTTAACTAATGTGCAGTTGGGTATGTTTAGATCACCAAAGTTGGTGCAAAATTTTGGATAGATGTGTGTAGCACGTTTCGTTTGTCAGTGGTACATCTAAACTGTGTAATTATTTTTATTTTTTTCCTATATTTCGTACTCCATACATGTTGCACGCCGACGGATGTGATGGGGAATCTTTTTTTTCATAGTGGAATTTGGGAGGATTTTGGGATCTAAACAGGTACCACTGATATAAAAGTACTGTCATTAGGTACTGTACACAGTATGGCAGTATGGAGCAGTAGCAGATATTCCCTTGGGTCAAATACTGCAGAGCACACTGCTTTGACCTCACTGTCTCCATGCATGTGTTCAGTGTTTCAAGGATGTGCCTGTGATAAAATAGCACTCATCTGGTGGGCAAGGGCAATAGTATAATAGCAGTATAGTAGTACTATTGTACTACAGTAAGTATTAACGAACCGCACGGATTAACCGCAAAGTTCAGAGATTTCAGAGCAGCTATCCGTAATAATGTAACCATGCTCGCATGTCGGCAGCACAAGAGGAACTTGCGTCCAGACGAATCAACAATGCGTCAATGCCTATTATTGGAGTACTAGACTGAAATTTGTTCAATTTCCTCTGGAGATCTGGTCTGGTCCGGCCCCATGCAATGCAATGAAATGCAACTGGTGTGCAATTTCCCTGGCCCAAACGATGCAGTCCTGTTGCAGATTCGTAATAGGACCTGTAGGCCGGAGTGTTGTCGTCACTTGTTAGTCAAAAACGCAAAAGAGGTGCTTTTTTCTAGCCTCGGGGTTCTGTCAAGAAATTCCCAGGCAATTTCACCAGTGATGAATCTTGGTTGCTGAAAACAACTGGGCAATTGCACCAAGCTTTGACTTTGCAGACTCGCAGTCAGTGCTCATGACATCTGCGTGCTTGTTTCTGATTACTGTACCTGTATATGACTACTACGTGGGTTCAGTTTACTACAGCTTAATATGATTGTTGTGTGATCATGGTTCGCTGTAACTACCGTTGTGATGAGATGAGATGTTGCTACTGCAACTTGCCTTGCAATTCTTTTGTTGCAAACTGACGGGCCCTTTATTTGAACAACAGTGGGCTCCTGCTACTGTTTTTCTTTTTTAGTAAGGTCTGGAAGTAGTAGAGCACAAGTTGACAGTTTTCTCATTTTGTCGTAGGGAGAAATCAAACAAATACGCCTATAGCTACCATCTGCCGGAATTGCCTGAGAAAAGAGGCTTGCTAGCGGATATGGCATCACAGCATTCTTCTGATAGACGTTGTGGACAAAGTTAGAGTTACAGGTCACGAGAGCCTTATCTAGTTATCTTGGCCTCTGATCTGATAACAAGATAAGTCTGCAGTCATCTTCCCTTCGGTAGCGTCATCTATAAACTTCTGTCAAGGCCCAGTTTATTTACTGACTGTAATAAACCATGGGTTTTCGTTCAGGCCGGGCATCCTTTTTAAAAGGAGTTTTTGTTTCGTTTTCAGGAGTTGGTATACAATTGCCAACGTTGCAATGTGGCTACCTGATGCAACGAAGAGCAATGTTTGTTTGCTACTCCCTCCATCTCAAAAATAGATGTCACTATGAGATGCGTGTCGGGCCAAACTTTTCAACTTTGACTACGTTTGTAAAAAAATACGTGCAACATTTAAATCTCCAAATAAATTTGTTAAAAAACTAGACTTAAAGATCTTTCCGATGATACTAATTACTTAAAGATAAATATTTATATATTTTAATATATAATCGCTTAGGTATTTTAAAAATGTTGACTTCTCGAAAAGGAGACATAGGAGGGAGTCTCCTAGAAACGAAGCTGCGCGGAAGCAACATGGTAGCGCTAGATGACGAGGAGCATCGGACAAAAAGGGCACTCTCGCTTGGTCAGTCTCAGATAGGAGGCTCGCCACGTTGCAGTCAGCCGGAAAGGAATCGGCAGTCGGAACTCGAATCTCCAATCATTCATTCATCCCATACGCATGCAGCCAAAATTCCACCAAATCTCAAACTCGAATCTCGACAGGACGAACATGCACCGCACTAGGGTTGAAATAATCTCAAATAGAAAAGAATTGAAAGAACGAGGCGTGGTCCATTCGCCATACATGCCGGTCACTACTCGAACGGATTCTACAAGCTGCTGCATGCACGAGGCGTCCTTCTACTAATCGATCGTGCATGGATTAGCAGCGAGCAAACATTTTATAATAACAATTTGGAACTAGTAGGTGATGAAGCGGCAGTGGGTGTAGCCTATCATCCTGCGCGCCGAAAAGCCTCCTTTTTGAGGAGACACAAGAAGACGCCGGCATCGCGTCTCGCTCGCCGTCGCAGCAGATTTCGATGTTCTCCGGCGCGCATCAGGGCCATGGCGGTGATGGTTGGAGGGGAAGAGGAGAGAGACCTGCAGCCAGCCAGCCGGACAGCCGGAGGGGACGGACAGATCACAAGAAGGTCCGGGCGTCGGCGGTGGCGGTCATCATCATGCTCGCGAAGTCCTGGAAACCAACGAAGCCATCGCCATCAGCATCGACGCCGCCGATCATCCGACGACAGTCATCGAGGCTGCACGCGTCAGGCCCACCACCAAGTATGCCTTCGAGAACAGCACGAAGCTTCCTCGGCGGTGATGCGTCCATCACCATCGGCGTCGAACACGCGGAACGCCTCCATAAGGTCAGCGTCAGCGTCGCCGGGCTGCGGCGGCTGCGCGGCGAGCGCGGCCACGGCGTCGAGCTCGTCGTCGGACGGCTCGGCGTGGCCTAGCCGGCGTAGCACGGCCTCCAGCTCACGGCGCGGGATCTGCAGCGGCGGCGCCGGTGGTGGTGGTGGTGGTGGTGCTGACGGAGTGAGAAGCACGGAGCGTGGCGTGGTTGAGGACCGCGCTAGCGCGTCGTCTGATGAGGAGGAGGAGGATGTTGTCGACGACGCGAATGATGGCGTCTCGTTGCGGGAGAGTGAACGCTTCTTCTTGGTCTTGTTGGTCTTGCCGTCGTTGAGGACGGTGTCGCGCTTTGGGGATGGGAGGGAGAGCTTCCTGGCCAGAGACTGGATGGAGAGCTTCATCTTCTGCGCCGTTGTTGGTGGCAATGGAACACGGATCGGATCCGAGAGGCAGGGGATTGGGGTGGTGGTGGGGGTGGACAGGACAGAGGAGGAATGGAGAGGACGGGGAGGCGGGAGGTGGGAGATAAAAAGGCGTCGGGCGGGGAGCGCGGGAGTGAGCTTCGTGGAAGCTTCGTGGGGTGATTTTTCGGCTGCGTCCTCCCCGGCCGGCCGGCCCCCGCTCGATCGCTGTGGCGTCCCGTCCCCTCCCAACGGGGGCTTTTGTTACCTTGGATTGGCTGCGGGAGCTGGAGGCTGTTGCGCTGCCTGTGGTTGGCAAGGCCAGGCAAGATGGTGATGGTGTTGCCACAAATAGATGAGGCGTGTTCTACATGGGTTATGCGAAGCTTAGCTGGACTAGGAGCGCAAAGGATTCACTGCACACAGGCAGACGTTATCGCTTTCACTATAACGACTGACTAGTTGTAGACATGTAGAACATGGATGCGTCGTGCATGTGCATGGCTACTTGGGTGTAAAAGTATGTACACTTGTCTGCATCGATCTTAATTCTTTGCTACTTAGTATCTAACTGCTTACTAGTATTGGTCAGAGGCTACTTCTTTGCTAGCTGCTTCGCCAAAGAGTTGGACTTGAAGATGGAGAGTCGGAGATGGAACTTCCACTGTCGTCAGCCGCGGCCATAGAGGATCTTGAGTATCATTTTATTTAGAAAAAATGGATGGGCCTCGTAGGAGTATGTTGCTAGCCTCACTATAGCTTACTACTAGCATTATTCTATAGCCTCCTCTCGGGACTCTGGGCTTGCATTTTTTTATTAGTGCTGACAAAAGAAATGGACTCAACAAGTGTCTACTAGCCCCTTGTTTAGATGGCTAAAAATTATAACCGAATGTCACATCGCATTAATCAGAAGACGCGTTTCGTTTGTTAGTGGTAAATATCATCCTACCATGGAAGAATTCAGGCTCAAAACAATCGATCCAAGAATGTACATCTAAACTGTGTAATTAGTTATTTTTTTTTACCTACATTTAATACTCCAAACATATGTCTTTTGATGTATTTAATGTGATGTGATGGAGAGAAAGTGGGAAAAAGGTTAGAAATTTTAGCCATATGTCTTTTGATGTATTTAATGTGATGTGATGAGATCGTTTCATGTTAGCTTTCTGTGCTCTCATAAATAAATTCTGATGCTGTGCTGGCCTTTTCGTTTTTAGCTGTCGCTGAGACGCCTCTACCTAAAGATTTACGATCAGTACGTCCTAAATCTGTTGTCCTTGTTGTAATTTATTATACTTTTATTTTATTAGGAAATAATGTCACTATGACTTATTACTACCTTATAGGATCTAAGCTAAGTTTCTGAAAGCAAAAGCTTAAAAATATGTCAAGATATACATATATATTCAGTCCCTTAAAAACATGGAATTATTTTTGTTTCCTCACTGTTTGTACAGTCAAAATAGCTTCAGCTATGACTTTGATGGTGGATTATCTGTTTAGGGCTTCACCTTCTCTTTAGTCAGAAAACGTTTGGTAAAACAGTTTCTCTTAGTAAATAAAAAGTATGATATGTATGTAATACATTTCTTCCTTTTATTTCTTTTCTTCACTCATATTTCTCGCTGCCCTTCTCCTCCAGGCTCTAGCTCCACCTACATAGCACCATTTTGTTGCTCCACTCCTCCCGCCTCCATAGCGCCACATTGTCTCGTGGCTGCTCCTGTCATGTGCCGCTACCATCGATGTCACATATGCGCCGTTGCCTTGGACTCCACCTTGGGCTGCGCTTGGAACCTTGGTGCCTTTGCCTGCCCAGCCCTTCAATGGCTCCATGCCCGCGCGCGGCCTGGCCGACGACCTTGCTACACGAGGATAGGGTCGGCAGTACGACAATTGGTGCACGGACGATGTTGTGGCAAGGGTAGCAACGAGCAAGAGGGAAGGTGTGGGCACCCTAGGACTAGGCAATAGTTCCATGGAAGCATCATGAAGTCGGACAAAGGTACTATTTTTTTTCGGCCTAAGTTGCTCGTGGAGGAGTGAGAGGAGCTGTACCAACCCCCCCTCAAATTGTTTGCAGAAGAGCATCTTTAAACTGATTGCTGGGTGGTAATAACTAGGACCAAAATACACAAACTAACAGGGCAAAGATCCGCCGATCGATGGATTAGCTGAAAGGGACACTTAACCCAATCGTATTGGTTGCCATCAATATTAAAAACCTTTGTATATACTTCTTGCATGCTCGGTAGGTACGTCGTATGTTTGTCCCAAGCAATAATAAGTTAACAATTTTGTTGTTGACCCAGTTAGCTAGCTTAACAGGGATGACCAGTCTCTGATTGGTGGTAACCGCTCGTGTATCGGTGTGCGGTGATTTTTATTTATTATAGTATAGTTGGTTAGGTAGGCTAGTTTAGTTCGCAACCTACAACAATTTTCACAAGGGACCATGTGGCGTGTACTAGTTATCTAGAAGTACGTACGTTGGTGGCAGGACAGTACCGTTGCGCAGCTACAAAATGCCACCAAACACCTAAGTGTTTTCCACGTATTTTTATCTCTTGTCAATATCTTTCCTCCGGGATGGTATTAGAAGTCGTTTTGGACATGGTTTTGGTCAAACATCGGGAATATAAATCATCAATAACTTTTAAGTTGTTGAGTTTGTAAATGTAAAAATTATATGAGTAGATTTGTCTTAAAAAATAATTTGATAAATGTATACATATATCACATCTCTATAAAATTTTTTTATAATAATAAGAGGTCAAAGTTGTGTTTTGGAGACCGGTGTCGCTGTCCTAAACGACTTCTAATACCATCCCGGAGGGGGAGTATGTACGTTGTGGAGGGTGAAGGTCGGCATGCAAACAACCCCTTAAATGTAAGAGCCGAACATAAACAGTTGAATCGGTAACTAGGCACCCCAAACTTGAGAGGATCCTCAAATCCTCTTCTCACCCTCAAATTTCCATTACGGTGATTCCTCTCCTGTGCACAGACGGAAGTGGGAAGCACATCTATCTGTCCATGTCTAACCTCACGCCGATCCTCCTCTGTTTCCGGCAAGGTCTTTCGCCAACGCGGCTCTCTCCGGGGCCGGGCCCTGGCATGGCACCCTCTTGGCTCCCTCCTACTCCCTCCGTCCCTTTATGTATGTCGCCCGGGAAGCGTGTCTGTGAGGGGAACACGGTTTTTTAGAGACAAACATTTAGGGACAGAGGGAGTAGCATTTTACGTCTCAGTCTCATATTGAATCTATTGATGTCCCTCGATCGATTGATTGGTCGGTAGTCAAAGATCGGCATGATTATTGATGGTGAATACTACTTTTTTCACAACTAGATGGGCGCACACCCCTTATCTAATGGCTCAGTTTGCTCCATGATCAACCCACTCTTACCCACTTCTAAAAAAACACACTGCTGCATGGATTTGTCCACCCAAAAAAACACCCATGCACGAATCTCAAATCAAAATGAATGCTAGGAGATAAGGGGTGGGTGCACACACCTGATTGTGGTTTTGATTTTCTACTCCGCTTGTGATAAGAGATCGAGCGAGATTATTGCAAGTCGCACGTCCAATCTTTGGCTGTCAGCGATCATATTCTTCTCCCATTTTGTTGCACTGCGCTAGCTCCTCTCCACGTTGCCGGTCGTCCATTGCGATCGAGTAACAAATTCGATTGACCGAACAATTGTGCGGCTGGAGATCCAATCATCTTTGTTTCCAAAGTGGCTGGACAAGTGGACACACATAATGTCACTGTCATTTTCAGAAAACGACCCACCATTGCCCGTATATATATTTCCTGCCATATTATACATGTATGTATATATGTAATTATGTATGCGTAGTACAGGAACAGGTGTAGATATTGATGATGTTGCATTCATTCATGCCGTTTTGTTTGGCCAGCACTAACTACACGGTACAAGCAAACTGATCGATCATGTGAGAGACCACCGATCGACATGCATATGCACCTTCCGGGAAACTTCCTGTGCTCGATCGTACGTCAATGGTGTCTCATCCATCGTCTCTCCTCCACTCGCCAGAACGAGACGTGCAGCCGCTAGCGACGACTGTGCTGGCGCACTAGCTCACTGCCACTGGGCACAGCACGCAGACAGCTACGCACTACTATACAGCACGTAGCCCAGCGGATGCTTGCTGCTTTGGAGGTGGTTTGGACACGTACGGCCACCTCCACTCAACCGGCTGTTCCCCAAAACCGTGTTGAAACTTGAAACCGACTGGCATGGTGCTGGTGGTCTGCTGGCTCACTTGCACTAACCTTGTCAGCACCCGTGTACCGGAGCCTGACAAGGAGCAAGACCCCGCTGAAGGAACTCGGGCCTCGCTGCGTGACCCAAGGCCCAAGCGCCAAGCTCGGCCCAACACACGAGTCTCAGGACCAGCGTGGATGACCTGAGTACAAGAGCCCGGTGCTGTGGACCCGAAGGGGGCATGAATCATTTTCTGTAATTCAAATTACTTGCCTGCTCCTACTTTTCCCCTTCTCCTTCCCCGTTCATCGCTGCGGCGAAACTCTGCTTGTAATCGAATTCGTTGAGATATCGTAATCCGGCCGAGAAGTGCTAACAATCTGGTATCGAGACTCGTCTCGGATCCCGGATCCTCTTCCTCACCACCACTTCACTCGTCGGCAAAGAATCGCCGGCGTCATGGACCCCAACATCCAGTTGGTGCTCGACGGGCTCGCCGGTCTGAACCGCCGCCTCGACGCCAGCGAGAGGCCGGCCCGACCGCCGCTTCACCGAGCTCGAGACGACATCGGCGGAGCGCCACCGCGCCATCGACGCCCGCGTCACCGACGTCCACGCGCCGCGATCGACAACCGGGAGGTTGCGCCGCCAGATCCGCAGATTTGCCGCGGTGGGCGGGCGCCCGCCGTTCTCGAAACGAACCGCCAACCGCGAGTCCGACTTCAACACCTTTGGGCGGATTGAGTCGCTCCGTACCCACCACGTCGCCGACGAGTGTGTCGCCGCGTCGACGACTTGGAGACGACGCGCCGGTCCCTCAACAACGCGTCGGGCGCCCGGTGTGGATGGCGTCCCTCGATGGCCTCCTCGGCTACTCACGCAACATCGGCGGTCGGCCGCATCCCGTGTGCTCGACGCCATGTCTCCGTGGCGTGGTGAAAAGCGGCCGATCCAGCGGCCGCGCGCCCATCCGGCCGGACCAACCGCCAACCCGCCCGTCGTTGGGCGCGGCGCCGGATCCGGGCCGTGGACGGCCCTGGATCCACGAATCTCCACCTGGTACGCCCAATCCCCACTGTTTCCATGTCTCGAGTTCATCCTGTCCGGTGTTACCTCCACATCCCAACATCCCTAATCCTATCCACCAACCACCACCTCTGCAACCAATTCCACCACTACCCAATCCCATTCATCAACCTACGCTTCCACTTCACCAATCCACTCCACAATCAGCTTATCCTCCATTAGCCACTCAGTTTGCCATCCCAGCCTTACCCACCACCTCGCCCACCTGATTTCCAAGGCCACCAACACAACGGAGAGGTCGTCTTCCGAAGGTGCCCTTTCCCAGATTCGATGGTGATAATCCACGTCGCTGGCGCCATCGCGCAGAAAAGTACTTCCGCATGTACTTTGTTGAGGAAGCACTTTGGATCGAGTTAGCTGAGATGCATTTTGATGGTCCAGCCTCCCTGTGGTTCCAGTCCATCGAGCACTTACTTCCTACCCTTGGCTGGCCAGAGTTCTGTGCCCTGCTACATGATCGCTTCGATCGTGTACGCCATGAGTCTCTCATCCGCCAGCTCTTTCATGTCCAACAAACAGCCACCGTCACAGAGTACATTACACAGTTTAACCAAATCACAGACCAACTCAAAGTATACACACCTGAACACGATGAGTTATTCTTTGCCATGCGGTTTGTTGACGGTCTCCGTCGTGATATCAAAGCCGCTGTTATGCTTCATCAGCCCCAAACCGTGGATTACGCCGCTCGTCTTGCTTTATTACGGGAGGAGGTGTTCTCGGAGTCACGCCCCCTCGGCACGGTGATTGGTCTTCATCCGGGGACAGCGGTGGGGTCGTCTCGTCGGCCTCTACCTCTACCCGCACCGCCGCTGCGTCCTGGCACTGTGGCCACACAGTTGCCACAGCCGTCAGCTACTACGGCTACATCTCCGCAACATTCTCCAGGTGCTGCTGTTACAACTGAGAATCCTCTGCTCGCTCTGAAGCGCTTTCGTCGAGCTCAGGGTTTATGTTACAAGTGTGGAGCCAAGTGGTACCGTGATCATCAATGTGCCCCTGAGATTCTCCTTGCAGTGGATTCTGTCTGGCAATCTGTGGACTCTATTCCATGTGATGACGATGACACCGTCCCTGAGGAACCGGTGACAGAGCAAGTTTTTCTAGCCATCAGTAAGTCTGCTTTGGGCTCTGCTATTTCAGGTCGCGTTATTCAGTTGGCTGGGTTGATTCAGGGCTTGCCAGTTCGTATTCTAGTTGACTCTGGTAGCTCAGCTTCTTTTATCAGTGCCTCCTTAACCACTCGGCTTCCTAATGTGAGTTTGCGTACGACTGACAGCTCCGTAAGAGTCGCAGGTGGTGGCATCCTACCTTGCATTCAGTTGGTACAACAGCTGCAGTGGTCAGTTGGCCCATGTTCCTTTATTTCTGATTTCAGGGTCCTGCCATTGGTCTCTTATGATGTTATTATTGGCATGGATTGGTTGGAGATGTTCAATCCTATGCTAGTTCATTGGCAGCACAAGTGGTTGATGATTCCATATAATTCTGAATGGGTGTTGTTGCAAGGTATTGATTCTGTTCTCCCAGATAAACTGTTGTTACATGTGTGTCAGTCCATTTCTGGTGATGCTGCTATAGCAGAGACAGACCATCTACCTCCATATATTCAGTCTCTATTAGACAGATTTCCCATGGTGATTGATCCACCTACTGAGCTGCCTCCCTCAAGACCTTGCAACCATACAATACCTTTAATCCCAGGAGCTCAACCAGTTTTTATCAGGCCTTACAGATACCCTCCAGCCCTGAAAGATGAGATTGAACGTCAAGTATCCGAAATGTTGCAACAGGGATTGATCAGGCCTAGTGCAAGTCCATTTTCCTCTCCAGTGTTGCTGGTTAAAAAGAAAGATGACACTTACAGATTTTGTGTCGATTTCAGGCAATTAAATGCAATCACAGCCAAGTCTAAATACCCAGTCCCTGTGTTTGATCAGCTAGTGGATGAATTGGGTCAGGCTAGCTGGTTTTCTACACTTGATCTCAGAGCTGGTTTCCACCAGATACTGTTGCAACCAGGAGAAGAGCACAAGACAGCTTTTCAGACACACTGTGGGCAATATGAGTTCAATGTGATGGCATTTGGCTTAACAGGGGCACCTGGTACTTTTCAAGGAGCAATGAACTCTACTCTAGCTCCTGGCCTTCGTAGATTTGTCATTGTATTCTTTGATGACATCTTGGTTTATAGTAAGACCCTTGAGGATCATTTAGCTCACTTGGAATTGGTGTTTACTTGGCTTGCAAAGGACAAATGGCGCCTCAAGCTGTCTAAATGCAAATTTGCCCAAAGAGAGATCTCTTATCTGGGACATGTGATAAGTGAGAGAGGTTTATCCACTGACAGACTCCAAGATCACAGCCATTACCGAGTGGCCTACACCAACTAATACCAAAGCTCTGAGGGGTTTCTTGGGTTTAGCTGGCTACTACCGCAAGTTCATTCGTCATTTTGGTGTCATAGCAAAACCATTGACTGAACTTTTGCACAAGGATGTGTTGTTTATTTGGACCTCGGTTCATGCTTTTCGCTTTTCAAGCTCTCAAAGATGCATTGAGTTCGCCTGATCCTGGCGATTCCCGATTTCTCAATTCCATTTCACATTGAGACGGATGCTTCTGGTTATGGCATTGGAGCTGTTCTACTACAGAAGGGCCACCCATTAGCATTTATCGGCAAGGCTTTATCTCCTAGAAATCAAGGATTGTCGGTTTATGAGAAGGAGTATTTGGCTGTTGTTGATGCTCACTAACTCATATTTTTATGCATCAACCATTCATGGAAAAGAACTAAAATAAAATTAGATAACCTTATTAGGTTTTCTACTAATGAATTCCATGAGTTTTGGTAAAGTTGTGATTTGCGGGACTTAACGTAAAAATCGCCAGAAATGACGTGGCATACCGACCAACGTAACGCAACGCAATCCAACTCCGAAAAACAAGTCCGAAAGGCTACGGATCTCTCCCGACGTGAACTAACTTCGGAACCAAGAAATACATTATCTAGAAGACTCCGGAAGGCACGACGATCGACGGGACCCGGAGGGGAGACCCCCCCGGGCCGATCGGCCCAACTATTAGGCCGATCGGCCCCCCTGTGCCGCCGCCTCAGCCCGCTTCGAACGTTCCTCAACCGCCTCCAAGACTCGATCTAAACCGGTTGATTTGAGTCGGTTTGATCCGAGGGCGACGAAAGAAGTGCGGGATTGATTCAAGGTTAATACCACATCGCTCGTTGAAGTAGAAGAGACAGAGGAAGACCGATATATAAACAGCCCAAGACCCCTCAAGCCAAGACAAGTCCAAGTTTGATCTAAAGCTTCACGCTCAATAAGAAGTAGATCAAGGAAGAGCCAAGACAGAACAAGAAGAGGAGACACCACGAGATAGGATAGCTAATTCATAGCTCTTTGAGCCTAGATTAGATAGAAAGTCAGGTTTAGAGAAGAGAGAGTGTATGCTCCGGGTTTCGATCGATAAGTTACACTATGGATCAATATAATTATTGTTTTCATACACCTTCGTGCTATTTAATTATTATGCATACAATTAGTTTACTTACACTTTATTCTAGTCATAGCATATTTGATATAGTCATTATTCATGGTAATTCGAAGTACTTATTCGTAGAGCTCCTAGTATATTACAGTTGTATGCTAGGTAATAGAGAGTATGTAAGCATGGTGCTTAGATATAATTTATTTGCGGATTCACCTTATATGCCGGGTCGTGTGGTAGATCGTGGTGGTGACAAAGACTATTGAGTCCTTTGCAATCCTCCCCCGTGTATAAGACTAGTCGATAATGATTCTTGGGATGATCTTGTTTCGTTCTTGATTTTCTTAAGTAATCTTCTTGGGTACACATTTTTATTTATGGTTTTGATTTATATATGATCTTATGCTATGCCTGTTTATTTCCACTTCGTAAATTCTTTGTATGCTACATAAGAACTGTCCCGTCTGTCATAAATCCAATCCTAATCTAACTAGGAATTAATCTTATCCTATTGTTCACCACGTGCACCTCACCTGCCTTATATACCTTATCATTATTATCTTTTATTGGCTCACCTGTTTAAGTAAATGCTAAACCACCGAATCTCATTAGTCTTCTATCACTGCCCTTAATCAAATGAATTGTTAATCTTATCTTCCTCGTGGATTCGATATTTAAAACCCTCCCGGGTGAAATGCTCATTGGATATCCGTGCGCGCTGCGGATCTATTTCTCTCGTAAGTTAACAAATACCAACAAGCATTTCGGCGCCGTTGCCGGGGAAGATTTAGATAACTTTTCTTTTTGATTATTGATAGATGAATTCTAAGTGTGGATTTGCTACTTAGCATCCCTCGCTTAAACAGATTTACCCGCTTATTGTCTTTTTTCCATCTTACTTGCGTGGTATTAACAAGGTTAGACTGCGTGATTCACTATACTTCATCATCCGAATCAAGTCAACCAAAGAACACCAAGTTCCGAAGCCATGCTCGAAAAGACGCGTTGCGAGAGTTCTCTCGCTCCAAACATCGAGAACATTCGCTTTGGACCTACACTTCAAATCAATCATGAGTTCGAGCTCAAGGCAAGCCTCATCAACATGGTGCAAGCTAACCCGTTTGAAGGAAAGACACATGAAGATGCAAGCACTCATCTCCGCACTTTCATGGAGATAGGCGCCACCATCAATATCAAGAACATTCCCAAGGACATGATCCCCGCTCCGTTTATTCCCTTTCTCACTATCGTGAAGAGCGAGGCAATGGTTCTACTCCAAATTGAACAAAAGATAGACACATGGGAGAAATGTTCAACCACATTCTTATCAAAATTTTTCCCCATAGGCAAAACCAATGCCTTACGTGGAAAAATTACCAACTTTTCAGCAAAAGGGAGAATCTATTCCGGAGGCATGGGAACGTTTTCAAGAATACATATCAGATTGCCCTCACCATGGAATGGAAGAATGGATGCTCTTACAAGGATTCTACCATGGACTAATTCAAAAACCAAGAGAGCATCTAGACGCCACCGCTGGAGGATCATTCTTATCACTCACACCAGGGAAAGCCAACATACTTATGTGTAAGATATCGTAAAAATCAAGGCTGGACCTCAAGAACACCCAATACCGTCATCAAAGTGAAGAAATAGAAGAAGAACAAGAAGACTTGAAGGCAAAGATTAAACGGGATGGACGTGCTACTAAATTGGCTTGAGGAGCGAGCCAACTACAAGAAGGATCGACAAGCTTTACAAGACTACATGAACGCTTCAAGAAGTTCAAGCTTGGTGGTTCACTTAATCAGCACCAACCCAAAAAGAAGACCCGCAATCACGACCGAATTTTTACAGGTAAGTATTCGTGTAATAACTTTAATTCGGTAATAAATTCAAGCAACCTTCTTTACGAGAATTAATTGAAGAGCAAGTTAAAATTAATGATAATTTCTCTAAGAAGTTAGTTGCTAATGATAAAATTCTAGAAGATATAAATGCTAAAATGGATAACTTTTCTCGCTATGATAAAAGAGCAAGTTGCTTTTAATATCAAACTAGAATCAAAATTATCAAAATTGTCTCATCGCTATGCCTCGTTGCCACTAATCATGAGCAGGTACATAACATCCGAACGAGAGGTGGTAAGCAAACTACCGATCCACCATACCCCGACAGAGAGCAAAGAAGACCTTCGGCTAGGAAACCTACGGCACCGCAGCCCACCGCACAACCCGTAGTACCGCCAACATTCCCGAAGACAAGGATGATGACGTAGAAGAAGTTGTGCGCCAAGAACCCGTGGGACAAGACTTTCACGACACCAACTTCCTACCATATCCAAGAAGAATAAGAAGACCTCAAATTGATGATCAATTCGGCAAATTCATAGAGGTAATCCGAAACTTTATATTAATGTACCTCTTCTAGATGCCATGCGTGTCCCTACATACGCCAAGTACATTAGAGATATCTTAAACAAGAAGAGACCATTACCAACCACGGAGATCATCAAGCTAATGTAAGAGTGTAGTGCGGCAATCCTAAACACATTACCCATCAAGAAAAAGGATCCAGGATGCCCCACTATAGAGTGCTCAATCGAGATCAATATTTCAACAACGCACTCGTGATCTTGGAGCAAGTGTCGGCAGGATGCCCAAGGTTGTCTTCGACAAGCTCAAGCACCCTACCTTGGTTCCAACATCAATGTGTCTACAACTAGCGATCAATCGGGCCGCTACCCGTTAGGAATCGCCGAGAATGTTCCAGTTGAGGATCCGGGAGTTCTTTGTGCCGCCGACTTCGTTGTAATCGACATGCACCCGCATCTGTGGTCTCACTCATCCTCTGACGACCATTCCCGAAAGCACCGCCAACGCTAACATCAACGTCGGCCGGAGAGATCACCTTTGAGATCAATGGAAAGGAGGAGAAGTTCGCCTTCAAACCCGCACTGTAACTCGCCACCAATGCGAACATGATCGATCAAGAGAAGACGATGCCGACGAACCATCCTCTCCGATGGAGGATGCAACGGAGGACTAGAAGATTGGAAGGTCCCCGCTCGAGGACCTTAACTACGGACGACCCGCCGTAATTCGGTAAAAATTTAAAAATCCAAAAATATTTTATTCTTTGCATTTATCTTCTCGCAATTTAAATTCCTCGCACTTTTACATTCACCATAAAAAGAAAAATTACGCCCCATGATTAATAATTTATACGGAGTAAAGCCCGTTTAATTACTTTTCTCGTGGTGGCATAAAAATAATTTTACTTACTGCTATTTTACTTCTTTCATTTTTTATTCAGAAAAATACAAAAAAATATTACAACCTTACAAGTGGGACCCATATGTCATAGGGACAAAACATCAAATCATCACTTTCTTTTTATTCCTTTTCTCCTCCACCATCCAATTTCCACCAAAGATATTTCCACTTGACCTAACATATACTATTCTAGCGTGGAATTTCAGCAAATAATAGATGGTGGAGAGGGCAACCGAAGGGGCCCACTTGTGGGGCCGACCGCCCAATAATCAGCCGATCGCCCCCCCCCGGCCTATAAATAGAGCCGCCCACCTTCTTCTCTTCTCATCCCAATCAACTAGAAATTCTGGTTTCCAAAGAGAGAAGAAGAACCGCCTTTGAGCAGATTAGGAAAGAATTAGAGGAGAGAAAAACTTAGAAGAAAAAATCCTTTAGAAATCCTCTCGCCAAAATCCTTTAAAATGTCGCCCTTGCTTGAAGGCTTCACGGCCACGCTCAAACTCGGGCCTGGTTCCGAGCAATCAATGAGCACCGACACAAGAGCAACGCCATCACCTCTAGCTTCTCCGTCTCCAATGCCTTCACCAAGCCAAGGTAAAAAACTCGACCTTAGACGTACACCTTCATTTGCAAAGGTGAGAAGAAAGGAGTAGGTATAATAAACTTAAGAACGTAGATTTCTCACTTACTCCTATGCTAGATAATACATTCATGGACCGTATAGGAATTTTACCGTAATTCAATACTATTTTTCAAATTCGGGATGGTCTTCTTTCTACGACACCTCTCCGAGAGGGGGTGTGGCTTCTCACATTAGAATTTTTGTGCACACTAAATTACACCGAGGATGGGTACCGAGTGACCTTTCGGGTATTATTCCGCGCACTTACACGATGACATGGAGACAACTCTTGCCGCACTAGGTTTTGAGTCAAGTCGCCCCATAAATGTAACCTCCACCTTAAGCGACTTCAACAGGGGAAGTATTCGGAATAAAATCACGGGAAGGGTATGTTCCACCGACCTCGCACAAATGACATCCACCTTCCAACACTAAGATTCTTACACAAATGGATGGCCCTTGTCCTTTTCCCACTAAAGGACAATATCACCAGACGAGCAGCATCGAGAGCCGGCATTCCTATATGCCGTTAGAAGGACATCCGTTTCACCTGTTATGTCACTAGTAGACCATTGGCTATCACTCCCCAACTTAGTTGGAGAGATAAGCCGCACTTCATTAATCACTGTGATAGCCAATGATCTAGGCCTCGCCCGGGAGATGACACAACCATCACGCACATAACCACTCCACGAGACATCATAGGGTACGACTATTTCCTAAGTAGGCCGTTGGGTAAGAAAAGACCGAGAACAAGATATTACTACCTTCATAACAACAATGCAATCCCGTTACCTAACCCGGGATTAGGCATATACTCGGCAATCTTTCTTGATATATACGCAGTACGGCCGGTCCAACGTCGCCCATCCACGCCAAGCGCAGCTTCAACATCCCAATACGCAGGAGCCGACCAAACCCGGAGGGTGCAGCGCACCAAGCATACGAGGGCTTCGTGCCACCACATCCACGCCGCGCCTACCCGTGAGGATCGCCGCCCACACAGAAATGCCGAAGGTAGTCATGCCGCATTTATGCCGGCCCGTCATTCTTTTGCGGTGTTACGAGTACCGCGATCCAAAGAATATCCCGCCGGGGTATGCACGACAATATGCGCACCCTAATCAACACTCGTAACGCCCACTCCGACATCTTGTACAATCGCAAGAGTGGATGCGCAAAAGGGGAGAGCAAATGACGACATCCAGACGCGGTGGAGACCAACACCGAACAAATTGGAGAGACTTTTCGGCCGCATGGGACATAGGTAAGTGCATCAAGCAGCTTGGGGAGTGGTCCCCGTTAAAAACCACGGTGAGGGGAAACCCCCGTCAAACCAACAAACCGTCGACCCTTGGGGAAGGAGTGCCCCAAGGTAAGTATCTATCTACCTATTTATCTATTTATCTATATTACTATGGTTTTTAATTATTTAGCTATATATTTATATTTGAGTCCTGTCTATTTAGCTAGTATAAATAATATTTGGTTTTTAATATATATATAGGCGTGCTAAAAAAAAAAAAAATGAGAATAATAATTATATTGATCTCGTGAATTATGCTATAAGAACATGATAGATGTTGTTCCTCCGTGATCAATGCCTAGTCTACCATATTTATTTCTCCCAACATGGATATAATTGTTAAGATTCTAAAACATGCTTTGAACTTGAGTTCTGTGGGAGTATGATCTTAAATTTCAAGTCTAGGCAATTGACCGATATGATATGATAAAAGTTGAGCTACCATCTATCTTGTTCATATGTGACACTTAAATTTCGAGTATTAATCTTTGAATTTTTAAATGAGTTTCCTGTATGACATAAGCCCGATAAAATGAAATAAATGCCTTGTTGAAAATATGCTAAAATTGCTTCGTTATATATCTCTCTATGCTTTCAAGAGACTTGGGCATGACAAGCAAAAAATAAAATAAAAAGAAAAATATATATATGAGAGAAAAGTGAGATGAGAAAGAGGGAGAGAAATGAACAAGTGTTCTACTAGGCGAGAAGGGCCTACCTCCCTAATAAAAGAGATGAAAAATGAACAAATGTTCTGAGCGAGTAGAGCTCACATCTCAGAAAAAAGAAAAAGAAAAGGAGAGAGAAGAATGTGACAAAAGTCAATACGAGTGAGAAGAGCTCACCTCTCCAATTAAGTTGTCATGTAACCCGAGGTTCTTTAAAATTCATTGCCATAAAGAGAGATATATTTTCGTAAAACAAAAGAAGCAAAGAAAAGGGCTAAGAAATTAAATGTTCACTATTAATTGTTGTCATACAGAATACTGCGTGCTTTCACTTTATAATCTTTTGTAAAACTCCGGGGTTATAGTGAAACCACGAACTTGAGACATGGTGTTTGACTTAATTGTTCTATCTTTCAATAGTCCAAGATTCATGATGATAAAAACCCCATGCTCTCAAGTAAATATAAGCAAGTTTATGATTCTAAATTTTTCATCCTATCTTGGTCGAGATTTGATTTGGTAACACATTACGTAGTCTTGCTAGGGACTAGCAAGAGGTAAGCTTTGGGGAGTTTGTTGATGCTCACTAACTCATATTTTTATGCATCAACCATTCATGGAAAAGAACTAAAATAAAATTAGATAACCTTATTAGGTTTTCTACTAATGAATTCCATGAGTTTTGGTAAAGTTGTGATTTGCGCGGACTTAACGTAAAATCGCCAGAAATGACGTGGCATACGACCAACGTAACGCAACGCAATCCAACTCCGAAACAAGTCCGAAAGGCTACGGATCTCTCCCGACGTGAACTAACTTCGAACCAAGAAATACATTATCTAGAAGACTCCGGAAGGCACGACGATCGACGGACCCGAGGGAGACCCCCCGGGCCGATCGGCCCAACTATTAGGCCGATCGCCCCCCTGTGCCGCCGCCTCGGCCTCCGCTTCGAACGTTCCTCAACCGCCTCCAAGACTCGATCTAAACCGGTTGATTTGAGTCGGTTTGATCCGAGGGCTTACGAAAGAAGTGCGGGATTGATTCAAGGTTAATACCACATCGCCTCGTTGAAGTAGAAGAGACAGAGGAAGACCGATATATAAACAGCCCAAGACCCCTCAAGCCAAGACAAGTCCAAGTTTGATCTAAAGCTTCACGCTCAATAAGAAGTAGATCAAGGAAGAGCCAAGACAGAACAAGAAGAGGAGACACCACGAGATAGGATAGCTAATTCATAGCTCTTTGAGCCTAGATTAGATAGAAAGTCGTTTAGAGAAGAGAGAGTGTATGCTCCGGTTCGGATCGAAGAAGTTACACTATGGATCAATATAATTATTGTTTTCATACACCTTCGTGCTATTTAATTATTATGCATACAATTAGTTTACTTACACTTTATTCTAGTCATAGCATATTTGATATAGTCATTATTCATGGTAATTCGAAGTACTTATTCGTAGAGCTCCTAGTATATTACAGTTTGTATGCTAGGTAATAGAGAGTATGTAAGCATGGTGCTTAGATATAATTTATTTGCGGATTCACCTTATATGCCGGGTCGTGTGGTAGATCGTGGTGGTGACAAAGACTATTGAGTCCTTTGCAATCCTCCCCCGTGTATAAGACTAGTCGATAATGATTCTTGGGATGATCTTGTTTCGTTTCTTGATTTTCTTAAGTAATCTTGGGGTACACATTTTTATTTATGGTTTTGATTTATATATGATCTTATGCTATGCCTCTGTTTATTTCCACTTCAGTAAATTCTTTGTATGCTACATAAGAACCGGCCCCGTCTCATCATAAATCCAATCCTAATCTAACTAGGAATTAATCTTATCCTATTGTTCACCACGCACCTCACCCGCCTTATATACCTTATCATTATTATCTTTTATTGGCTCACCCCGTTTAAGTAAATGCTAAACCACCGAATCTCATTAGTCTTCTATCACCGCCCTTAATCAAATGAATTGTTAATCTTATCTTCCTCGTGGATTCGATATTTAAAACCCTCTCCCCGTGAAATGCTCACTTTGGATATCCCGGCGCTTATGATCTATTTCTCTCGTAAGTTAACAAATACCAACAAATATTATTCATGCTTTGTTGAGCAATGGCGCCATTACTTGCTCAATTCAGAGTTTGTTATCCACACAGACCATCAAAGTCTGGTGCATTTGAATGAGCAGCGTTTGCATACCCCATACCAGCAAAAGGTGTTTACTAAACTGCTTGGCCTTCGTTACAAAGTGGTGTACCGCAAAGGCTCAGATAACCTGGCGGCTGATGCCTTATCTAGGAGGGACCCTCCAGTCCAGTTGATGGAAGTGTCATCCCCTGTACATGTGTGGCTTGATGATTTGAAACTTTGGTATTTGACTGATGCTACAGCCAAGTCATTGATTCAGAAGCTGTTGTTGTCTCCTGATGCATGCCCCAATTATCAGCTGAAAGATGGCATCCTTTATTACAAACAACGCCTTTGGCTCGGTTCTAATGTGGCCTTACAGCAGCGAGTGCTGCATGCTCTACACAGCAGCCCTGTGGGTGGACACTCGGGCGCCCCAGCTACTTATCAGAAACTGAAACCACTGTTCTATTGGCCAGGTATGCGTGCTGCTGTTCTTCAGTTTGTTCAGAACTGCCATATCTGTGCTCAGGCAAAACCTGATCGTCGTGGGTACCCTGGTCTGCTCCAACCCCTTGAAGTGCCCACAGCATCTTGGCAAGTGGTGACTATGGATTTCGTGGATGGATTGCCTCATTCTGCATCTTACAATGCCATCATGGTGGTTGTCGATAAGTTCTCCAAATACTCACATTTCATTCCATTGAAGCATCCATATTCTGCTGCATCAGTGGCCCAAGTCTTCATGGATCAAATATACAGACTGCATGGTATGCCACTAGCCATAGTGTCTGACAGGGACCCAATTTTCACAAGTCTGTTCTGGAAAGCCTTGTTCAAATATGGTGGCGTCGATCTTCGCATGAGTACATCTCGCCACCCGTAGACCGACGGTCGACCGGCGAGTAAACCAATGCATGGAGACTTACCTGCGTTGTTTCTCTCATGCCTGCCCGAGTCAGTGGTCTCGATGGCTGCCCCTCGCCGAGTACTGGTACAACACAAGATTCCATTCCTCCATTGGTCGCACACCATTTGAGGTTCTTTATGGTTGCCTTCCACGTCATCTGGGTCTGAGCCCTGAGTCTGCAGTTGAGGTCCCTGATCTTGATGCTTGGTTGGAGGAGCGCAAGTTGATGCAGACAGTGGTCCAGCAGCACTTGCTCCGTGCCCAGACACGCATGAAGCGCCAGGCTGACAAACACCGTGTTGATCGTGAATTCCAAATTGGTGACTACGTTTATCTCAAGCTGCAACCTTATGTTCAATCTTCTGTTGCTCGTCGCTCGAACAACAAGCTCTCCTTCAAGTTCTTCGGGCCGTTTCAAATTGAGTCTCGCATTGGCAAGGTGGCTTATAAGTCGATTCTTCCAGCCCGGCGCATCGGTTCACCCCCTTTTTTCATGTGTCCCAGCTCAAAGCGTTCTCCGTGGCTCACGGTGGTAAGCTCTTCTCTTCCATCCGACTTGGTGCGGCTTCAGGTCCCCTGTTCGTCTTCTCGGCGCCGATCTGAGCGGCCGGTTCTCACCCAGTGGAGCAAGCCCTGGTGGAATGGTCTCACATGCCAGCTTCGCTTGCCACATGGGAATCGGTGGAAGTACTTCGCCAACAGTTCCCAAGATCACCGGTGTGGGGGCACGCCGGTTCTCAAGAGGAGGGGAGTGTCGGCACCCGTGTACCGGAGCCCGACAAGGAGCAAGACCCCCGCTGAAGGAACTCGGGCCTCATTGCGTGACCCAAGGCCCAAGCGCCAAGCTCGGCCCAACACACGAGTCTCGGGACCAGCGTGGATGACCCGAGTACAAGAGCCCGTGCCGTGGACCGAAGGGGGCATGAATCATTTTCTGTAATTCAAATTACTTGCCTGCTCCTACTTTTCCCCTTCTCCTTCCCCGCTCATCGCTGCGGCGAAACTCGCTTGTAATCGAATTCGTTGAGATATCGTAATCCAGCTCGAGAAGTGCTAACAAACCTTCTCTCTCAATCTACACGCGTCATTCTCGTCGTCAACGGTCCACCTGATGGTAATGTCCATTGTCCAGTTGGCCACGCTCAGCCTCGATTTGTTCTCGATCATGCAGCTCTCATCCCAATGATGCTACATCACACGTTAGATATTTACCAAGTTGTATAAAGTATTACATACAACTAATGATTAATTTAAAACTGGTTCATTTATAGTGTGTTTGGATCAGGGAGCCACGGCCCATCCTAGATGAGGTTCATGAATCTGTTCCACAAAGTTGATGGATTTATGGGTCTATTCTTCAAAGAGCTTGTGAGAAATCAAGTGATGATGCATAATTCTATTCTACAAACTAAAAAAAAGAGAAATCAATAGATGATGGCCAAACTCATTCCTCGAATCGAACACCATTTTACACTCTTTGTATTTGTTTCCTAATAGCACAATACCAATCTACTCCTAGTTGTATAAGTAGGTCTTCAATATGTATTTAGTTGAAACCTAAGATTAAGTTATAAGATCTCTTGTTGCATCCATTTATAGGACATTACTTATTTTGCTTTCAATTTTTTTCTTATTACATTAACTGTTAGTACACAATGGTGTAAACAATGGTTCCAGTCTGCACTACAACACTTAAAATATTGTCAGAGAATTAAACAACTAGTGTTGATATGCAATAATATAATATTTAGTCCAAAATCTACAAAGTTATCTAAAGTCGTTTTTTTTTGCTAGACCTAATATAGAAGCAAACACTCATATCCATGAATGCACGCACACACATCTTGCCTTTATGACTTATGAGTAACTCCGAAGAACTGAGTTGGGCCAGCAAAGATCAAAATCAACAAAGTCACCACAGACACACAAGAACGTTTGTCTAAAAATAAAATAATAACATCGGTAAACCCTGGATGAATCCAAAAAAACATATGAGCACCCGTGTCAAATCGAGTGGGTAGGTCCCAAAATAAGTAATCCAACCAACAAGACTTTATGTAAAGTAATTTAGTCGTAGGGGATAGGTATTTTTGTTGTAGAGGACAGTGGATGGTTGTGGTGGATTAATGATGGTTTAGTTTGGTCAACTTAATTGCGGGACGCTTATGATATGTTTCTCTATTGGCAGTCATATTCTAACTGTACATAACCTTTTTTTTTCCTTTCTTTTTTTCCCCTTTGAGACGAAAAGGCTAAGATTATACTGAACCAATTATATAGGCCGGCCGTTTTTAGTTAGTCTCTAGTGAAATGATTGCCGCTCCATTTGTCCGGAGAAAAACCAAGATGATGGAGACACATGTCACACCAGGGAGCAACGGCCACGAACACTATTTGGCGCACGCGCGCCACTTGAGATAGCGGCGCACGCGACGGAGCAGGGAGAGAAGAGGCGGGAAGCGTCGCAGGGGGCTGCCGGGCGGGTGGCGGGCGGAGCGGCCGGCGGCGGGGCGCCGCGGCCGGGCGGTGGGGCAGGCGGCGGCGCCCGCCGCCCCTAGCTTTAGGGTTCCGCCGGACTGCCCTCGCTTTAGGGTTTCGGCGAGGTCGCCGGGCGAAGCCCCGCCGCCTCCATCCTCTCCCCGGCTATAGAAGCTGCCCGGCCGGCCTGGTGGCGGTCGTGAACGCGCGCGGTGGTGGCGGATCGGCCGGCGGTGAGCGAGGCGGCGGGCGGCGCCGCCGCCGAAGCCGGGCCAGGGCAGCCCCATTCGGTGGGCATGGGCAAAGCGGCGGGCGATCGAAGCCACGGCGGCGGGGGGAGCAGGCGGGGGAGGGGAAGAAGGGGGTGCCGCTGTCGCGGCGCTAGGGCTCGCGAGAGCTCCGCAAGCTAGGGCCGCGGCCCTAGGTCGCCCGAGCTCCCGGCGAGCCCCCCTAGCGCCGCCGCGGCGAGGGGCGGGGCGGGGCGGGGGCGGGGGGGTGGGGAAGAAGAACAGTAAAGGGGCGGGCGGCGCCGCGACGCTGCATCGACGCGCGGCGCGCCACGTAGGATCGCCCAGCAACGGCTGGTGATCGAGAACATGGATCACTTTGCTTTCATGGATGGGCTCAATTAAAAAAAAAAAAAAACTTTTTCATGGACGGTCCTACTCCGTATCTGTCATATGAAAAGTGCGAAGATATAAAATAGCCGGGTCGGGAACTGCGTGAAGTGGACGCGCGGTGCAGGACGATATGCAAAGAACGGCATGCAATCGGGAACATTTCAGTGTATAGATAAATGAAGGCCCCCATGTGAGGTGCTGTTGTTGGAGGTTGGAGCTAGCATGCATGGTTTGGTTGGTGCGTGACAAGTGCGAGCTACCAGTGGTTCAGTAATCTCTCTCAGCTAGGATAATAGCTTCTCAATGATCATCGACCGATCGAATGCATAAATGGTTCAAAGGATACGCACCTGCAATCATCAACGGATAGATTCCCACTGGTCTATCATCGAGGTCGCGAATCTAATCTAAAGCGTAGGAAGAAATGCATGTGTGTTCTGTCTGTGTACTCTAGTAGTCTGAGTTGTTTCTTATATCGGAGAGGTTGCCCCCCAATTAAGTTCCCTGGGCGTGCTTAGTTGGGGGGTGGGTAGCTTTTATTTTTAAAACCTGAAACGAGATGTCTACAAAACTCTGTATTTTCGTTGCATTCGTAATGAAAATCGGTTTTACCGTTGTGGAAAAAAAAAAGAAATGCATGTGTGTTTCTTCATTGTTTAGCACTCAGGAATCTGATAAAATATCCCCTTCCGCAACACAAGCGCGAGGTCCTGTATGTGCTCATCCCCTACCGCCGCCAACGCCGGGGACGTCCCTCGACCACGAGCCGCTGACCGCCACCGCTTTCCGTGGCACACAATTGTTTTCCCTCTTAGTACGACACTCTAAACTCCACCGCTATAGCCGGTGCCGTCTGTCAGTGTTTGACCTATTTGCCCTCCTTGACAGCTCGTCATGGGAGGCATCTAGGATGTATTGGATTTATCTCAATTCTCTTAATGTAATACGGGCAAAAGATCGCTTTCGAAAAAAAAAAGAATGCGATGAAATACAGCTAGCGGCCGATCATATGATAGGTCTGCCCGGCACTGCACTGCCGTCGATCCTCGATGGGAAGCCAATTTCAGACTGTCTGGGAACGGACCTCATGCCGATCGACGACGTCGAGAGCGTCGATCCCCGCCGGGCGCCACGACGATGCACGTTTACCACGCACGTTGACAGAGGTAGTGAAGCGTGTGTGCATGCGTGGCATTACTCGCTAGCAGGCACGCCCGCCCTATCGTGTGCCACGCGCTGCGATTCAAGCGTCGGACCGCCGCCGGCGCCGATCGACGACGTCCAAATCGCACAGCAGTGTAGTACCTGCTCCGCTCCGCGGTCGACGTCGGCGCGGCACTGAGCTGCCGGCCGGACGGTTCCTACCACTAGCTCTACCTTGAGTGACAGCGTGCTCAAGTGGGCGGGCAGGCGGGCAGCCAGCCAGCGACGCGATGCGTGGAATTTACAAGGACGGCAACGTTACGCAGGCGCGGACCACGCCGTCGCCGTCGCCGTTGAGCACGCGCGCGGTCAGCTCTGGTCAGAGCACGCTTGTCCCGCCGCTTCGTTCCGGCTTCTCTTTCAGTTGTAGGCGCGGCGGCGGCGGTGGTGCCGGCCGTATTATGGCACGTAGGCCTGCTCTCTAACTCACCGGAGGCAGCTTGCGACGGCAAGCCGACATCAGCACAGGCACAGTACCTTTTTGTTTTTTGAGACAGAGAAAGAAACAGAGCATCGACCTACCCGTAGCCGTGAGCAACTCTACCTGCTACTCTACCTGCTATAGACAGCTTACAACACTATCTACGGCTGAACACTATCAAGATTGCTGAAATTTGGCATGATATCCGAGAGCTTGCAAAGGTTCTCTGTCTTTGGTGTTTATTTATAACTTCTATAAATCGAGAGGCAAATGAACACCACATTGCTGTGCAGTTGATGTCTCGGTGCGTTTAGTCGTGAATGAATGAATGGCAGCCCGATGCCCCAGTTTTTTCTTTCTTGAATACGTTGTGTATCATTGTATTAAGGAACAGAGTTTTGACAAAAAAAAAAAAAACGCGCTTTATCTATTGCAAAGTCTGAAATATAGGCTCCAGATATCTGCTGAGAAAAAAAAAAAAGATGACTGATGTGCGATTGGGCCTCTTCTCAGTGTTGGCTAAATGTGAGGCTGGAAATACCACCTGCGATGGTTTCAGGTCTTGGGCCGCCCACCGATGAGAAGTCGGACGTTTTCTATACTGGATACTCCACCGGCGTATAGAATGAACCAGCTATATAGTAATGAAACACTTGTCCTTCCATGGTAGTATATTAAGTATATATATAAAAAGAGAGTTTTTACTACGCTTGGAATTAATATTAGCCTTTCATTTGGTCCGATCTAATGGTTAAAAAGATATAAAATCAGATAAGAGGAACCAAGTGGCACGTAGAAACCGTGGCACAAGAACTAAATTATAATTAACATTGGAGGGTATAATGGTCTTTTTTAGCTCGATGAGGAGCTGCTTCCACTACAAACAAAAACTTCGTGTGAATCTGAATCAGCTTTGGTGAAATAAGAGTCGTCAAGTAAAAAAAAAACGTTCATCCCGTTCCCAGCCATCCTTGCTTCTTATCGAAAACGCCGCCGCCACCGGGCCGCACTTCCCGCCGCCGCGCGCGGCGTCCGCCCCACGCCGCCGCCGCACTTCCTGGGCCGACGCGCAGGCACACCACGAACTCGCTCCAAGCAAGGCCGCCCGCTATGCCATGGTCAGTCGCCTTGGCCGGCCACGCCCCATGGCCGCCACGCAAGTCATGAATCCAAGCCCGCAACGCTTTCTCCGAGCTCTGCAGACCGCCGACCGCCCGCGGTGCGCTGCGCGCTCCACCGAGACCTCTCCAACGCAGCGCGAACGGAGCGCTAGCTACGACCCGCCGCTTCCCCGCGGGCGGTGGCGGACGCCGACGGCTTCCTCGACGACCGATCGCGGATTGGTCAACGCGAGTCGAGCATCGCGATCGCGGGCACCGGTGGACGAGTCGGAGAGCTGGCCGCGCTATAAGGCTGGTGCCGGTGCCACCGTTAGGGCGCCACGGACTAGGCCGTGGAGCCCGCCGCACGCTGGCGGTTGGGCCCGCCCACGACGGGCGCCGCTGTGGGACGCTGGAGGCGCTTCGCGGGCGCTGGCGCCTGAAGCCGTCGCCGACGCGCAAAGCGCGCTGGATACGGGGCGTAGTTTTTGCGCGCGATCGGTGCCCATCGACCGCGGGCGCCGCAAAGACGCGGGCACGAAGCCGCCCCGCTGGGCGCAGCCGGCCGGCCGGGCGCGACTCCTCCTCACCATTCTCGCTTTGCTCGCCGCGGCGGCGGTCCTCCATATGCCGCCCGCTTGGCCTCGGCCCTGGCGGCCCGCATGGTTCCATGTGGACTGGATTGAGTGACTTTGCTTGGTAAAGTCACGTTGCAACTTTCTGTTCATCTCAGCCCTCCATTCAAGATCTAACGACTTTAAAGATGACCCAGTTGCCCATGGGTGCAGACAACATGGGGAGACCGTGATCGCCAAGTGGGGCCTACTTGTAAACTTCATCACCTACCTCCCGTTGATCCCGGATATCAACATGCTCAAGAGCTTCGCGCGCGCGGGGCCCGCGACAGCGTGTTAGCCGCCTCCACCGCCGTCGCGCCGCCCGCCACCGCAGAGGGGCGCAGAGCCGGCCTCCACCGCGCGGCGTGCTTGGCACGCATGGCCGCTATTGCGGGAGTCCGCCATGGCGCACGCCCCCGGCCGGCCGAACGAGCTCGTCGCACCGATGTCCGCGCCGCCGCCAAGGATGAGCACGGGGACCACAAATGAGGCCCACGCCGCACGGCAGCCGCGACTTCTAGGGGCGGAGGTCCCCGACGCCGAGCCGCGCCCGGGCGGCACCGACGCCGAGCCACCGGCCCATCCATGGGCGTGCACTCGACCTTGCACCATCTTTGAGTGCAGCTCCCCGGCACGCGCGGGAGCAACACGCCACACACCGAAAGCACCACCTAAACTCGTCGCCGCCGCGTCTCGAGTCGCCCGCGACACCCGACGCGCCACCGCCGCCCTCCTCATCCGGTGAAGCCGCCGCGGTCCCGAGAGATGCCGCCCGCCGCAAAGAACGAGCGGCCGCGACGCGAACCGGGCCCAGAGCCGGTTGGGCGCGTCGCGCCTCCCGGCCGCGCTGCGCCGGCACCCAAAGTCGCCAGATGCACGGAGGTGGTCACGCCCCTTCCACCGAGTGGACAGGAAGTAACTAAGCCCGAACTTATTAGCTAACAGACTTTCAAGTCGTTGAATCTTGAATGAAGGGCTGAGATGGATGGAAAGTTGCAACGTGACTTTACGAAGCAAAGTCACTCAATCCAGGTCCGTTCCATGCGGGGAAGAGGAAAGGAACGAGGAAAGAGAGACTCCAGGCACATACGAAAAGTACTAATCTACCCTTAATGACTAAGATTAGGTAGAGGAACCGGCAATTGGCAACTCAACGGGAGGAAGCACCGTAAAAATTCTCATATAAAAAACAAATATGACAAGGTTTGCTACAGTGAGCAGCACACTATAGCTAGAAGACTAGAGACATAGACGAAACTACTATTTCCAGCTGCTGGTTCCACGAGGAATGGTCGCGATCGCATTTTGCTCTTGAACCCCACAAGGCCACACAAGGCCACAACCCAACAAAAAGCCAACCATGGAAAGACAAGTGGTCCGGCCCAAGCCCAGATCAACCGTTGAACCATGACCCACCGCCGGCCCACCACAAAACCCGCTAGCCTGCCTCCTCTCGGCTCGCACCCGCACCTGTCTTGTTGACCTTTGTTTGACCACCTGGCCCCTTCCATTCCACCCTGAGATTTCTCCTCTCCTGCCTCCGCTCCCCTCGCTAGGGTTTAGGGTTCTACAGCACCAGGTAGCCACAATGATGCACCACCACCTCTCGCGCCTCCTCACCCGCCGCCGCCTCCTCCTCCCCCCCTCTCCCCGCCGCCGCCGCCGCCGCGCTCTCCACGCCCCCCAGGCGCGCCTACGCCCGCCGCGCAAGGCGCCGCCGCCGCCAGCGGCGGACGCCGACGACCACGCCGCAGCCGCCACCGCTTCCCCGGTAGCGCCGGCGGCGGTGGAGGTGACGGCTGACTCCCCACGTGGCAGAAGAAGAAGCTTCCAGGCGAGCTTCCGCGGCCACCCACCATCCCGTTCCAGCCGCGCGTCGCTAATGTCGTGCAACTCGTCGGCACCGTCTGCGCGCCCGTGCACGTGCAGCAACTCCCCGACGGACGATTCATAGCGGTCTCCGTGATCGTGCACGACCGCGGCACCAACTTGCCCAAGTTCTGGTCAGTGGGCTGCTTGCTTGCTTTCCCTTGTTGCTTTTTTTTTTTTTTCCTGCTGTGCTATCATCACTTTGTACGACACCGTAATGATTCTAGTTGGAAGGTCTGTTTTCATGTTAGGATATGTTGACAGTGGGATTGCTCGTTGGTTTGTCGAAACGACTAACTAAATATATTGCTGCCTTGTTATCTGTAAAAAAAGAAAAAGAAAAACTGTGAACCAAATTTTGGACCTGCTTGATTGCCACATAGCGTTATTCATCTTCTTATGCTGCAAATTTAGGCATATTCCTTTGCATTTAGTTATCCATAATTTATAGCCATTGTTTGAGAGAGGTTGTCTAAACACCAGAAGTATCTGGAGTCTAAAAATGTATTGAGGACCATCAGAAGTATCTCTTTTGTTGTTTCTGAAGTAGTTTCATTAATCTTACTTTTTGACATGTCTGTTTTCATTTTTATGCCCATTTGAATATTCTGATGCCCCAGTGGTTTTACATTCAGGGTTCCCATAGTTTTCAAAGATGACTTGGCACAAGTAGCTGCTTGCCACTTGAAAGAAAATGACCTTGTCTCTGTGTCTGGAAAATTAACTTGTGATTCTCCACCTTTCCAGCTTGCTGATGGCGAAGCAAACATTCAGGCATGTAGCTATTGCTCATATTTATTTTCGCCGTTCTGTTTTGTGCGAATGTCATGGGGTAGGCAGATGCGTCTTGTGTTCAGTGCAAATCTAGTTCGCCCTGCATTTAATATTTGCACCCTTTTTATTTTGGAAAAAAATGTCCAACATGCAACTTTGACCTCTGTATAACCCCCTAAACTAGCTCTTGGTTCGAATGACTCACCCAACTATTTCAACTGTTCCAATCTCCCCCTTAGTAAGTTTCTTCTTTTTTATTTTCTCCATGTACCAGTTGAGTTTAAAGTTAATTTTTTAAACAACAGCAGACATCATAAGTTGTTTTAAAACGGACTATAAGATTCTTTTTAATCATTTTTTCGTAAAATTTTGATATCTTGATTCAATTTGTTATTATATGTCCTAACCTTTCAAAATAATGGTGAAAAGTTCATAATAAATTTTGAACATAATTTCTGATGTTTGCTATCATATCACAAAATTTTAACTTAAAACTTAGCTTGTTTATGGAGAAACGAAAAGAGTGACAAAGCTTATTAAGGGTAAATTGGACCAACTGACATTAAAAAAAAAATTTGGACCAACTCAAACAGGGGAGTAAATCAACAAACAAATAGAATAAGTTCTTGGGCTTATTTGGACCACATGGCTTTGCTTGGGTCAGCGGGGAGGGAGTTGGGTAATTTGGACTTTTCTTTTGCAATAAAAAACTCTGAGCAATTGTAAATCTCTCAAATTTATTTAGTATAATGGCCTTTCTTATTATTCTTATTTTAAGCGATCAAATGAAGACGACTGCAAAGCTGATTAAATGTTAAATCTGTTCTAGGTGTTAGCAAATTCGCTGAACTTTGTTAATGGTAAAGTTGTTGAAATGGATGCCATACTTGATGAAGACGAAGGATTTATGGAGATTGTTGAGCCTGAAAAGAAAGTTGAAGTTAAAAAACCCACCTCTAAATTTCCGCCTGGCACAGTTTCAGGTAATGTATCTCTTTCTGTCAAGTCCCCTAACCCTGCTCTGCTATGTCACGAGGTCATCTTGTTTATGTCCTCCCAAGGCTGCATCTACCAGAAAGCTTCAACTTGATGAAACTGACTTATTGAGTTATTTCTAACATTTGACTGTGTTTGATGAATTCTTGCTGGGTTGTTTCTTTGTTACCAGATAGGGGCAATAATAACAATGAATATCTTTTTCTGCGGCTTTGCCAAAATGCATAATTCTGAGTCTATAATTCATCAAATTGATTGCTGAATGATGATCCTGATTAGCAGATTTGCCAATTTATCATGTTGATCTTGTTCCAACAACTTTGTAAACCGGTCAATACTGTTGGAACTATATTGAGGTCTCAACTAATGGTTCTGAAAGCAACTCAGGAAACCTCTATGGCTATACTTTTACTGCACATTTGATGTTTTGAGTTCATTAGAACATATTCACTCATAGCTCACTTTTGCGTAGTATATGTACTTGTAGGCTAGCAAACAGCTGGTTACTGCCTTACAGTTTGTGCATTGTAGTACGCATAGAAGTTCCAGAGAGGTACCACTTCATTCAAATACAACTAAAAAATGTTTGAATAGGAATCAGCAGAAGCGCTGTACCTCCTATGTTTTTTCTTAATGTCTAGTTTCTATATTTGATTTGATAGAATACACTTGTCCTATGGTAGGATCTAGGTCTCTAAATTCTTGGTCCCTAAATTTCATTAAGTGGCCAGTTGATCTTCTAATTACCCTAATCAGCATGAACTTGCCTATGTGGAGCGAAAAAATGGCATCTGACATGTAGTCTACATGATACAGCAATGACCATGATCCTGTGGTTGATCATAGGGACCTTTTTGGTCTACAAGCTAAAGTCTAAAGTGCACATATGTAAATATTTGCTAAATAGTGTGCTTTAGGATCTCCAGTGACACACTTAAACAAGTATAGGGAGCTATATATGCATTCTAAGAGTACAAGGACGTAGACAGCATGGTGGGCACGGACAAGTTTAAGGACCTCCAATGCATTTTCCTCATTTGATTTCAATTGTGAATTAGATAACACATGCAATTTCTGATGATAGCATGATATTGGATCCTCAGGTTATAGGAACAAGTCGGATAAGTTAAATAAACTCTGGAATGATGTTATATCTCGACCACAAGATTGGATTGATAACCGGCCTCAGAAGGAAAATGGATCGGTGAGGACGTAATTTTTCATAGAACGATAGAAGTTCCCCTTCAAAGAAATACAGCAAGCTATACTGACACTTTTATAAATGCAGAGGAGTGCAAAATATCCTGATTTTAAAAGCAAGGTTTCAGATGAGCCACTCTGGCTTGACAGTGCACCAACATCAGTTCGTGAAAAGTTGGATGGTTTGGTTTTTGGTAGTTCCTATGCTGCCACAGGAAGAAAACCTTTTGGTAATGATACACAAAAAGGTAAAATCTAACCCTTTGTTTTGTTTATTTTCGTTTTTGGGTACTAAGAATCTAAGATAATGAAAGCAGGTACGAGTACAAACTGGACGAAGCCTAGGAACAGCCCGGATGCTTCTTTTGCATCAAAACAAAAACTCGAAGGTGGTACAAAGACTGTTCTTTATTATCTACTAGTACATGATGTTTAATTGTACAAAAACAATCTTGAGACAATGCTTACTGCTTTATTGACTCTGAGTTTAGTGTATTCTTGTTTTGTTATTTTCCCGGGCGCATAGCCAGATAATACCCTAATCTTACATATGGTTTGTGTTGCATGCTGATGTGTATGGCCTTACTTGTAGTTTTGACTCAGTCATCCTATTTGACAAATTTTGCTTGCTTGAGTAATTCTTGGACCTTTTTAACCAAAGCCTTTTTTTTCTGGAACAGAAATAGGTAGTTTTGAGTTGTCAGACATCTGACCTGTTTTACTGATGACACATTTTGCTTTCAGAGGACTTGTGGCGAGATCTTGTGGACAATCCAGCAAACTGGTGGGACAACCGAACAGACAAGGTATGTATAAAGGAAAGAATGCATCTTCTTAACTAGTCTCATGTTCCCATATTTGTGCTAAACATTGCAGTTGTCTTGTTTGACATACAGCCTTCACCAAAGCATCCTGATTTCAAGAACAAGAATTCAGGGCAAGCTCTATGGATAGGAAGCAAATCACCTCGATGGGCTATAGATGCACTGCCATCCTTAAAATTTACGGGAGGTAGCCCCAAGTCCCCCAAGTTTCAGTTTACAAGGGAAGAAACCTTGCTGTCATGATTCGACATGAGCTTGGCGGCAATGGTAAGCCCTTGTGCTACTAATTGTATTGGTGCTGTCTGCGTAAAGGCGAGCGGCGGTAACACCTGATTCAGGTAGAGTACTAAACAAAACTCAGGTTGGGCCATTTTTACTTGTCAGGATGCAGGATGTAAATATTATGTATATCGTCACATCCTGTAGGCTTAATTCGATGCCCTTTTGAATCCCCACGTTTTTGCTGTTGTGCTGTTTGATGAATGAGTGGTCCCCAATTTGTTGGGCCTGGTAGCCCCTGCTGCTACCAAATGCGTTGGTAGAGTATGCGATGGCTTCACAACCCATGAAAAGCCCGTGAGAGTGGGATGGACCGTAGACCATAATCTAGCCCATATGAATGTACTTTGACCCTTTAGGCCATAGCCCATATTATAATTTTTTTCGAACTTTGCCTAAACCCTTTGAGGGGCAAAATGATACAGTGAGCTATGTGGACACACAGTTAAAAGGAATTGAACCGAACTAGTGTCTTCTCTTTGCCTCTTTAGCCTGTGTGACTTACCCAATCATGATAATCTTGAGCCTGTGTGACTTACCCAATCATGATAATTTTGTCTGTGCACAACATTGCGTCGGTGCTAAGAATCATGAATGGCATTGTACCCAGAAATGATTGGGCGCTAGGTGACGACTCCCATGATTGTTCGTCCAAAGTCCCTCCCTGATGAGGAAGATCTTGTGTATCCTTAGATGCTTGCCTGTGATGATGCCTTTGAAAGTTAGCACCGTAACCTGGGAGTGGCGTCCATGATGGCCGTTTGTTTGTTTCTACTTCCTGCCTGTAACATGGCCAGGATGAGACGTCAATTTCCATCCGAGACAAAAGCACGGCACCTTTCAAGTGCAACCATCACTAATTGGTGTGGCAACGTCTTATCTCCTGAGATGACCTGATATTCCCAGGGCAATCACACCAAGAAAGAAGGAACCAACTCCAGGCCAAAGATACGTGTAGGGTGGGTGTAGTAGCTCAGTGTAGATGCTACCACTCCCTAGTTGAGCTGAGAGTATGCTGTCTGAAAAGACTAGACAGGAAATGCGGCCCTCTCCAATGCTTTTGCAAGGCCATTTGGCCCCCCTCCCCTCCACTCGCATAACAACAGCATGTTGTGTTCCCCGAGTGCAGCCGTTGACGCAACCCAAGCCTGTCTTGTTCCAATCCCTACCTCTCATCATGGCTCATCACCTATCATTCCATCAAAAGATGAAATTGAATAGAGACGACGAGGAGGACAGCCCCCAAATGCCTACGTCTCTGCTTCCCCTTTCGTCCCTTAAATGGCCTTCTCGCCTCGCCGCACATAGTGTTCCTCGTGCTTCTGCTTTCTATCTCCCTTTTTTCGAGGATTGTTCCATGTCTAATCCATATCTCTGATCCGATAGATGTTTTCTTCTTTGATGGATGGGAGGAAAAGGTGCTGAATTGGCGCTGAGTGGCGCATAAGTACCTTCCTCTCACAAGTCACAAGTGTTGCTACAATACTGGACGGTCCTATTTAAGTCTTGGTAGTCTGTCTTGGCTTGTTTCAAACACCCTACTGTTCTGTTCACATATTCAGCGTATGTAGAGTATCATTTTAGGGCATGACCACTAAGGCCCCGTTCGGCAGCCACCGTTCCGCCCGGAACAGACACGGAACGGATCCTGCCCCCTCTCCAGAGGGAACGTTTCCGGGGCGTTCCGGCCATGGAATGGTTCCTGAGCTGCGGAACCGAACGAGCCCTAATTTAGCCGGTTCCTAGCTATATGCTAGCGCAATGTCAGTTTGGTCATGTTCTCTTCTCTCGTCTGTCAGCACAAATCTGATGTGTGAACTAATGCAACCTTCTCGTGTCACAATACTATACTTGTTCTTAGTGGCCTGCTTAAAAATTTGAAGTCAACTAGCGCGTCGTACTAGGATGTAAGGGCTTCTGTTGGTACTGAATAAGTGGAGGGTTGTTAATTTGTATCCAACCGAAATCGGTGACACGACTAGGGGTTGTATCCAACATACTCCTGCCCTCTAATGGCCGGTCGTCATCCTAGGTTTATAGGGTAGAGAGAAAGGGATTGGGGGTACTTTTGTGGAGCTGAGAGGCTTGTGCATCTCGTCCCTTCTAACGATCCCATCACGACGTCGTCTCGATCTATCACGTAACTCTTTTTTGTATTATTATAGGAAATTGGGGAAGGAGACCTAATTCTATAGCTGGGCAACCGAGGGAGTTGATATCTAACCTAGGCGGTAACTGAAGCCCATCATATGAGAAAGTATGGCCCTGTTTGGATGCCAGGGTTAGAGTTAGATTGGGTTATTTTTTGTCCAAATAACCCTAAAGCATCGAAACACATGGGTTAGATTGGGTTATTTTGGCTCTAACCCACCAAAAAGAAGTAACCCCTCAAGGAGGTGATATTTGGGTTACTTTGGTAGAGCCCACCAACCCAAAGGCACACTAACTTGGAAAGATGATTGAAAAAAGTGTTTCTAACCCTTTTATCCAAACTGCTCATGGATTAGAGTTATTTGAGGGTTAGAGTTAAAATTAAAAAGTAACTCTAACTCTAACCAAGTTAGAGGATCCAAACACGCCCTATATTTTGCACGAGAAAGGAGCGGTGATGGATGTGATGCCGGCCAGTGTGACATGTTGGGCTCATCTTGGCGTTCCCTGTTTGGGCCATGCAAGCTGTGCTTTTTTTTTCTCTCTCTTTCCTTTCGCTAGGTACAGTAGACCACAAAAAGTGCCCCATGCACTGCAAGCTATTTTTTTTTTCCAGACTGATCACTTGTGGCTGAGCCTACCGGCACGGGTGCTCGCATCCAGGATTTTCCGGCGATATGCTTTAGACGGTAAGCGATGTTCCTATCAACGACGAAAGTGCCAGTGATGACTTCGGGTATCTTCAGATCCGTGGCCCAGTCTTGGAGGTGCTCATAAAGGTAGAGTTTATACGTGTATTCATATAGATATGAGTGTGCGCGTGTTGTGAACGTCTGCGGATATTGTGTAATTAAAAAAAAACGAAAGGCCAGTGTATGCTTGTTTAATGGCAGGTAGTGGCGTAGTAGTAGTATGTAGTACCCATACGCTTCAACTATCAGATGTGCGGCTGCAATTCTCGCGAACAACTTATATATAAGCCTGACAACGACCCCAAATCACCATATATATATAAATAAATAAAAAATAAAATAAAACAAGCTCGTACGCCGTGTCACCGTCATGCCGGCGTTTCTCCAGCTGCCTCCTGCTGGATATGTGATTGCAACTTGTAGCTCACACTTGCAAGCTGCTAGTAGTCCTAGCAGTCAAGCCTGCTGCAATTAACGACAGCAACGCAACGCCGCTCAATTAACAAGTCCACATGCATATCCATCCATCGATCCCTGAAAGGAAAAAAGGACACACCCAGGTTGTCACCTATCTATCCTGTCCATAGATCTATCTCATGGAACTGCCGATCGTCCTGATCGATCCGGGCATCACGAAAGCAGGAAAGGCGCGCCATGACAGCAGCCATCGAAATCACGAGTTCATACCCTTGATGGAACATCTGAACAAACCCCATTAGTATAGTATTATCTACCACAATCTAGTAGCTATCTGCTGGATCGATGCCTTTGTACATGTGCCACACCTGATCCATCGTTTTCACCCCTCTCTCTGCATCTTATCTTTCGTGTGTGTGTGTCTCTCTCACACGCACACTTAGTCACTAGCTTCTAGATAGATATATAGCTCTCTCATCGACATGCATGTTCTTTTGTGTGGACTCTGTGGTTATTGTTAGAGAGAGTTGTTCACTGTGAAACGTGAACAGAGAACAGTGTGCATAGACGTACCTCCGCCCACTTTGTGGCTCAAAACACACACCCAGTGCTAACTGCTAAGTGCTTTCGTTGTTACACTCACTCCTATATGGTTCACAGGCAGCTGCCGCCACAGTATCCTAGTATCCACCCACAAACACAGCACAAGAAACACAGCATGAGTGAGCAGGACCACCACCGACGACGACACAGCGCAAGAGGCAAGTCAAGAGGCAGCTGTAGTTCTGGTTTCCAGAAACGGAAACTACAGACGCTGACACGCAGATCAGGTTACAAGCATGCATGATTACCATGTGGTTGGTTGGTACTACTCCTATATTATATACTAACACCAAAAGTTAAGCTCCTAGCTAGCTAAACTGTGTTATCTTATGATTACATCATCAGCTTAATGCTCTTGTTTATATGATCGATCACCGGCCAGTGGAACGAAACGAACGGATAAAGGAAAAAAATGACGTGGTGGAGAGACTAATCTATTCTATTCTAACCCCAGCTTTGCATGCATCTCTGTCTGTCTCTCTCCAACAACCACACGTAGATATGGCGCCAAAGCAATCATTTGCACAGGGATCTTTAGAGCTGGGATTCTCTATACCAGGTCATAAGCATTTTGGCAGGCCCTGCAGTGTTCTTTGCTGAGAAGGTCATGCATGAGTGACTGCGATGTCAAAGGTCATATAAGTTGTCAGTATTTTCTTGTTAAGCATATCTCACATTCCTTGATGGCTCGTATATATCCTAATTTGGTATGGTGCATTTGCTAGAGGATGCTATTGGGTGCTGTGGCTGCATTGCTGGAATGGCATTGAGTAAAGAGGTTACTTTTGAAATGTGAGAATGACAAGTAAACCTAGAACTCACAGAAAGAGGCGATGCGTCGTATCTTTCCGGACTCGCCAGGTGTAGGACCGAGGCGGCGCGCGAACCGCCGCGGCTGATCGTCGTCGACGACTAGGTTGTTCATGTATCGAGTAATCGCGTTTCATTTCTTCTGGTAGGGAGGACATGACTCTTTGTAAAATTGTATCTCCCCTAGTGCGTCGTTCACGGTGTGTTGTTGTAATTGACAACTTTTTATTCATCTTAATACAAAAACCGTGTAAATCTTTTGCGTTTTTGAGAAAAAAAAAAGTAAACCGAGAAAAAGTCGAATTTTGGAATGCCAAATATTATGGATGAAACGAGTACCATAAGTGTGCAATTTTCAAAAGTGCACTTATTTATAACCGATTTTTGTCAGATTCAAAGCTCCCACATGGAGCAACAAGTACTGTTACTGGTTCCAAAGTACGACTGAAAGCTGGAGAAATAAAGTGGGAAAAAGCAAATTGAGCAAAGAACAAATAAAGCTGTCACTTTTACACACCTAACACACACATGCATCGATCTATGATGCATATATAGATATGGAAAACCAAAAGAGAGCCCTTTATTTGAGTGAGAGAGACCGGCCGTATCTTGTTCATTTCGACAACATAAGCCACCAGCAACAATGATGATTGATGGCTATATTTATTTATGGTGGAGATCTAGCAATGCCATGCAAGCAGTCATCAGATTTCATGGCAACAATCATATACAAGTACGTGTGTGGGTACATGTTGTTGGCCGTTGGGGTGAGGAAAAGAGATACATCATGGATCGTCGTAGATAATATGAACGATGTTTTAGAGGACCATAGATGGATGGGTGGATGAAGCTAGACGAGCAAGCAAAGGTGCAGAGATAAAGCAACAAAAGGTTGAAGAGAGCTACAGGTTGGTAGAGAGAGAGGAGATATGCCCAACACAAGGAGAAGGGGGCCCGCCTCGTCGCTGACAAAGGAAATCAATTCATCAGCAACGTCATGGCGTGGAATGGCTTGGGATTGGCGCTATTTGATGGGACTTGTCATCAGAGCCGACCTGACCTCGACCTGCATACCCTGCCGGCCTGCTGCCCGGGTAAACAGAAGAGATCCATCATCCATGCACAGAGTAATATCGGAATCCTTTTGTAAAAGCAAAAAGATATCCATCTCGATCGCCAGGCAAAATGTGTCTGATCATTTGTACCCATCTCCACCAATCCACCATGTATATCCGCGTTGCAAGCAGCATTAGTATGAATTCCTCTCGACACTGATGTGTACGTATAGCTGTAAGGGCACCACGAAATGAAAGAGGTAGCACAGTGCGTTCCTGCTTGGCATAAAATACTTCACGACCATGTTGCTCACGGTTGGGCATTATTAGTTTTTCTGCAACAATTTAAAGCGCTTTATTTGTTCGGCGGCCAGAACATAGCCGGCGTCACAATTTGAGTTGATCTTCGTCCAATGTAATAGAGAGCTTGCTCTATAGTATTAGGGAGAGTGTGAGCATTCATGTACAATTTAACTTATTTGACTCTGGAGATGCCGCTTAGCCGTGTTGTATATTGAACTTTTTCTCTATTATGCGTAGACTTTCAGTGCTTTATTTGGTGCTTGATATGTACATCTTCAACTTTTATTGGAGTACACCGTATATCTGGAAATACATAATGAATGGCGTAGCTGTAACGACCGGTAGAGGCCGCCGGCCGGCCGGGGTCTGGCGCTCTGCCTCTGGCAATTATTTAGCCGGTAGAGGCACGCCTGGTTCTGGCTCAGGCTCTGCAGCGCACGTACGCACGCGCACGTGGTAGCCCTTGGTGCGGTCGACACGTGCAACATCGGACGCCGACATCTCGCACTGTCGCTCCCTCGTGTCAGAAAAGAGAGAAGCCCATATCTCGTCATTCCGTCCATCGTCATTGACTGATTGCAATGGCAATGGCTATGGCCCAGCTACCCGTATGAGTAGTAGAAGTGTACTCCCACAGTATGGAGTAGTATATCTACACAGCTTGTTGCTTCCGTACCTCATCCACTGGCTCACTGCTGATCGATCGCCCTTTTGCATAGCACAGGGCCATAGAAGTATGGCCATGCCCTGTACGTAGCTCACTTTTCCATGGACTGGATGGATCGTCGTCCACTTTCTCACGACGCGCGTAACTAGCTCCATGCCTCCTACACGCCGGGCGTACGGAGTACGTACGTATTTACTCCGGCTGGCAGCACCATGCATGCAGTGACGCACACGCATATTGTTGCTCGACCGACCTCGCCATCAGTTCATCAGCTTGCGTACCATATCCTTCTAGAGATCCGTGAAGAGAGTACGGAGTATTTACTGCACGTAGGAGGAGTACGCTTACGCCGCCCAGCGTGCGTGCGTGCGTGACACTGACGCGGAGTCGTTCACTCATGTCACCTCACTGCGTGCTGCTGCGGTGGTTGGGACGGTGTATTGCCATTTGCCCCTGCGTGCGCGTAGTGTACGTCGTCGGCGGTGACCGGCCGGCCACACGCCGAGCGAGCGTGAGCGTGCGTGATGGAGACAGCTGGGGTATGTTGGGTCATTTCACGCACGTACGGCTGCCAATGGCCGGCGGGCGTTTCGTTCCCGGCCGGCCGGTGCTAGCCGCGCGCTCCCTCCGTCGAGCCAGCGAGCGATATGATTTGACGGGTGATCTGACACGGTCCATTTAGTCGCATGTGCATGTGTGCCCTACCTGTCGTCATCGTCGTCGCTCCTTGTAATAGTACTACCCCCGTGCTCCACCGGGGATAGATAGATAGATCGTATATTCATGTCGCGCTTGATGCATGCTTGCTCATGGATCGAGAGATACATTACTGTTATTGGGTGCATTAGCTAGCTCAGTGGGCAAATAAACATGTGTACTAGTATGTGCGAAAAATATATCAGATATATATATATGCATTGTTCATTTCGGCCAAAAGGGAGCACAGTAGTAAGTAGTACATGTGCCCGCCGACTCGCCGTAAACCCTATCTCATCCATCAATCCGGGCACGTACCAGCAAAGCTAGCTGATTAACTTTGCACGCCATCATCATGCAATCTTGACTTAGAGCAGCTGGCAATAAGTTGGGTGCTCGTGCGGTGGGGAATTACCCACATGCAGTGCCGCACGGGGGCTCGACACGGCGGTACCTGCAACCTCTCATCTGATGGAATCGAGCGATTTCAGGTCGGTCGTCGATCTATCAAGACGTCGTCTCGCCCGGCCATGGCCATCGTCGATCTATCAGACGTCGTCTCGCCCGGCCATGGCCATGGACAGGAAGTCAGCACAAGCAAGTGTGAATCCACACTCCACTGCGCAAGCACAAGGAGGCATGGGCATATGGGTGGCGCAGGGAGCGGTCGGCCGGCCCTCTGGCTCAGCTGCGCTGCGCAGGTAGGCAAGCGGCAGGGAAGGGAAGGGCAGGCAACAACTTTTCCCGTGCTACAGGTTGACAGGACGTGAAACTAGCAAAGTGGAAGAGATGTGTCGTCCGTCGTGGAACAGGAACATGGTGCGTCTGCCAACCCTCTGCTGAAACTGTACTTTGCGCCCACTGCGTGCTCGTGCGTCCGTGTGTGTGCTCGCTCTGGATGGATGGTCTCGCCGCATGCATGCACTGGGGCAAACACACATCACAGCATTACTGAGCTTCATGGAGTACGTACTATTTATTTGTTTTGTTTTCCATTTCTCCTACGGTTCTTGATGCGTCCAGTATAATGCATGCATGATTGGTCCTGAATTATTTACTGACAACAAATGCATCGATCCATAAAATGGGTCCAATATACATTTCAGAGCTTGCACTATATGCAACCACGTGCTTCCTCCGCCCCACAAGTAATTAAAGGTGAGATAGGATTATTTGTAGCACAAATTAAAGGTCTAACAAATGATTTGTATATTGCCTTTATTAAAAGTACTAGTGGACAGTCGTATATATAGTGTCTTTCTTTCTTTACAGGACAAATTTTGAATAGTACAAGTTTTTTTTTTGACACTTCGTATACTGGTATGCAGTGAGCACGTAATTAAGGTGTCAAAAGGAATGGCCGGGTAGCTACATGTCATAGGTGAATGGGTGATGGATGCGTCGCTCCCTGTCCCGGGCTGCTCTATCTCTCTGTGCGTACACGACGTGCGCACGTACGGCAGGAGATGGAGATGGTGACACGCACGTAGTACTGACATTACGAGTACATACAGTGATACGGTACGGTCCAGTAAAAGAGACTGAAGTGTTTGGCCGGTGAGCGAGCGACGTGATGTGTGGGATACGATACGCCGGAGGGCCGCGCGGGGCAGCGCAAATCGGGAGGCGTGCCTGCCTGCGTGCGGTGGTCTCGCCGTCCCGCCTCGGCCTCGGTCTCCGTGAGACGAGCTCTAGTGGCGACTGCCAGTGCCAGGCAAGGGATGGCCGGCGCGCTCGTGTGCTGGCTGCAAACCTGCCCCTGCTGCGTTGCCTTGCGTTGCGTGTGGAAGAGAAGAAACAGAAACAGAAACAGCAGAGCAGGGGAAGGGAAGGCATGCGGATGCGGCGGAAGCGCAGGAGCAGGAGCAGTCAAACGTCACATCCTCGGCCGCAAATCATAAGACCAACAGGAACAGCGATGCGATGCGTCAATCAGTGGGATCGTGCTTGCATGCCTTTCCCCGCCACTTTCGGATCACGACCGACCCAGCAAGCATCGATCAGGACGACGGCCCAATGCCATGACAATGGCAGGCATTTGCACGCGCGCCTCGTCCTGCCCAGCTTCTGCAGCCTTCGCTACCAGCCACAAACATGACCTGCAACTCCGCCGGGAAATCCTCGGATGCGTTCTCATCGCCATCGAGCAGTAGGATTCAAAATCCTGTGGATTGTAATTGTAAATCGCTATGAAATCTGAAGTTTAAATTCAACAAAAGTTGAAATTATTCAAGCAACATTTTAAAAGATGGGGCTTCAACTTGCAATGTGAATTAAGGGAAAAAAAAAAAGAAAGATGATCAATACTGAGCTGGAAAGACTAGAGAGTTTGGAAGAAACTATAGGCCTCGATGATCAATTCTTAACACAACTAAAGTTGGTGAAGGAGAATTATTTACTTCTTGAACAAGAGGAATCTTATTGGTTCAATAGGAGTCATGAACAATGGCTTTTAAAAGGAGATAATACCACAAGCTATTTTCATAAGATAGCTAATGGGAAAAAAACACACTATCATTTCGTTTGAGAATGATGGGACTGTGATTGAGGGTAATGACAATTTGTTAAAACATGCAACTTGATACTATTCTGAACTCTTTGGCCCTGAAGAAGATCATGATATCCATATTGATCAAAACTTATGGGATGGACTTCCTAAGGTATCTGCAAGTGAAAATGAGACTCTTTGTAGTCCTTTTCTCTGAAGAAGAAATAAAAAAAAAAATCTTCGTTTTCTATAGAAAAAAATAAGGTTAGCTGACCCAAACAATATTCCAATTGAGTTTTATCACGTTTGTTGGGATATTTGTGAAAACTGATATAATTCTGCTTTTTGAGGATTTCCACACTGGCAAGGTTAATTTGAGTAGAATAAACTATGGTATAATCTCCCTTGTACCTAAGTAAGCTGATGCATATGTTATCCAACAGTATAGGCCCATCTACCTTCTAAATTGTTTGTACAAACTCATTACTAAGAACCAGACAGACTTGCTTTCATGAAAGGCATGAATACTATGAATGGTATAATGATACTCCATGATTTTACTTGAAACCAAAAAAAAAAAAAAAAAAAAAAAAAACTAGGATTGGAGATTAGCTTCCTCTTTGCGAAAAAAAGTAGCAAAAAGACTTGATAAGTGGAAAGGCGGCACAATGTCCATTGATGGCGGGGAAAACCTTAATTGTATCATATGTCTACATTTCTCCTTCCTAAATCTATTTTATCAAAGATGGACAAAATCAGAAGAACCTTCCTCCGGCGGGGAGCTAGAAACAAAAAAAAAATACCTCCTTGTAAACTAGGTTAAAATTTGTAAGAGCAAAAAAAGGGGTTTGGGCATAAAAGATATAAGAAAAATGAACTCGAGCCTGTTAAGTGGCTTTGGAAATTAGGAAATAGAAGAGCGCCTACGACAAGATATTATTAGATTCAAATATCTAAAGAAGGATTCTATCTGCAATGTAAAGCATAGACAATCAGATTCTCCCATTTGGAAAGATCTTCAAAAGATCAGATACACATATCTTTTGTATGGAAAATAATAATTGGTAACGGAAAAACTTTATTCTAGAAGGACAAGTGGCTTTATACCCATCCTATTTCTCAAATTTTTCCTAATTTATACAAAATAACTTTGCAACCTAACATTACAAAGGGCGAAGTTATAGAAGATACCTCCTCTATTACCTTCTCAGGTGGCTTAAGGATATTTGGGAACAACAATGGAATAACATCTTTTATGACAAAGTAGTAAAATTCAACCTAATGAATGTGAGGACACCGTCATGTGGAGATTTGGGGCTAAAAAGCTATTCTGTTAAGAATCGTATATGATTTTCTAACAACAAGTGATAGTGGGTTTTACCATAAAAAGATATGGAAAGGGTTTATCCCTACTAAAATCAAAATTTTCCAATGGCTAATGTTGACAATGTATTGCTGACCAAGGATAATATGATAAAAAATAAAATCGCAAAGGAGATCCTTGTTCCTATTTACGTGATGCCGATGAGAGCTAACAACACTTATTCTTTGATTTGCAAAGTGGCTAAAGTAGTATGGACCACATTTGCATCCTATTTTGGAGCTAATGATATTCCAACTTCATTTAATCAATGTTGGATATGGTGTGAAAAATGGCTTAGTAACAACAAAAATGTATCACACTTTGGGTATTGCGGCCATATGCTTGGCCATCTGGAAAGCTCGATATAAAGCATGCTTTGATAGGCATAATTATTCAAACTCCTATATCCATTATTTGTCATGCTTGTGCCCTAATGAATTACTGGCCAGGATTGTATTTGAAGAGAGAAAATGAATCTATAAAGGTTGGAGTCGACACAATGATGTGAATTGCCCTGAAGCTATTGAATAAGAAATCCAAGAAGAATGACGTGCTACTTCTACAAGACAAGCCAAATGATCAGTGTTGAGGGTACACAAAAGTGGGGCCCCTACAAGATGTCATACTCAACACACTAAATCATTAACTTAGTTTGACCGACACTCTCATGCTGCGCCACGTGTCGTCGCGATACCCTGACGGCATGAGGTACACGGCCACGGCCCCGACAAATGAACGATCCTCGAAGGGAAGTTCCGTCTCGCACGAGGGCCGTGCCTAAACCGAGCCAGACACACCTACAGCGGCCTCGGCTAGGCCACCATTTTGCTCGAGCCCGATACCAGAGCGATGATACATGTGCGAGAGCCGACCCTTTGCCCGGTGTAGGCACGAGCAACATTTAATGCACTCTGGCGCATCCGCGAATCCTGTCATCACTCTGACTGCCTGGGTGGTGACATGACCGCCATCACGTCAAGCTTTATTGACTCCGGAAGCCAAGCATAGGGCGCTCTGCCACCCTGCCACCCTAACACACCTGTCGCGCCTTGTGACCATATGAATAGATCCCAGAGCAAATATCCCCAGACGGTTGGAGGCCATTGAGGCCATGCAGCACGCCTCGAGGCGATGTGCCCAGGCTCAGGAGCTCGCAACGAGACAAGGGCACAAATGCGGTCGTCCTCCTTCGACAGCGACCACACGCGCACGTGGGCAGGGCTCGGGCATACCATTTATGATAGAAAAACACCCACTTGTAAACTGGGACCGACCCTTCGTCCATAAAAGGGAGGTGACCAACGCCTGGCAAGGTCAGGCGAACATGCACCCCAACACTGTTTGTTTTCTTCATCCCTTAGTCTTTGTAACTTGGAGCTCAGGCCCCTCTGTCGCTTGCTTGTAGCCCCTACTACGAGCACCTCCCGTGCGAGATAATACAAGATCGATCGACGCTGCTGGACGTAGGGCATCCGTGCCTAAACCAGGATAAATCTCTTGTGCCTTTCTTGCACACCATTTAGGTTGGGAAACACGCAGCATAAATCTCACTAGTTTGTCGCTTAGAACCCCCAGTTCTTGAAATATCAACAATCGGCAAAGTTGATGTGGTCGTAATTTGGATGGTTGAAGAGGAACACTTGACTATGTTTGGGGTGATCCATGGGACAAACACTTCCTTTTTCTGTCTAATGACTCTAGTCTGTATATTTGGTCAACGAGTAGCTAGCTTTTGCTAGGGCTAGATGCTCGTCTTTTAGGCTTTAATAACATTACATTTACTTTCTAGTCTTGTTTACTTTTCTTATTAGTAGTCTGTTCTCGCTATGTGATACATTCTGTTAAATGTTATATTCCTGATATTCTTTAACAGAAATAGGGATGTTCTTTCTTCAAAAAATTGAAGTTTAAAGTAAAAAAAACTTTATACGATTGACTAATCCATGCATTGCCCTTAGAACAAATAGCTAATGGCTTGACATAATTCTATTCATGTCATGTGTTCATAAGGAGCTGTGAGAATTTGCCATGAAGCGTGGCTCTAGAAAAGTGGTCCGAGCGGTTCACCACACCGAATCGCAAAACTTATATATGTCTGGCTTCACAAACATTAAATACATGAAGCATGTGTTCAAAGAAAAAGGGGTTAGGTTTGGACTTGGGAATTTGTTGAGTTATCAAAAGTATCAAAATTAATTTCTTACTCCTTTCAAAAGTTCCCAAGTGCCCAACACATTGTCACTATTGGTTTCCCCACTTCGTAAGTTCCAATGTACGCCACGAGGAATGAGACCGTCAAAACTTCCAACATGCGTACCCTACAAGGTATGGGAAACCTCAACTCGGTCGGTGCCCCGAGCAAAGAAAAGTATGAAAAGCTAAGTGTAACAAGGAAAGTGAACTATTTTTCTGTGTATCATAAATGTGTTCACCAACCATTACACAGGAGTCAATGCTCCATATTTATAGCCCTTTTTGTAGCCATCGCTCAATTACAATTTAGACCCTCGAATATTCCTAGGATATTCTTCCTCCCCTTGGAGATCCTACAGGAGCACAATGGTCTTCTCGTCTTGGTTACCGCCTTAGCCTCTGGGCCTTAACTTCTGGCCCATTTGAGGCCCGATACGCTAGGAAAAGAGTCGTGGTCGCTCTATCTTTCTTTTGGCATCATATACGCTCCCGCTTTTGGGTTCAATTCTTTAGACATGTCCTCGGGCGTAGGAAAAAACCTTTTCGGATGCGTGATCCTCACCGAGACATCCACAAGGTCGTCGAGGTGAGCGGAGATGGCGAGAGGTTCCGCGAGTTGTTGTCTCTGCTCCTTGAGCCGGGATGTTAAGTCTATTCTCAGTAAAGAATACCGCGTACCACACGGTTATTTGCGTATGATCTTTGTGTGTCCTTGGTTACCTCCGCTCCTTACTTAGGGACCATGTCCCAACACATAGTTTCGACATCCCCTATTCAATTTCAGTTTTTTGGATTTTGATCCATACTCCTTCGATCACATGGCAAACTAGAATATTATGCTTTGAGGGGGAGGTTTTCCCCTTTGCGATAAGACCACCCCTCTACATATATTGGAGGATCATAGGTTATTGAGTTATCCAACTACATAATCGATGAAAAATGAATCAACTACCCATTATTCCTACCTTTACTCTTTGAACCACTTATTGTTAAAGACATCATTTGATGAGGCTTGTTGGCATTTTAGGTGGTGTTGCCAATACCTAAAACTATCTCATTGTGACCGGTGAATTTGTGTGACTACATGCTTACGGTCACCATTGCTATCTTGACCTATCTTCATGAGGTGAACATAATCGGCATCAATATATTCACACTTGTAAATTCATGTATGTATCCTAGTCTCTCCCTCTAGTTTGCTTCTATAAAGATTGAGGGGTCATTTTCATCTAATGTATATATGCAACAAAAATTGATTAAAAATAACCCTCATTTACCCTCTTAATTTGGTCTCTATTGTAAAAGAACAAGATTTATAATATATTATATTCATGAGTTCAACAAAAATTGATTAAAAATAACCCTCATTTACCCTCTCAATTTGGTCTCTATTGTAAAGAACAAGATTTATAATATATTATATTCATGAGTTCAAGAGAGCTAAGAGGCAAGAAGGGAGAATCGATTCTTGGACACATGAAACTCCTAAGAACTAGAACCCTGATGATAAACAACAAACACAAACTTGAGCTTGTATGGTTTGACAATGGAAATGCTAAGGTTTATCCTTCCTAGTCTTGACACCACCGGGCGTGTCCGTGCTCCATGTGTCGTTGCGTTTCAAAGCGTAAAACCAACCGTGGTTGCTTTCGTCGATGTCAAGGATAGGCTAGGATCCAATCGTTCTACGCCCCTTGGCATCCATCGTACGCCAAGTGATATAGGCCCCAGGACATGATGATGCATGGGCCACGTGTGGCCATCTCTCCACCTGCGGGGGGCCGACACCCCGCTCTTGTTGTGTTCTACCCATCATTAAGCGTAACCCTTTTGTGGAAATTGGTGGGCAAAACCTCGCTAGATAGGGGATATAGCATCTGTCAGGGATATGATGATATTGCTCCCCTACACATGGGTCATATTCTTATTGCGCATTAGAGACATTTCGGGGAGGTCCTAGGCGCCGCATGGAACTACTTGGCGAACCTCGTTTGGCTACTTAGGCCCCTCGGAAGATGGGGAACCGGATGGCTAGGATGTGGCTTTAGCTTGTTCTCCACGGTTGTATCCCCTAAACGAGGTGGCACGTGCCTCGTGGGTTTTAGTCGGTATCCAACTTGACTTGTTATAATTAAAACCAATAATCTTGGTTGCATGATGCAAACCCAAGGAGAAAATATCATAAAATTTTTATTGAACTTCAATAAGTGAGGTTCCTTTATTAACATAAAGAGTTGCATCAAAATCCCAAAAAATATGACATGTTTGGCTTCCTTCCCTTGAGCAACTCATAAGGTGTTTTCTTCGTTAACCTACGACAATAGAGCCTATTTGATGCATGCATGACAATCGATATTAATTACTTCATACAAAAACTATTTGAAACATTATGCGGTGAAAGCATTAAGCTTACCATATCGGACATAGCACTATTCTTCCTTTCAATAAGCCTATTCTGCTCATGAGTGTATTTATTTTGAAAATTATTCTTGATAGCCTTATCATCACAATATTCTTGAACTTTTGAGTTCCAAAATGGAGACACACTTTATATCAAATTATAAAAGCTCAACTATATCTTAAGTTTAATAGTTGATAATATTTTTCATTTTAGAATGTTTAGGGCCTGGCAATGTGCGAGTGTGCGACCATGCGGCAATCGAACATGGTAAATGCTTTTTAGCTTATTTTGATATATTTTATTTTTGAAAATGTTTTTTGGTGCAGTTGAAAAACATTTTTTACAATATTTGATTTAGTTAAACCATCCTTTAAAATAAATTCAAAATTGTCCCAGCCCATAAATGAATCATTTCTACCCGCATCAGCGCATGGCACAAAATCGAATTTGCCCGCACATGAAAAAGAAAAAAATTGTTTGCCTGTGCTTACAAGCGTACGGAGTATGATTGTACTGCAGCACTTTGCTTTAGATTATACCCCTTTCGACTCGTATGAAGTTTTTTGCTCCAGTCCAATCCCAAACCTTAGGGAGATTAAGCGCGGACAGTAGGCAGCGCAGAAGCAAATGAAACGCACAACGCCACCACAAAGTAATGAACTCAACGAGGTTCCTGCTGTACATGCATATGGATCCACAAAGGTTTCAGTCGCCGGCCGGGGACCATGGAAGAATCCGCAAGCTGCAGCAGGCGCTGGTTCGATCGGCACATACGGAGGAGTACTCGTTTCCTGCCCTAGAGAGTTTGTGGATGCAGTAGGTTGGACAGAGTACTCGTATACACGTACACAGCAGCTCCCTTGACAATACGTGAAGGTGTGTAGCAGGATCAGTGTATGCATGCCCATGCCCTAATGATATGTGGCTGGCCGGGGCCCTGCGGCACTGGCATGCCGCGCTGTGGGAAAGCAGCGACGACTGTTTTGTATGTAGGAGTAGTGTGGTCCATGGACGATGGCTGCTGTGTGCTGTGGCCCGGGCCGGCCGCGACGCCGCGTGCACGGTCAGCGCGCGTTTCCGCGAACGCCGCCGGATGCACGCAGCATGTTCGGTCAAGAGCAGTGGATGTGAGTGGGCACGCACTACGCAGCAGCGCCCCGGCTCCCTCTACTGGCCGGTTTCGCATCGGCAACACTGGGGCAACCGGCCCGTCTGCCTGCTGGTGGCTGGCACTGGCACCACCATCGATGGAGAGCCTGGTGAGGTCGCTGAGGTGACGAGCTTGGACTGGAGGAGGAGTACGAACATGAGTTGCCACAAAACTACAGTCACGTACACTGCTCACTCTGTCACCGGCTGTTATCGAATATCGATGGTTATTAGGGGGCACTGGATCACAGGAACCAAACCTCGCCGTGGCCGGCCGTGCAGGCAGCGCGGCCGGGCCCCGCGCGCCCTGAAATTCCGTGCACCGAATTTTAAATCGACTACCCGGCCGGCCGGCCGCCGTGGCCATGGCCGTGGCCGTGGCGCCCACAATGCTCGCTGACAGACACTGTCTGCGCCGCCTGCACTCCACTGCACCCAACGTCCGCGGAGCAGTACCGGCCACAAACCCCCGTCATGGACCAATAACTACCACTGCCAGTCCCAGTCCGTCCGGCCGGCTGCCCTCTCCTTTTCACCACGTACTGTACCTTTTCAGTTGAGCGCCCAATGGCGACGGCAAAACTGCCGCCGCCGGCAGTGGCCGGGTACGCACGCAGACGCCTCGTGGTGTACCGCCAGGCCAAATTAACGTCCCCAGCGGCCCGGTGACGTACCCATCGGCGTGCCGTGCATGTTGGCCGTCCCGCCAGCCCGACCGAAATGAAACGTGCGTGGCGGGGTCGAGACGGGGACGGAGTGCGTGACATTCCAAGCCCCAAATGGTCAACATGCAAGTCCCAACGTATCAGTCCCAAGCAAGTCGTGCAGTCATCGGCATCGACCCCCATACAGAGCAAGCCGTCCGCGGCGGCCGGCCCCGCCACGCGCCGAGCCTTTAATTTCCTTTAGGAAGCAGGTCGGCTCTCCGGCGGGCAGGCCAGCGTGCGCGGGGTCGGAGAGCCTTGGCCGGGGCCGCCATCCCCCGTTTCCCGCACGGCCAGCGCCACACCCGAGCCCCCCAGACCCCGGCCAGCCAGATGAGATCGGAGCTAGTGGCAGCACGGCAAGCTCCCAAGCCTCCTCTGGCCGCTGGCTGCCTAACTCGTCTGGCGACGGCGGCGCCTCTTGCGCCGGCCGGCTGCTCGCGGTGTCTGATTCTGATTCTGATTGGATCAGGGGGCCTAGCTAGCTAATAACTGGTGTAAGACTTCCGGCCGGGCTGTTTTCCATTTCCCCCAAGCGCGCAGCGTATCCTACTGTGACACTGTCCCCAGCATCTGCATGTGGCCGGCCACCCGTTCCCGGCCTCGACGACGTCGTCCCTGCCTCGATAGTTGTGGCAGAGGAACAGAAACCACCGTACCTGCACCGGTCGCCGTACCATGGCGTACGCACAGTGACAGAGAGCACCTGCCATAGGTCGTGTACGTGTTGGAGCTAGGCGGGCATGCCCCTTACCAGGGCCGCCTGCCTATGCCCGCCCGGCCCGGCGCAGAGACAACACCCAGCTCAGCTATTTGCCACGCATGCAGCAGCAGGGTAGGCGTGGTCTCATTTATTTGTTTTACTAAATAAAATTTAGGAACAAGCTTATCTTATTTTTAGTAGAGTTGTTATTTTTAAAGTTTTTTTAATGCTATGGTAATACTCCGCATGTCCTTATTACTACTATCCAAAATGGGTTTACTTTGATCTTACCTCATGAATAGTGCTCCGACTGTAAGGCACGTGCAAAGGAAAAGGTCCAACAATGCTAGTTTGACCTAATAATTTTACACGCCAATTATATCCTGTGTGGCCCCATTAAATCCTAAAAAATCATACCAAAATATCACGTGGTGGTTGATACTCCTACTCCCTCCGGTCTAGTACAAGGCATTTCATATTTTCATGAATATCAAAAGTCAGGCTCTTTATAAAATTTAACAAATAATTTAGCTATTATATTACAATCTTACTGTTATTGGATTTGTAATAAAATATAAGTATCCGTCTAGTAATAATAAAGTTTATCATTACGAATGATAAAATATAAAACAAATGAATGGTAGACGACCGTCACTACTGGAATTGACGAGTTTTCTTTCCCTAGGAAACCAACCATTTCGTAGGGGAGCAGTCCAAGGAAGAGACTCAGCGGACCCACTCCGATGCCAAGTGTCAAGTTTCCCTAGGGAAATTTCTCTCCCACGAATTCCTCCCGACCAATTTTTTCGACTCGCGCCCTCAATTGCGCCCAACTTTCCTCTTTCCCGTGCGTGAAAAAAAATAATAACCGCCCCGGTTTGTTAAGACCGAAAGTGACCCACGAAACCCAATCTCATTTCCTCAACAAGCGGCCGCCACCGGTTTACACACGCAGCTTCACCCTATCGCCCAACGCCGCCGCCACCGGGCCGAACCCGGTTGAACGCGCCGCGGCGCTCCACCACCCATCGCCGGCGGCGCCACCCGCTAAGCGCGCCGCCGAAAGGACCGAGCCGGCAAATCTTGAAGTCCGAAGTCACCATCGGGCGCGCCGCTATCGACGGGACGTCACCTACCACTTAATGCACAGCGGGCGAAAAATCCCGAAATAAATCCAGGATAAAGTGTCGCACCCAGGATTTGAACCCTGGGTGGGAGCCCCCCAACCAATGGCCTTTGCCATGATAAGGACACCACTATCCATAGGGGTAGCAAGGATGGGAGCCGAAGTTCCAATATTGATGGAGGTTGCGGCATCGACATTGGGACCTTCGATGCAGGATGAGCCTGCTACTCACTCAGAGCCGCCTTCGGTGTCTTCCGAAGGCGAGATTGACACCGCTTGGCGGAGCTGAGGGGGGGCTGGCAGGGGCCATGGCCCCCCTAACATTGCATGAGCGCCTAGTATGCTTATTTTTTTTTTTTCTATTTTCAGCTTTCCTTTTATAGTGTCAAGATAAATAGCTTTCCTATTTTTAGCATTCCTTTGTTCTTGTTCTCGTTTGTTTTTGAGCAGCCGTGAGCAAGTTTGTCGCGATAGACTTTTCGACTCAAGACTTACAAAGTCACCTAGGCGTCTTACGTCAACGGGTATGTCACTTATCACCCAAAAAAATGCCTAGGATACATATAAGAAATTGCTAAAAATCCGTTGGACGCCGATGAACTAACTTCGGACAATCACCATAAGCAACCTAACGAGTTGAGTTGCACTTAGTTTTTACATGTTGATTTTGGTCGGCCCCCTTAAGTATAATTTACGGCTCCGCCACTCGCAGTGCTAGGGGTCCCAACAGCAAGTGACCTGAAGATATGGTGTGTGTGTGTGTGTGTCGTTGGCATCACCACTTATCAAGTCGGGGCGGCGCTGCGTCGGTAGACGCCAACCTCCACCCCACCCCTGCGCCGTAGCGGCCGTATCGAGGCGCGGCAAGGGGGGCGGCTAACGCGACTCTGCAGACCTAGATGCTCTTGCTTCGGAAGTTGGGCGTTGAGGTGGAGGCGGGGAGGCTCCCGCCATTTGGAGAAGAGAAGGTGAAGGATGCCTTCGGGGGTGGCATGTCGCAGGCTAAACGGCGCAGCTTTTGAAATTCTTCTTGATGGAGCTTTTGACCTCTCCACCATGGACCTAAACACCGAGGGTCTGGCCGAGGAGGTCGCCTAACCCAACTTGCGGTGGGTTGATTTGTCGCAAACCGATCAAGATGTAATCCCGCTAATGTATCAAGTAGTTGTTAGGTTTGATCTCGGTAATTGTTTGGTTACCGTTGCACCTTATTGTTTGAACTTTATTCTCGCTTAATGAAAAACAGCGCAATGACGTGGTAAAAAAAAAAAAAAAAACAATGATATGATACGATGCAGTGATGTGATAATAATATAAATAGGATTATTATAAATGTATAGTATACTTTTTTGAACACATAAATATTTCTCTCTTTTTTGACGAAAAATGTTTCTATTTATTTTTGTTATAAACATACGCGTCCCAATCCCATACCGTTGAGGAGAGGTAGCCCAAGCTGGACGCGTAGAGATCGGAGTCGGTATCGTCCCTTGCCAGCCAATGCAAGAGTACCCCGAGCCATCGATCGGGCCAGGGGCGCGGTGCAGCTGACAGCCTGCCGCAGGGAGCTGGGAGCAGAGCTAGAGCTAGCTAGCCGGAGAGAGCGGAGAGGCCGTGATGATCGAGCGATGAGACGGGATCCATCGGCGGACACGGGCGAGTGAATCGGGGAGCTCACGACGACGACGACGACGACGTGACCCATGCCGGCGTGCATGTGGCCGCGTTCGTCGCGCGCGTTGCTCTCACCCCTGGCCCGCCGGCCCCTGGCCTTAATGCTGTGTCTGCGTCCGCGTTGCGCTGCCCCCCGCTGCCGGCTGCTGCAGTTCACTGTAATTTGCAACAGTTTTTAGTGCCTAATCGTGGTGGGTGACGAAAAGCTGCAGGGAAAACAGTCGGTTTGACCAATGGCTTTCGTGTGGTTTCTCATGGCGGGTGTACTACGTGATTAAACATTTGTCTGCATGCCTTTCGCCGGCCGGCCAAGTGCAAGTCCCCATGTACTACCCGTGTGTGTGTGGATCTTAAGGTGGCCAGTGGGCAGTGGGCAGGCCGGTTGAGGACTGACAAACAGGCAGTGGCGACAGCCAGACAGACGGTGAAGACATGGACAAGACGTTGCGCATCAGATGGGCAGCAGATCCATTTGCAGTCGGTGGCGAGATTATGATGTTCTTCATGCGTCTGTGTCCGTCCATAAACCTACTAGCTTTTCAGGCGCGACCCCAATGACCATCCGATCTCCATCTCTATCATCCGATCGATCCATCCATCCCTGCCTTGAGAGGATCCGAGATGTGCATGTCCCCTGTTCTAGCTTGACAAAAATGAACAATGCATGTCGGAGCCCCAGCTGCTGTTGGTCAGACTACTGGACGACTGTCCATTGCTTGATTGCATTGCTTGGATTGCATTGGATGGTCCATGAGCTGCCACCTGGTCCTGCAATGCATCGATCTCTTCTCTCCAACAAAAAAAACAAATGTCTGCACATGCATGGAACAAGGCACTCGCTCTCGTGTTTAGAATAGCTCCAGAGACCAGAGTCCATGCCTGGTCCAGACCACTCCATCCATCTCCAGTAGTAGTAGTGGCTGGCCGTGCTGGAGATGATCATCCGCTGCTCCATAGCTAGAGTGGGGCGCGCGACATTCCCAATGGCATCGGAAAACATACGTGCATGCAACACAAAGTGCGTGCGCTGTGCACCAAACGGCTGTCCGTGCCGGCCGGGGCCGGGCAGGTCTCTCGTCCGGGCTCCGGCCTCCAAGCCCTTGTTATTGTTCACTTGTCAGAGCGAGCTAGCAGTAGTAGCTAGAGTACCTAGCCAGTAGCTCCTAGTAGCAGCTACCTGTGCAGGCCGTGCGCACGGCGACCATCGTACCATAGGCACTGTGATCCAACACGCGATGATCTGTGGCGTACCATATGACTGCCTACTCACCACATTTAGGGCCAACTAATTGCGCACAGCGCCAAATGTCTTCGAGCCAAAGTCTATTGATGGCGGCGCTGTTGCGCTTGTCTCCATGACCGGCCAAAAGTAGTATTAGATCGATAGGGCTTTGTTGATAGCCACAGCTAGCTGTAATTGCACGTGCCGGACAGGACAGCCGCGCCAGCGGTAGTTAGGGACATAAACGGTACTGTAGTATGTTTGAGCTACGATAATGCTATATGTCACTCGAGTACTTTGGAGTAATTCATTCATAACTTAGATTTTTCTCTTCTCCACCTCCACCCTTCCCCTTTTCTTCTTGAGCTCGAGCGAACTTAGAAGGAAATTGATCCGAACAGGATCGTTAAGCGGTGGGGACGATGGGAGAGGGCGGTGTTAGATCTCCTGCGCGACGAAGGAGGCGCCGGGACAGGTCGACACGAGGGTGCCATCGCCTTGGCGCCTTTAGGTGGGGAGGAGGAGGAGGACGTCGTGGACGCGAGGGCTCACATTGGAGCTTCACAACCCCTGGTCACCAAGAATAATCCGAGCACTTCAGGGGTTCGGGCATCTACCGACCTTACTTGCTCTTCGCAGTTTGTGGTCCTTCGTTGTTGCAAAATCTGTCACCCATGTAGTCCATTCAGGTTTTGTGTACTATGGCAAGGTCCTATGGCAAGGTAACTGTTGTTATCATGGCCATGTTGTGTGTACTAAACTCTATTCCTCGCTTAATAAACGCGCCTTTGGCGTGGTCGCAAAAAGTCCGAGCACCGCCACCGCAAAAAAGATCCACAAATAGAGAAGGTCCGAGCACAAGACCATATATCCTCGACGGGAGCACCAGCCACCGGCATCACTCACGTGCCCGAAAAATAGACACCACATCATGCAACTCGGTGGTGGTGACGACACATCGTCACTATCCCAAGTCAATGGTTTCATTTGCCATAGGACCTTGTTCATAATACAACCACGGAGTACCACATATAGCCATTGTGAAACCTAAGCCACCGCGGACCCTAGGCTAGGAACGCCGTTGTAAGCACGCACCTATGACCACCAATGGAGTGGAAAAAAGCGAACTTGATAGAGCCTTACCGCCACCATCCTTGGCGTCGCATGAGCCTCTCCAGTGCCTAGCTCTCGCAGCGGTGTGACACGGAGCACCGCTCATGTCGCCCTTAGGGGTGATGTTGGGGTGCCTTCTATTTTTCACGTGGTCTAAAAATTTCATATTTAGTTTCCAAGTACGTTATTAGCTACTAAACATGAATGCTTATTTACGTGGGATGTTCCTTATATTTCAAGCTCCGATAAACACCATGCGATTTAGTACTCACATTCGACCCTCATTTACTTTGCACCCTGTCCCAGTGAGACCCATGGTTCGAGTTGGCACGCACACAACACCAGTATGTCCCACAGCCAGGTAGCAATCTTGACCCCTGGTTGACGAAACGAAATCGTGCGGCCGAAAGCATAGCTCTGTCGGGCAGGTTTCCAAGTATCCCAAGCTGGGCCCTAATATGGAATCTGAGGTTAAAAAAGTGCCTACAACTTGTTTCATCTTCGGAGTGCAAAAGCAACAATCCATGATCCAAAGACAAAACAAAACTCCTCCAAAATGTGGAATTGTCCACGTTTAGTCTAAAATTCTGGTTATGAATGGACCATCTCACCTGTCTTCGATTAGTGTATGCGCAGAAGCCTATGTACTTTGGTCACCATGGGCAATCACTATTCACTAGCTGCAGACAGCTGATTGCTATCACCATCATCGACGGTGTGGCGTGAGAGAGAGATCTCATAACTCGAGGTGCGGGAACTTGTATATATATGTATATATCCGATGGCATCAGCCACCAGAGCTGAGCTGAGCTGAGCTGAGGGCACGCAAGTTGTAAGAATGTATCTATCCGTCGCCGCCCGGATAGGATGGAGCTAGCACGCGCGTGAGAACCGGCCTATCGACTGGCTGGTATGCAACGGCAAGTCATCGAGATGCATCCATCCATGCCCATGTGGTCCTGACCAGAATCGCGTGATCCGTCGGCATCAAATCCATCCTTTTCATCCAAAGGCATGGCAGCATAATTTCAATCAGACAGCGAGAGCTTTGAAGTAATCTGTAAGGCTTATGATCGAGTATGCACACACATCTAACCAGCTGAATGAAGCAAGCAACCCAAGTAATTAATTGCAACAACACGATCTTCTGTTCACATCATATATATATTTTTTTGGCGTGTGTATATATCCTGCTGGCAGTGTAATCAAACTTAGACATCCATCATACATGAGCTATATCTATATCTATACCTATTAATAAAGCACGAAAATTTCTGCCACTTTTTTTTCACCACCGGTTTCTTTCACCTTTCCTTGACTGTACCGGACTCTTTTTCCTTCCAACTCGTTTTTTTCTTCCGCCTTCGTAAGACTGCAATCCTGGTCTTCCTCCCATACGTAACTGGCTAGAGTCCCAGAAAAAAAAGTAAGGCAATCCCCTCAACGTATCGTCTTGTTTCTGTTAGCGTCTACAGCTCGGACTCCGTTCTTGGTCCATGCAACGGTCCAACGAAATTTTCCTACACAAACACGTCAGAATACATCCAAAAATAATGATCCAGCTCAAGTCCATATTTCATACGTTGCCTTGCCTTGGGAATCCAAATCGAAATTGAAACACATGGATAGTGTACTATATATACATACACATGGTGTCCATCGATCCGGCCGTGCCAGTTGTGAATCTGTCTCTAGGGACCGATGCAAGAACAACTCGACAAGAAAAATTCTTCGGATCGACTGCCGATCTAGCCGTGCCCGTCGTGTGGATCTGGCCACTGAAGCCCTTGCCCATGCCGGAGGCTGCTCTAGGTGCACACAATGAAGGCTTCCTTCGTCACCCGGTGACGGCCATTGTGAGGCAACGCTGTGCTGACTCGCTGGTTGGCTCAGAGGTGCCGCCCCCAACAACAAGTAGACGGTGGGGATGGGTCGCTCCTCGGTGAAGACGAGAGGCACCGTGATCGGTCCTTGGATGAAGAAGCAAAGCATCGAGGTGTTCCTCTATCTGGTGCAAGAGGGCGCCGCTGAAGCGGCGCAGCATGTGATCGACAAGAGGACGGAGACAGGCTTCCTGGAGCCTGCTGCAGCTAACGATGGAAATAAGAGGGAGGGAGGTAGAAGGAAGGAGATGACATGGTTGGTGGAAGTGAGAGAAGGCACCTCTTACTTAACTGATCAGTAAGTTGTACGTCCCGGTACAACGCACGGGCATGTTTTGCCAGTATACACAGAATACAAATGTAGACAGACGAGACGAGCGCAAGATGACGAGGACGACGATGCCTCTGATGCGTCGATCGAGCGGTCTGAATCGTGCCACGCCGTGGCGTTGGCGGCGAACGGAGCAAAGGGACAAGCGACATGTGCCCATGATGCATCGTCAGCTTCCGGCCCCGTACGTCGGCCCCGACCGACGCAACTGTTCCCAGTTTGGAGCCGCTCGCCGGCGGGGCCAGCAAGCGGACGTACGGCGGGATGGGGACGGCCGGACTCTCCGATCCGATGCCCAAGCCCGGCCGCCGCCCGGCGATACGATATCGATTGTTCGAGCGAGCCAGCGGCGGAGAATCAGCGGACATTGTAAGTTGCAGCGAGCGAGAGAGATATGTTTGCGATTCCGGCTTCACGTGGCGGCGCCGCCGTGCCAAATTAAATGGCAAAGAAAGGCCAAGAAATTCTGGTGCGAGAGCCGAGAGCTATCGGTTCGCAGATACGCGCGGATCCGAATCGACGATGGACGTGACGGTGCCGGTGCGACTGCCAACTCTCTCTTGTCCGTCCTGCGCGTCTGGGTGCCATAACATGCCAGCCTCCGTGCGTGCAGGTTGTATTGCCAAGTGCCACGGAAAGAGGCAGGACCCGGACCTACCGGCTCCCTTACCGACTTAGCTTTTGTTTAATAAAAACAAACACGTGTGACTCGATGGAACTTCTGTAAACCTAACGGGGGCATGAATGATGAACCTCTCACCATGCATGTGGGTGTCACAAATTCAGATAACTGTATAACACGTTGTGAGCGCACAACTAGTTTGGTCCCATAACTGATAACACTTACCATTCTTGTCAAAAAAAAAGATAACACTTACCATTATCTTAACCCTCAATTATAAAACTGTTAAACATTGACACCTCAACTAGTACGAAACCATCTAGCTAGTTTGTCCTCAGAGCCATATGAAAAGCACCCAAAGCTGTCTCGAGGGTCAAAATAGAATGGTTTGAATAGTTCATAGAGGTGCCAAAGTTAGGGCTCGTTTGGCAGATGGAGCACCGGCTCCGGCTCCTCCTTGCTGGTCACTGCAGTGGCATTGCTCATAGGAGCCATTTCTCTCTATTCCTTTGCTCTCTCCCGACGACACAACCAAAACAACGAAGCAGAGAAAATCGAGCTTTCGCCAGCTCTCCGCTCTTGGTATGCTGGTGCATCTACGGTTGAAGAGCCGGAGCTGCCGGAGTCCCCGCCAAAGAGGCTCTTAGACAAAGACAAGAGGCGAGGAGACAAAAATAGGCTTAGTCAAGAACTTCAGTAATTTTAGTTATTATTTTCAAAATAAAATAATTAGACATTACTTATTTATAAATATTTTATTTATATATATTAAATCTACACTTTATTTGATTTTTATATACTGAGTTTTTGGTTTGTATACAAATTGTTGGAATAGCGATTAGGAACAATCACAAGGTGACCTCCGCCCGAATGATCTTCGGCGAGGCGAGGGCTACGAACGGAAATGATGACGTGTTTAAAACAACTAGGATTTCATAAATATGATCATCAACCGTCCATTTACACCGGGGGTGCTCCCCTTTTTATAGCTACACGACCGGACTTCATCACTTTTACAATTGCGGATTCGAATATGCTACCAAGATTCTCTTGGTTCAAGCGATGTCTTGAGGGCACATTTGTCTTTTGCACCGCCGCCGCCACAGTTCCCGGCCGCTACCCCCCCCCGTGGTGGCCCATGAAGTGTCGGTGGGCCCGCGGTCCCGTGGATGGGCAACGGCCTAGCTTTGCTCGGGGCGCCACTAAGTCTCCACCTCCACCGCAGGCACCCTTGGTGCGTTCAACGAACTCTGGCTTTGTCCATCCGTCAAAGCCTTAGGGAGAGGTTTGCCTATTGACCTCGCGCGGGCGGAGGTCCGCCTTTTGCTTTAGGCGGAGGGGCTTTTTTGCTTTGGGCGGAGGTTTGCTTTTGCCTCGGGCGGAGGTCCGCCTTCGCGGATGGATCTCGACGCAAGTGTTCGTCATACAAGATGGACTCATCCTGTCTGCCGATCCATGGTACGGAGGTTTCTCCTCTCCTGTAAACACTTGGCACCAAGGCACTCAGAGTCATTGTTATGGTTATGGTTAGGTGCGGATTAGCCTCCGCTCCGGTACAGAGGCCCAACACAAATCTAAAGTTTTATTTAAATTATAAACTATATATTCGAAATTCTCAGATTTTTAAAATTTATTTTCTTAAGGCAAACATCTGATGATAATTATTCGTTACAAAAGTAGGTCATGATGGTTTTCAGTAAATTTCCATTCATCACAGGTCCAAAGCCCTCCAAGGGTGCCCCTACCGAATCTGACTACGTTAAATCGTGTTCACGTACCCGCGTGTGTTTTCTGCTGTTGGCTTGTGTGTACTGACGCGGTTGGACAGCCTGCAAGTCATGTGCCAGGAATTAATTCCAAGGACTATATCAGCTTCACAATATACTAGTGCATTGTAGCACCGTTGGCATGTTGCGTTTAGCACCCGTCGCGTTGTGGGCCAGTGTACTTATGGTCGCTGGTTGGCGCCACGGTAACTTCTGCTCCCTCGGTCTAAAAAAATAGATGTTGTTATGGAAAGCGTGTCGGTCAAACTTTTATAATTTTAATTAGGTTTATCGAAAAATACGTGTTATATTTAAATATTCAAATAAATTTGTTAAAAAACTAGACTTACAAATCTTTCCGATGATACTAATTACTTAACATAAATATTTATATATTTTAAAATATAATTACGGGTATTTTGAAAAACGTTGACTTCTCGGGAAGCGAGAATGACTTCTATTTTGGACGGAGTGAGTATCTGATTAACTGGTGTCAATTTTTTTTTTTAAAAAAAACATAGAGTAAAATGCACCTCTCGAATTTATAAGCTTGTGTCATATAGACTAATTATAAGGCCCTAAACTTGTTAAATGATACACCGTACGCCTATGTCAGCAATGTGTCTTTTTTTTTTTTTTTTTGGGGGTTCTAGCCAATAGCAAGTAACAAAATTTCCACTTCTGTTTCGTGTGCAAATAGAAGTCATCTATATTTGTTCCATATGGCAACAAAATTTTTTTTGATTCTTTGAGAATTAGTAAAATCACGGTCCACTACCAAACGGGTCCATTTCCCTGAAGAATTATTAGAGTCGTTGCTTCTTGTTTTTATGCGTAGCAAGGAGAAATGACTGTTGACTGGTTTCACGTGATTCTGATTGTTGCCCCTTCTGTTCTACCAACCATGATTTTTAAAATAGTTCTTATTAAGTTAAAATAAGTTTATTTAAGTTGTTCTTCATCGACAAAAAAGTCCTGGATTCTAGATTTTTAAGAATTTTTGTATTCATATGACTTTTTTTAATAAAACAATATGTATATATTTCTAATTAGAATCCAATCTACTATCCAATGGACTTCACGAAGTAATTCTGATTCATTATCTGAATGTTTTCTTTTAAGAATCTGAATCCAACGCACCTAGTCGTGTAGGCAAAGCAAAGTCCCAGGTTGAGCCGCACAATGTTGAATTGTTGAGAGTTGGGACTGTCCTACAAAATCAATGTTGAATTGTTGAAAATCCTTTAAAATCCTTTCTCTTATATTTTCGGATGATCTTCAAATAAACTACGCACATAGAGGAGACTTTTTTTTTGGGTCGATGGAGACTCATTTGTCGATGACTTGAATTGGCCAGGCCATACATACTTATATACGGCGTACGCGTACTGTTACTATCGAGACTTTCTCATGTCACAATCACAGAAACACATACTCGATCAATTACTCATAACTCTGCTTTCCGCTCTCGTACGTGCACAGATTCTCCAAAGTCGGGAGAAAAAACGTCGGTTCCCAGCTTACTTGTTGTTAGTTCAGCTGCCGGCCAGCGCCCGGACGGCGAACAGGGACGTGTGCTCGCTCAGCTAAGCTGTTGACTCGAGCGCCTCCTCTGCTCCTGGTCGTCTTTCTTGCGTGCAAGCATCGCCGATGTCTCGCACGCTTGCAGGCGCTCTGCCTCCGTCCTCTCATTTGCCCCGGCCGGCCGCACATGTGAGTTTGATTTACCATGCCAAGTACTCCTACATGGGACTGCTGTTAATACAATCGCCGGTACTTTTAGCATCTTGTTTTCGCAAGCCAAAAGGTGCCACAAAAAGTGTTAGGTAGTAGAGCGAATCAAGATCGAACACACGAAATAGATTTTTACGTATAAATTTTTTTGTCGAAAAAAAAAGGAGCGTCCAAAGACAATAGTCTTCACTGTACAATATTAATGTACAAAACACCGAGAATATAAAATAGGTTGACATCAATTTTTGTTCGAATTATGACAAGTGTATATATAATTCGCTAAGTGCGTATAATCCAAAGTGCAGGTCCTCGAAGCATCATCGCATGACTCAGTTCAACAAAGTTTCATTGTTGACTAATGCAATTCACTTTTTTTTTTCCAACTAACGTGTTGAACACCATGATGTGTAGAGCTTAGCTACGAAAGCATGTGTAAATAATTTGCTCCAGTTTTAGTGGGAAGTGGGAACAATTAGGCCAACATGAGGCACCATACTAGCTGTTAAAAAATGGAGTCTATTAAACAGGAGGATCTAATAGATGAACTAATTTTAGCCAAGTCATTACGAGTAAATGATTCATTGCTATATATGGATATTCGCCTAACATCTAAACATGGACAGGCTTCGCTGAAGTGTTCGTCCACACAATGTGTTAAACGATAGGGCACTGTTGGGAAGGGTGGAAAGGTCGACAACGCCGCATGAAAAATGTTGTCGATTGTTTGAAGGAATTGTTGCGAGGTTGTGTCACGAAAAAGATAGCCCACTCACCCGATGGAACCCTAGGGGGCCCCACCGCCCCGGCAACATCCCGGCCGCCACGGCCTCTTTCACATCCCCTTGCTCCCCCCCATGCACCACACCCTCTCATCCCGGCTCCCCTCGTAGGAACCACCGCCGTAGTTCCGTTCGCAGGCACCAATGGACCCCAATCCTCCGGTAGGGGGCCCTCCACCGCCACCCCCCCTCGCTCTCCCACGCTCCCATCCCTCCCTTCATGCCCCATTGACCTCACCGTTGTCAAATCAATCCTCGACGACGACGTCACTCCACCGCAACATCTTGGGTCCTGTCCAAAGAGGTGGGGATGAAGGGCGCGACGCCGAGCAAGGGAGACCAACTCTGCTTTGCCTAGTTATTTCAAAAAAAAGAAACATGCACGGGCTAATATTTAGCTGAATAATTCATAGAGCTATAGTTCTAGCTAACAATTAGCCTTAGCTGGTCCAAATAGTCCCTTAATGCCTTGTTGTTGATTGCCCCCTATTACTTGAAACCCAAGATTTAAGAGAGGAGCACACTATTTAAAGCATGTACTTGGAGCTAAGCTAACAAAACTCAAACTCTAAGGTAAATGCAGATTTTCGAGTTTATGAAATTATTAAACATACATATTAAAATTGTTAAACCCAGATTTTAAGTATACGTAATCCCATAGCTTCAACTACAAAGTATTTCTTAAACTATGATAACAAGAGCTCTAATAAATTAAGAAATTAGAGGAATGCCAAACACAACAAGATTACTCGATGGAGATGAAACCTAGTATAAGGCTTAGAAGTAACCTAGCATGTGGGTATTGGATCCCACTCCCTTTGGTAACCATAGGCTTATGAAAGGTGTTAAAATTCTCTTTCATTCCTCTTGATGAAAATCACAATCAAGTATAAAGGCTACTTGCCTAGATTTGGGGGTCAAGGCTTGCCTTCGGCCAAACTAGAGACCCTATCCCCCCAACTTGCGCTAAACACCATTATTGAGTCATCCACCATGGTTACTGGGACCACTTTTAAGACCGAGGCTTTCAACAAAGCTTGGACTAGTGACGGGCACCACACACCAATGTTTCGAGGACCGACAGTGGAGGCTACCACGAGTGGAGCCTTTGTCAAGTTCATGAAAGTCTTCGAGAGCAACACATATGAATGGCGAGAACGAAAGATGGCCCTATTCAAAGGAGAGGTCCACAAGGGGCCACTTGGGCTTCGCTATGACTCGACAAGAGCCCATGATGGTGGTTGCAGGTGAGTCCTAGGTACGTACCCTAGAAGAGGGATGATGTAGACAGTGAATATCCTAGGATACGCCATAGCTGGGAAAGAGGAAAACTGTAAAAGGATACTTGTAATGTAGTCCGATAAAATATGGACTCGCCCTCCCCCCTCCCGATGAAGCGGGTTGCTTTTCGGCTCAAAATCCAAGGGGGCCATGCCTCGGGTAATCGCCCCCTAGCTGGCGACATCATCGGCCCCTCAATGGGAGGCCTTAGCCAATCTAGGTTGGGCTTTGGGGCCACGCCTAGTCTCGGTAGGTATATGAAGTCGCTGGGGTCCATTTTTCCAACCGTTCTGGAATTTGGAGAGAGAATAATTGAGTTTGTAAAACAAGATGAAGCAAGAACAAGCGAACACATTAATATTTGTCATAAATCAACTACTCAATGGAGAAGATGCCCAATTTGATTCTGAAACTAGCCTTCGGCATATTTCTAATATATCATGACACATGTGAGAGTTTAGACATGCTTGGAAGTTTATGGCCGGTGTTTGCTTAAGTAATCACTAGGGTTTGAAAAGGACATGTTTTATTTATTCCATGGAATCTATTGTCCAGATTTGTTACATAAAGTTTCCTTTTAAAATAAACCAACTGCTCAGAACTACCCTGCAACTAACTCCAACAAGAATGGCGATTAATTAATCTCTTGTCAAGTAACATCATCATATAGTAGAGTGTAAAATACTAATCAACAAGTAGCTCTCTCGGCTAAGTTACTTGGATTTTTGTTATTACCAATTAACTAATTCATCAAGCCACTGATTCCCCTCTAGAGACATTTTTCATGTTGCGTGTGTGACTGCATCAAACTTGATATTTAGATTTCTCAAACTCAAATTTCCAACCTAATAATTGAAAAATAAGTAGAAAAATGCCAATTATTGTTTGTGAATAACATGAATGGAACAGGACAGCTCAATAGATTAACGGCAACTTGACATCATCGTCGTTGTAGCTAGGTAGCGAACCCGTACCTTCATTAATTTGTTTCAATATCATCAGTAACCATATGATGCTCTCTTGCCACTTGCTATTATACTGATGGGGAAGTTTTCGCGGCTATTTTTTTTTTTTCCCATCTCTATCTATAAAGAACAATGTGTTGGAACTATACATTGTAACGATCAAGGAATATACCCACACCGTTATCTGTACCATTTTTCTTATCTCATCCAATCTGACAGAAAGGATCAAAAGGGCAGAAAAAGAAACAAAAGAAAATGATAGAACTACTAAAAGTCAATAAGGCAACATAATAAACAATATGTAGCTTTTGCAAGTGATGAATCGTTACTATATAATAAAACCATGCAAAAGGTAATTAACAAAGATCTCATCCTAATACTTTATGTGCTCCCTAATCATCACCTAATAATGGCTGGGAATCATTTGGCCGATTAACAAATAAACAGACATGATGAGGAATCTTGTTGCCCAATTAGTCAACAGAAAGAATGATCAGCGATATATATATATATAGCTGCCTACACTCCTATGTATGTGCATGTGCATGTATGTGTGTCTATATATATAATAACTATATCGATCCCTGCATCATCCATGCATATATTATACACGCCTATCAGCTGAATTCTGAAATCCTGAAGGTAACAGATGCTGTCTTCCTTGTCATGTTGCACGGAAGGTAAAGGGCATATGGCATGCCTGGGCCGATACGTTACTGGAAAGCTTGCAGGCGTGCATTCTTTTTTGGGAAGCTGCTAGGTGGGGCGCAATTATCACCAAATCATATTATTGGCAGGGCGTCACGGCTTTTGGCCCATATTTTTCTGCCTTGTAATTTGACTTGCTACAAACTCTAATATATTCAATTGAATGCAAGCAAACAATATTAATTATTTTCTAATCCGAAAAAAAAACAAAATTGAATTCTGATAGCAGTAGTAGTTGTGTGATGTGTCACCCACTAGTTATAGCAATATAATAACTGAATATATAACGTGTTAACGCCGGCTTCCCAGTTTCTGCAAGATAATAGCGACACGCAGCATATCTGCATGTGTGTCGTTGCTTGAACCATGCAGATATATTGTATTATATGTATATGTATATATGCTAGTCTACTTCTTGATTCATCTAATCAAGCTAAGCATGACTATCTGTCTCTAGTATACAGTATGCAGCTGATGCGTTTAGCACATAAATAAATAAATAGCACGCAGAAAAGATAAAAGTACTACCTCCGATTTTAAAAAAAACTTACAATTTTAGTACAGTGTCATGGTTTAGTAGTATCTCAATTCTAGCTCGGTACTATATACCGACCAGTCTAACAACCCGCTTGCAGCAGAACATTTAATAGACATAGATACAACCATGCAGGGTCCAGGAGTAGCTCATTCATCAATCAACCAATGACAGACCAGTTGATATATGGCATTTAATTTGCAGGTGAAAAGTGTCAAAGCAAAGAACTCTCTTAAAATCCATCACACACCCTATGTCCACTGAGAATTACTACTATTTCTAAGGCACTGAACTGTAGTCCTGTAGACATGTGCTCTAAGGCCGTCCCAATGGTCAAGGCATTTGGCTATCCCAGATATGACGTGGCGAAAAAAAAGAAGGAGATAGTAGTCACTAGCCATCAAATAGCTAGACTATTTTCACGTAGCCTAAAAAATATATGAGGAGGAGCATGTGGGTCCAATAATATAAAATAGTCTTTTGTTGTTGTCTCTCACCTTCACATTAGCCGACCACGTAGGCACTCGCTATTATTACCTTCTGCGGAAGCCAAGTCCAAATTACAATTCCCTAAAAGTAGTACAGTACATAGTACAATTTGGATGGTTTTAACTTGCGTGCGTTCATGTACATACTGATCTGCCCTGACATGCATTGTATTATAAAACTACATATATAATAAACGCAAGGCAGCATAGTCATCCATAGAGATAGCAAAGAAGAAAGCACCAATTATTTATGCCCCCAGGCGTGCAGGACACCCCTCTTTCCCGTCCCCCATATACATACACACACCCCTCTCAAACCCCTCCCTGCGAGACAGCCTCCTTCCCTCCAAAAATCTCCATCGGCCCTGGCCTGGGCTGTGCCACATACAGTAACAGTAGCTTAGCCCCCCAGTCCGTCCACCTCTCGTCCTCCTCTCCTCTACCTTCTCTCTTTCTCTAGAGAGAGACGGCGGTGAAGGCCTGGAAAGAAGCAGAAAAAAGGAGGGGACAATAACTCGAGAGGGAGAAAGGGGGGGAGAGCTGTTTGCTGTACAAACAAGTTGCAGCAGAAGAGAAGGGATCGGTTCGGTGGAGGAGAAGATGGTGAAAAGAGATCGGGCGGAGGATGCAGCACCATCTCAGGCGGCGGCGGCTGGAGTTTGAGCAGCAGCAGCTGCTGCAGGAGCGCAGCTGAGCCAAGAAAGCGAGCAGCAGCTGCAACCGCTTCTTCCAGTTCCCCCTGACTCTCCCAGCAGGCTCAGAAGCAGCAAGCACCAAAGCGATCGAGCTGCGGCTCCGTCCGTGCTGGTCCCCCCTCCTCCACTCCACCTCCTCTCTCTGATCCATCCACCCATTCGGAAGCTCCGCCGCCACCCTAGCTGCTAGCTACCTAGCCTATTAGCTACCACTCACTAGCGACTGGAGCGGAGCAGCAGGGAGATCGAGTCGTCGAGGAGCCGCGCGGCGCTCCTGCAGGCCGGCCGGCGGCCATGGAGGACACGCTCAAGTCGCTGTCCATGGACTACCTCAACCTGCTCATCAACGGGCAGGCCTTCAGCGACGTCACGTTCAACGTGGAAGGCCGCCTGGTGCACGCGCACCGCTGCATCCCGCGGCGCGCAGCCTCTTCTTCCGCAAGTTCTTCTGCGGCGCCGCGCGCCGCCGACCAGCAGGCCGCCGCCGCCGCCGCTTCGCCCGGCGCGCTGCTGCTGGACCACCTCAGCCCGCGCTCCCCGTCCGCTGCTGCCTCCTCCTCCTCCTCGCCGCGCGGCGGCGGCGGCGGCGGGCTGCGGCTGCGGCCGCCGCCGCCGCCGCGGCGCCGGGCGCCGTCATACCCGTCAACTCCGTCAGCTACGAGGTGTTCCTGCTGCTGCTGCAGTTCCTCTACAGCGGCCAGGTGTCCCTGGTGCCGCAGAAAGGGGAGCCACGGCCAGGCTGCGGCGAGCGCGCGTGCTGGCACACGCACTGCGCCGCCGCCGTCGACCTCGCGCTCGACACGCTCGCCGCCGCCGCACGCGCCTTCGGCGTCGAGGAGCTCGCGCTCCTCACCCAGGTAACCAATTCGACCATCTATATATCTCCCTCGCCTTCCAACTGCAATTCTTGACTGTCTGGTTTCGATTTCTTCTCCATTGCCGACGATGCTCCTGTTCATCTTCCATCTTCCTCTTGAGAAGAAAAAGATGAATTTATTAATTAAAAAAAAAAGAGCGAACAACAACGACATCGGTTTCTTGCTCGCTTCCAATTTATTTTTCGCGTCTCTGCTGCTCGAGGGAATTGAGGATTGCGAGGATCAAGATGGGAGTTGGGGTTGGTTATGTTGGGATTGCCGAGCATTCTGCAGCATTGATTTGATCTCTGTACCACTTCTTGCCTCGCTGCGCCACCATCCGCCCTTTTTAAATGAAGTGATGAGTCGGAGCTGCAGCAGCAGCAGGCACCACTGCCGCAGTGGTCGGCCATCGTCGCCGTCGCCGCCCTTTGCTGCGCACGCACGCGTGCGTAGCTCCTTGCTTTCCCTCCCTTTGTCCATCCATCACCCATCCATCTTTCTGTCCGTCCGTTGATCCGTCCGTCGGCCTGCTGCTGCGGCGCTTTCTCCTTTCGCTCTTAGGGTTCGTTGCACGGAGATCTCTCTTTATCTTTCCACCACTGTAGGAGAGGCTGCAGCCATCGTCTTCTTTTATCTCTCTCTACAGCATCCGAAACGCCATTGCTGCCCACGCACAGCACTGTTGCAGCGCAAGCAGCACGGATCGATAGAGGTTGGGCTGCAGTAAGGCTGTGCAATTTTGCTATTATGCATCCTGCTGTCATCTAGAAAAAAAAAAAAAAAGACACCTCGATCTTAATTTAGTTCTCCCTTCCCTGATTTGTGATTTGCAATTCTGTCTAGGGTTTCGTTATGCTGGGCTGGGTCTCTCCAATACCTAGTCTTAGTCTCAAAAAAAAAAAAAAAAAAAAAACCTAGTCTTAGTTGTTTAATTGCCTCCCCTCCTTTAATTTGCCCCCAAAACTTTGCTCCCCCCAATCAGCACCATGATGCTCCCATACTGTTGCACCCCTTCTCTATATTTTATGCACAGGGCCAATCCACTCACACTAACAAGCTATATATGCTGATGCTTATCTGAAGGAGGGATTCCTCTCGCCTCATCTCGCTCTCTCCCTTTATATGCCATTGCCACCGCACCGCATGCTGTGTGCTCCATGCCTGCCTGTGTGCTTTTGCAATGCGCTGCTACTTACCAGCAGTGTGAGTGGTGACTCACAGTGAAAGCGCGCGAGCAAGCTTACACATGTTGACCGAGAGTGACTGACTGATGAAGAATTGCATTGGTTCCTTGTTGTCGCGCTTGCAGAAGCAGCTGGCCGGCATGGTGGAGAAGGCGTCGATCGAGGACGTGATGAAGGTGCTCATGGCGTCGCGGAAGCAGGACCTGCACCAGCTGTGGACCACGTGCTCCCACCTCGTCGCCAAGTCCGGGCTTCCGCCGGAGGTGCTGGCCAAGCACCTCCCCTCGACGTGGTGGCCAAGATCGACGAGCTCCGCCTCAAGTCCTCGCTGTCCCGCCGCTCGCCGTTCCTCGCACCACCACCACCCGCACCATCCGGCGGCGGGCGGCATGGAGGCCTCGTCCGCGGCCGACATCGACGACCACCACAAGATCCGCCGCATGCGCCGCGCGCTCGACTCCTCCGACGTCGAGCTCGTCAAGCTCATGGTCATGGGGAAGGCCTCAACCTGGACGAGGCGCTCGCGCTGCACTACGCCGTGGAGAACTGCAGCCGGGAGGTGGTCAAGGCGCTGCTGGAGCTCGGCGCTGCCGACGTCAACCACCCCGCCGGCCCCGCGGGGAAGACGCCGCTCCACGTCGCCGCCGAGATGGTCTGCCCGGACATGGTCGCCGTGCTGCTCGACCACCACGCCGACCCCAACGTGCGCACCGTCGAGGGCGTCACGCCGCTCGACATCCTCCGCACGCTCACCTCCGACTTCCTCTTCAAAGGGCGCCGTGCCGGGCCTCGCGCACATCGAGCCCAACAAGCTCCGGCTCTGCCTCGAGCTCGTGCAGTCGGCGGCCATGGTCATGTCCCGTGAGGACGCGCACACGGCTGCTGCGGCGGTCAACGCCGCGCCCATGTACGGCGAGCCTTCCGGCGGCGGCGCCGTGTATAATGCGAGTGGCACCAGCACGAGCATGGTGAACCTGAGCCTGGACAACAGGATGGTGTACCTCAACCTAGGGATGGACGCGCAGTTCGGCCGCGACGGCAGCGACGGCGATGACGGCGGTAGCAGAGGGCAAGGGGGCCGTCTTCTTTGTTCTCCCCGCATGGCTACCATTGACACAAGCTGGAGCGGGCTCTACTATCTCCTTGTAAGCTTAGAACTAATTATTTACATGTTGTTATTCATATCCACATTACAGGAGATGATGATGATGAGAATGATGATCAGATAATCCCTTTTGCCCGGCCCTCTATCTATCATCCTTACTCTTTTAATTAGTAGAGACGATTAGAGAGAGACAGAGATCATGCATGCAAAGTGATGCATCATCGATCACAAGAGTATGGATCTTGCATTGGTGAGTTGTCTAGTTGTAGCTGTTCAAAACTTCAAATTGGTGGGGGTGTTGTTTTGGAAATTTTAAGAGGTGCTAAGAGATAAAACTGTTTTTTGTTAGTGGATCATGTGCATGCATACAGAAGAAAGTTTGACTTGACAGCATGTATCTTTGTCTCGACTACATATATATTTTTTTTTTTTTTTTTTTCTCTTATTGAAAACCCATTTCATAAAATGTTCTCTCTTATACATTTCATGGCTAAATTGAATTACCTTTTTTATCATGCTGGTATGATTGTGATGAGACTTTTCATTAGCTAGGTACCATAGTGTTTGCTTAATTAAAAGACTCATCTGCAGATCTTAATTAGCCAACATGCTAAAACGGAAAACTGCTAGCAAACTCAAGTTTATTATTATCTAGAACCAATTAAACTTATATATTGAACCAAATTACTACCTTTTGCAATTGTTAGAGAAATATATATGGTCTTTTTTTTTTTTGTGTGTGTACATGTATGTGTGTGTCCTTTTTACTGTGAATGAGTGAACATGCATGTAAAGTAAAGGAAGCTTTTTATGACAAGGGCCGGCCGGGTGAAATCCGGCCAATTGCTGCTTTCAACTGTTGATAGTGTGTTGTCTTTTATGGGTTGGGTTATTTGCGGCCAAAATTGAATTGAATATTTTTGGTGATCGATCGAGTAGCTAGCTAGAGCGCCGGGGCCGGGGGTACACACACACAAACACACGCATGTGGGGGATATCAAGAGGGAGACAACGGGAATCTAACTTGAGCTGTGAATGATGGAAGCGATCGATGCCGGTCAATGGTTTAACCCCACGACCCCTCCCCCGTTTCTTCTTATTGCAATCCTCCCTCGTCGTCTTCTTCTGATTCATTTACAGTTTAATCTGTGGAAAAATCAGAGTCAAGTGTAAATCTCAAAATAGATCTCTCTTCATTTTCGAAACCAAAATAAAAATGTCTTTATGCTACAGTGCATAGAGAGGAGCGGAAACCGTCTTGACCTCTGCCAAAATGAGTCGAATCCTGTTTTTCATAGCTCCACGGCCGCGGGCTCCGATCCGCCGGAGCTGCAAATTGTGGCTTTGCATCAAAAAAAGGGTTTCGGCTACTATATATTCATTGTGGCTTTGCATCAAAAGGGTTTCGGCTACTATATATTCGCAGAAATCGGAGCCGGAGTCACTATAGGTAATTTTCTTGCATCCTATACTAGAATTTTTGTTGCTATGGTGTATAAGTATGTGTGTGTGACAGAGCCGACTATATATTTGGCTTGTTATAATAAAACTAGCTGCTCATGAAATGGTTTGAGAAGTGTGACTAGTTGTTGTACCGTATATATGCTCCCTTCTCTCCCTCCTTTTTAAAAAAGTTTGGGATGCGGTGAAAGAAACTGTATGCCTTGCGCCATCTCTCCTTGCAGAACAGTGGGTTACTATTGCATGTAGCAATGGTTATGAGAGATTGCCGCCCAGTAAGTAATCTCTCTGCAGGCGGCCCCAGCTGCCCTAGTGTACTATAGCTACTAGCGCAACGCTAGCTTTCCATGAGACATGGCCTATATCTATCTTTATGGCCCAATAGTGGCTGGGCTCTGCTGCCAGGAAACTTGTGGGGTTTTGCTCAAAAAAAAAAAAAAAAAAAAAGGAAGCTGTGGGGGACAAGCTGTGGACAAACGGATCCCTTGTCTTTTGCATCTTGCATGAGTGCAACTGAGTGTGACTAGACACGGCGCATGCACACACACCGCTGCATCCGTGTTTTTTACATGTGCAAGCATGCTGCATTCTTGTATATACATCGTCATGTTCTCTCTCTCTCTCTCCATGTACATGTAAACACACTGTTAATTACAAAGAGAGTTTCGTCATCCGGCCCTGTTATTCCTGTGCGGCCTCTTTCTCTTCTCTTTGGCTCACGACTTTACTTTCCATTTTTGCTATAGTTTCTTCATAAAGCTAGCTCATGATATCTCTCTCTCCCACACACAGTGGTAAAGCTGCATGTGTGTTTGACTACCTCCTCCATCCTCTAGAAACTTACCCCTCCATCCCAAATTGTAAGCCATTAGAGAAATCTTAGAGAGCTAAACATTTCAAGTTTAATTGAATTTGTATGATAAGATAATAATATTTAGGATGTCAATTAAGTATTATTGGATTCTTCATTAATTATATTCTTATAGTTTACTTATTTGATGTCACAAATCTTTATAATTCTCTTTATAGTTTTGGTCAAACTTAAAATGATTTGATTCTTGGAATAACTTAATTATAATTTGGAATGGACGGAGCAAAATTTATTTAGACCAACAGATGTTAGGTGTGCATGCTGCGTACGTTGTATGATGATGTACATATACATTATCATAATACAGTTGTCACTTGTATATAGATTAGTTAAGATCGGTGGTATTAGGGTACCGGGTGTTTTGTGCCTATATGTACGAATGCATCAATAAATAAGCCAATTATGCATAGGTTCACAAAACAAAACATAATATAGTGTGATGGAGAATCTGTTAGAAAGGATTATGTTGGTTGATTGCTTTCCTATAATAACCAAAACACATGTCTTTGTACTTTTCCTTGTTTGGACTTTCTACTGCCTCATTGCGTGATGCCGGTCCTCTGCAGTGCTAGCGCCGGGTTGAGCGCTCGGCTTCCTTTCTTTGTGGCAAAATTGTGTTTTTCTTAGTTACAACTTGTTCGCGCCACCGTTTCAGCCCGGTGCTTTGGGTAAGTGTCTTACTTTGTCGCTTCCCGACAACTTCGCTAAGGGAGTCGACGCAAATCGCGGTATGAACTTTTCCACTTCTCTTAATGAAGTACAAGCTAAGCTCGCTTTTCGAAAAAAAATTGTGTGGGTTTTCAGTCCCTACACATGGTGGCCAATGAGGTTGTGTATTTACAACATTTTTTGTCGTCACAACTTGTGTATGTGACCACAAACTTAAATGTTTCTAAATATATGCATATTTGAATTCTACTACATATATCATATGATCATCTGGAGTAGGAATCAAATTTTATTACAAAAGGATACAAATGCATGTGACCATGCTGGATGTTTTCACATACTGCCGTATGTTTCACACGTAAATACTATACTTAAAATATTTGAGATTATAGTTTTCTTTGTTCCTGAAACTTTGGGAATTATATATACTTTTTTATGTGGGAACCATGCATTTCAAAAGGTCCTTATCACCTTATGTGTAAACGCTCATAAAAAACCATTGATTTTATACAAACAAGGTATAAATGTAATTGTGCTTTAACATGTTGAAATCACTTTGTAAAAAATAACATGTTGAAATTATATATCCGACTATTTATACATGAATTTTTTAATGTGTGATGATCATATTTGGGCAGAAATAGTCTATGCCAATGTTTTCTAGGATCGGATTAGTCATCAACCGCGGACTAGCAAGGCTATTAGGAAATATATGCGTTTGAGTAAATTTTATTATTACTATGTTCCTCTACGGCAAAGTTACTTCTCATTGTTTTTCTCTCCTCGTGTTTATGATACTTGTTATATATGTGTGGCCATCAATGTCATACTATTTCCTTTCTAGTTTACATTAGTCGTCAAATGACACCCACAAAATAAAATAAAATAAAATAAAATAAGAGAGTCCAAGAACAATACGTGGAATGGAAATGTCACTTTACTTTTTATAGTAATAGGTGGTAGTTAATTTAGAATCATGCATTTTGATTGGACTGCTTTGAGTTAGTTTTATTAATCAAAATGTCAAGAAATTTCGGGGAACTTAGAAGCAAATATGGGGATTTGGGCTTATATATAATGTGTACTAGAACAGGGCTAGGGTGCACACACGCTTTGTGGAAAAAAAAATTAATGATAGAATTCGAGATGGGTAATAATTTAGGAGTACTTCTTGTTGGGGTAGTGGACAATTTCCAAGTAGTTTTTGGTTTTTTTTTTTTTTGTAATGTGTAATTTAGAAAGATATTAGAACCAAAGGCCATTGTTTTTGAACTAAGTTGATAGTCCCTAAAATGAATTTCTAGAGCATATATTTTTAAGTGGGAGTTTCCAGTATTTCCATATTTTAGCACATCATGACTAAGGATAGATGAAAGACCCTAAAATGAACCTTCAATTTGTAAAAATGAGATTCATCAAAGCCTTATTTGGTAGGTGCATATCATGACAATTCTATAATCTACCATATTACTATCTAGCTTGATAGGTGCAAATATATACCGACAGCGCATGCACGAAGGTTAATGGAAGCGTACGTCAACTGGCATTCTCTTTGGGACCATGGACGGATCCGGCTCATGGTCCAGCCGCCAGTTACCAATGAATATGGACCTCAATTAATTTTCCTGGGAAAGTAACGAACACTTAGTTACTACTCCCTCCGTCCCAAAATAAACGACGTTTTCCAGTTACGAAAAATACGCGAATTATATATTAAAATAGGATTAATACTTATATTACATAATTAGTATCATTGGAAAGATCTTTTGGTCTAGTTTTTTTAAAAAATTTATTTGGAGATTTAAATCTTCTACGTATTTTCTACAAATCGAATTAAAAAAAAGGCGACAAAAACCCAAAACGCCGTTTATTTTGAGACGGAGGGAGTACGATGTAAGTACGGTGGACGCAGGTCGCTGATCTACTCAGAGAGAGAGAGAGAGTCGATGTTGCTTGGGCTGCAGCCCATGATCAGATCCGTAAAAGGCCTGCATGAGCGAAACTAGTTTCCCGCTGGCCCATCGCTGCTCAAATGAGCAAGCAACCACGGGCCACCTCATCATGGTCATCGGCTCATGGCATGGGCTCCGCGGGCCCGGTGCCGTCGCAGTGTTCCACCGCCCTCCGTGGGCGACATGGGCCAGAAGAAAAAAAAACAATACGGAACAAGTCCACTTTTCCTCCCTAAATTGTCACAGAAGTCCGATTTTCCTCCATCAACTCTAAAACCACATAAATCAGCTCTCTCAAATTTTCAAACAGTGTATTTTACCTCTCAGGAGCGGTTTCAAAAAGGCGTTTTTCTACAATGATTGGTACTTTTGCTATAGTGCCAGTGGTTTTGTCTTTTTCTTTTTATTTATTTTAACCGGATTTTAAAAAATCATAGTAAATCAAAGAAAAATCATAAAAAAATTATTTTATTGGACTTCACATCTACACAGTGAACATATAATATAGTATATTTTAGTAGTACAAAACTTTTATTGTAGCTTTATACCTATTATTTTCTATAATTAATTGAAATAATTTCTAGTTGCACCTTTTACAATTATTTTATTGGACTAAAGCATGGAGTCTAATAAAATTAAAAATTATATTTTATGATTTTTCTATTATTTACATAATTTTATAAATATTCAACCAAAATAAATAAATAAAAATACGAAACTAATGTCATGTAGCAAATCATGTCTTTTCATTGTAGCAAAACCGTCTTTAAAACCCTCTCCAAGGAGGTAAAATGCACGGTTTGAAAAGTTAGGTGAGGTGGATTGTCGAAGTTTTGGAATTGAGGGGAAAAAAAGTGGACTTTCACGAAAATTAGGAGAGAAAAATGGATTTTTTCCTACAACAAAACAAGAAAAGAGGCCCACAAGTAAAATGGCGAGACACACAAAAAGGCTTACTAAAGGCTTAACTAATCATAAATCACCGGTTATGTCCCTTTGGTGGAACCCGCCCACCAAGGTTCAAGTCCTCGACTTAGCACAAGTGCTCGTATTTTCTTGAATTTATTTCAAGATTTATTGGCGTAATGCTTTTTAAGTGGTAAGTGACGTTCGGGTCGACGACGCAGGCACTTGTGGTCACTTTGGGAATGTCTAGATTTGCCGGCTCGCACCTTCGTGACGTGCTGCAGATAGCCTTATCTCTATTTTCGACATTAAAAAAAATGTCTAATAGCCTTTATTGTTTTTCTCACTGAGGAATAATATAGGCTATTGTTGTTTCTCTCACCATTTTTTTTTTTGCGACAAGGAAAAATTCCATTAATACTAGAGCAAGTTACATCCTCTCGTTACAAAAGTAAACCAAACTATTCTACCTTCATTGATGGGAGACAAGAATGTCTAAACCTTTTTTCCAGTGGAGGCGAAATTTATTTTTTGGTATAAATAAAGGAACATATTATATATATATATCTCAACCTCCACGTGAACCTAGGATGCACAGCCATGAGCCATGGGACAGAGGACCGAAGGAAGCAGCAGCACCTGTTTCGCCATCAATAACTGGTGAGAGCTGATGAGACTGAGAGAAATCAGAATGGGTGACAGCCATGAGCCATGGTACAAAGGACCGAAGGAAGGAAACCATGGTAAGCAACCACTGCAATGCTCATCAGGAAACGCTGAAGCCTTCAACTGTCAACACCCAACCATGAACCATCTTCATGCGGAGGGGACGAAGATGAAGAGCTGAATTGCATGTACAGGCAATAGCAACCACTGCCAAAGACTCAAAGCTAAGCAATGTCAGGGCAAATTAATCAATCCATCATTTCAGCGTGCGAGTCTTGGTGTTCCTACTCTGGTTGAGAATATGCAACTGCCAAAGTGAATACACCAAACACCAGCACTTGCATTTGGTTATTATGGATAACATACACCAAACAACAACAAAAAGACATGTCACCATTTTATTCGATATGGGTAACTCTTTCACTAGATTTACCTTTACCAAACCTTTGTAGTATACACCATCGATTCTTCTTGCACTACTTTGGAATCGAAACTCTTTTCATTCGATTGTTTTTCTCTTCAGTTGAGAACATGCAATTGGCTAAAACATCCAACGTAACCCCAAGTAGTCTAGTGGCTCAAAACTTTAGTTATGATGCATGTCATACATCAAAAAGAACAAGGACAAGCCTCCAATTTTGAAACAGTACGTGAATAGATTTACCTTTTAGTGGCTAGTGTCTATTTTTTTATATGTATGACACCTTGCAGTACTTTTATGAATCGTATTCGAAGCTTTATTCTTTCTCTACCTTCTTTATATCTTATAATATAGCTACACGACTAAAATGGGAAATCAAGTTGTCGTAGCACAATTCCTACCATTGGTGTGTAAGATGTCGTACTATTTAAGTTGATTTTTCAATGGATTCTGTTCTTCAGCTGAATTTCAGTCAAGTTCTGTTAAAATTCTCGTTTTTCTTCTAGACGTTCTCAGCACGAGGGTGGGGATCGTAGAGTAACTCATCTGATGGCATAAGAAATAGCAAGGTCTCTTAGTTGTAGTTTCAGTTTTTTTTTTTAAAAAAAAAAAATAGGTTAAAATAGAATATTCTACTCAAGTGGAGCTTCTTAAAATATGGTCAAATTGGCATAACTCTGTTTTACTAGTCTGCAATATTTTGGCTTCAGCTCCATGAGCACCTTAGCTGAAGGAGTCGAAGCTATTTCAGCGAAATGTTTTGTAAAATATCTTGTAATCATAGATAGGTGAAAGGGAGTTGGAAGAAGCTAGCATTTTTAGCTCGAGTTCATTCAGTTCTCACTCACATGTGAGAGCGGGTTTTAATTTACTCCACTGGAGGAGCCAAAAAGTCGTTGGAGAAGCTGTACCAAACATGAGACAAGATTTGGACGCTGAATGGAGCAGTCCGAAGTCTAAAACATCATATGTCAAAATTCTCTGTTGAACAAAAAACTTACTTCTGTAGCAAGTTATAGGCTGGAGAAAACAAAATGTCAAATTCTCTCTCAACGTCTAGACATGAGTTCCCAGTGCATCCTGCTGCCGCTCAAACTTGACTAACTCGATGCACTTTATCTCCACGACCGAATGTTTGATCGTTTGACCCGCGCAACTGAATGCACGCATGCATTTAAGCCTGGACAGAGGATCACAGATAGAGGGTCAGCACGTCTGCATCGTGGGTCTCGAGACGGCGAGGAAACGGCGGCACGGCATCTCCCCGCCGCCGCGCTCCGCGTGAGCGAGCGCCTGCCGCCGCCGGCCGGCCGTGGGTCACGTCACGTCCATCATGGACGGTCCATGGTTGGTCGCATCCTGACGTCTCCGTGGCGCTCTTGGTCTCCCTCTACTTTGACTTGCTCGCCCACGATTCGTCTCCATGTGACCGCGCAACAGGGGTTCTGCGACACGATTTTCGGTCCTACGGCCCATAACCTCCGGTAGATAAACAAATAGGCATACCAGTCATTAGAATAAGAATAAATGGGTGCATATCGGCAATTTCGTTTTTATTCAGAATAAGATCCATTCGGTTTTTCAAATCCAATATTGTTAATCAAAATTTCACAAAACTTTCAAGTTCTCGGGCAGAAAATGTAGCGGGTACCGCTAGGCGGAACGGTGATTCACACTGGCCGGCAGGACAGCGGGAGTTGTGCGATGGAGGTAAGCATATGCCGTGATCGACAGCCGAAAGGCCTTCCAGCACGGGGAATTCCGAATTCAGATCTCGATCTTCATGGCACCTAACGACAGAATTTGTGATCCCATGAAATCCACTACGGAGATCGCACAGGTTCACTTCACACTCGCCTACTTCGATTGGGCGATCGATCACGATCACGTCATCTCTACTATCTATAGGCCTATTTTTCTCTCCATTCTGAGGGAACCGGATTCTTCATCATCTGAATTTGTCACACACACGTCAGACTTGGATCAAAAGGCCCGACTCCAAGGTGACTAACAGAGCTTTTGAGGTGTCATCGGGAGCCACCTTGGGCCGTCGCAAACCGGAGCCGGAGCCGGAGCCGCCAGCCAGCCACCGACGAACCGCATCGCATCGCATTGCACGCGTGTAGCTCCGGTTTCTAGCAGAGGACTGCTTTATTCGTCTTGTTCCTCTCTTTGCAAAACTAAAAGGCTAGGGCAGGAGACAAGTGTAATTAGCAGCAGCACAGCACACTTTGTTAAAATCGTCGAAGAAAGCTGTTAATCTCTGCTGCCGCCACCGTGTCTTGTGTGTGTCAAACAGGGATCGAATCGGCGAGTTGTCAATCTCTGACGGCATACCGAGGCAGACGGCCGTCCTGGAAAGGGAAAAGCGATGACACGCTTCGCCGACCTTGCGTCTCCATTGGTCAGTGGTCACAGATGGAACAGGTTGGCCTTATCTTGACCATAGAGAGAGAACCAAGGCGGCAAGGAAGGAACGTAGCAGCAACACACTGGACACTGCTCTGCTGGATTGCAGGCAGCCCGTAGGCTATAAAACCAGGGGCAACACCACCAAGGCAAAACCACGCACCATACTCGTCAGAGAGCTAGAATCCATCGATCACTACAGTTTCGCCGTGCTGTAGCTAGAAGCGAGGAGGTAGACAAGGATGGAGAACAACGGCAACAGGCAGCAGGCGCCGCCGCCGCCACCAGGTCTGAGGATCGATCGATTCGTTTGTTCATTCGATTCATGGATCATGATGATGGAATCGATGGATGGACACATGCTGACATGAGTATGTATGTATGCAGGGTACCCGACGGCGGGTGCAGGCGCGGAGCAGCAGGGAGGAGGCAGCAGGAAGGGACGCCGGGGGAAGACCACCTCGCGCGGGGAGAAAGGCTTCATCGAAGGATGGTAAGTAATTACTACTGCCTGATTCGTACTAACTACCAATCACAAACTGAAAATCTTTACGAGTAGTTACTTACAAGTACTACTATCCATGTTAGTTCATCAGTTTCTCTGCCCTTTGATAATATAAACTGAAATCTTTTGGTTTTGGTTTCAGCATCGCGGCGCTCTGCTGCTGCTGGATCTGCGAGATGTGCTGCGACTAGGCAGGCACCGAGCTCCGTCGGCCATACGTGCACACCCGCGTGCACCATGAGAGCCAGCCTGCCTGTTTGTGTTTGACAAGAGAGAGAATGAGAGATTTGCTGTATCCAGAGCTGCAGTTGTTTCACTTGTTATTGTTAGCTTAGCTTTATTTGATACTAGTAATAAGTGAGATGAGATGAAGCGTGCACTGCCTGTCGTAATTGTGCTATACTACGTAGTATTATACAGTGTATACGTGTACACATACATCCGTGTGTATTGTACGACCGCCAATTGATGTTTGTGTTGAAATGGTGAAGGTGGCGTGTGTGATTCTTATATACTACAATATGCGTGAACCTTCGAGGTCCTACTGTTCTTGAAAAGTGTCTTATCCTTAATGACTCCACGTGTGTAGGTGTCGACATTCGGACCTTTAATAATGTATGTAAAAGACAGACTACAACAGGTGCACCTGTCCTCTTTCTTCCTACAAAGAAAGAAAAAAGAAGAGATAAAACCTTCGCATAGTTACACCTGCTTTGTGTAACTCGACGCGTCATTGCTCCTTACCCTGGGGGGAGGCTAGGACTGGGAGCAATTGTACAAAGTTGACTAAAGCGAGCCCACCTCCTTTTCTTATTAGTCATGGGCTTCCGCTGTAGGAGACATCTCATCGAACTGGGCCGCCAGTTCATACAGAAACTACGACATTGGGCTTTAGCTGGGCTTCCGCTCCAGGATTCCCTCCCAATCAACGTCACCGTGCACGCGCCTATACATGTCCAACGGGCCGCCCGGTGCGGCCCGTGGGCCCGCTTCGGATGGACGGGCTGGCCTGGCCAAGGGCCGCGACCGGCCGCCGTGCCTCCACCGTCTTTCGGCGCGCGACCTCGCCTATGGCCGGTCCGGTGGGCGTTTTCTTAGAGCCGCGGGCGGTCCAGACCTTGATCATCGAGGCGGGCCACGACCATAGGTGCAAAATCGGCGACAAAACACTTTTTTTTTTTTTTGCCATCGGGCGGCCATGGTCTTTGCCGCGGCGGCAGCGCCGCTCCCAACGGCATCGCCACCGCCCACCGCCGCTAGCCCGTTGTCCATCGCCAGCCGTATTTGCCCTTGCTTCTGGCCCGGCCGCCCTTGCCGCGGTGCAGGCGCCAAGCGGGTAGGGAGCGGCCGGCGTGGGGGATGGGGTGGGGGCGGATCGGCGGACTAAGAGCGGTTGAGCCGAGTGTGTGGTGTCTTTTTTTTTTTTTGAGGGATGCTGGCGTGCGCTTGGGTTAGGAAAGTGCTATGGGAGTGCAGGCCGTCAGCGATATTAATTCAACGGGATGCACATCTTCTTGTTTTGCTTCTATTAATTTTACCAGGGCCACCAGGGCCCGACGGGCCGACGGGGGGCGGTGACCCGTGCGGGCGGGCGTGACCCATGGCCCAGTAACCCGCCTGGCACAATACGGACGGGCGAGGGCGACGGTCTGGGCCATTTCTTAGGGCCTCGAGACCCAATGGCCGCGTCACCCGCGAATAAAAATGGCCAACTATACTTGCAGCGTCGTGGGCTCTTGGTCTCGGATGG